>CM062650.1:64816657-65109157 GCA_031772095.1 Zeugodacus tau | reverse complement strand
ATACGATTACATACATATATAGACAACTTAGAAGCGCGAAAGCCAACATACAGCGATCACCGACGCCGCCGTCGTCATTGTTGTCATTTTCATTTTCATTTGTTGCTGCTGATTTTTAGAAATTCAATCGAGAATTGTCGACGCTAGAAAGCGGAACATAGTCACAGCTTGAGCTCTCACAGGTGAAAAAAGGAAGTGTTTTGCAAAAATTAAAGTGGACTTATTGAACTGCTTGTGTAGCACCTGAAGAAAGCCTGGCAAAATGCATCGCAGCGAAAGTTTAAACAAATTGATGAAAATCTTCATTTTGGCATTCCTGTGCAATGAAATGCATTCGAGTA
Organism: Zeugodacus tau; assembly: GCA_031772095.1. Taxonomy (NCBI): domain Eukaryota; kingdom Metazoa; phylum Arthropoda; class Insecta; order Diptera; family Tephritidae; genus Zeugodacus; species Zeugodacus tau. The sequence continues at coordinate 65,108,816 of CM062650.1, read as the reverse complement.
AGTAAAGCAAAAGCAAAAACAACAAAACAAATGTGCAATGTGTTTTCTTCTGTTAAAAAAAGAACGTTGGTGTTGGTGTTTGTCATTCATTTGGCGCACAAGTGGTTTTCCTTAAGTGGCATTTGGTAATTGAAGTGCCAGCTAATGCCAAACGGAATCAGCGGAATTAAAGACAAAACAGAAAAAAGAAATAAATAAAATTCGCTGGAGTGTGTGAGTGATTGTGTATAGAACAAGGGTTAATAACCGAACATTTTTTTGTTGTTCTTTTATTATTTTTTAATTATTAAAAAAAATTTTTTTGATGGTGTGGTGTAATGTTACTGTGCTTATAAGCAATTCGATTTGATTTTTCGGTGATTTTATTTACTAATGTTGTTTTGTCACAGACTATTAATAAAGTTTTCTATGCGGGTTGTGCTTATTTTGCATAATTTGGCTATATGTGACAAAGTGCTCAAGTGGAAATTGTATAATTTTTAGAAAAATATTTAAATTTTTTTTTAATCGAATAAAATTTTATTTTTTTATTTAACTAATATTTAAAAAAAATTAGTAAATATATCAAAATATACATTAATTTTTGATTCAATAAATTATTAATTTTTTAACAGAACTGTTAATTAATATAAGCCCTTAAAAGCAAAATAATATTATTTATTTAATTTTTTTTATGTAAAAAGGTTTAAATTTTTTTTCGAATGATTTGTTTGTAGGACTATATTCAATTAAGTTTAAATAACATAAAAAACAAGGTTTTGAATCGTTTTGGCATAATACTGGTTCTTTTCGGACTAGTTCCCTCTGATATAAATATTTGACTATTTTGACACCACAGGGTTCAAATTACAATTAAATATCATTTAAAAACATATTTAATTAGGTATGAGTGTTCCTAAATATGCGTAGTTGTTTTTATACGTTTTAGAAATCATAATTGCTTAAAAACAGAAAAAACAACAAAACACTAAGGTTAATAGTTTAAATTGTTATAATAATATTGTTGTTAGAGCTTTGTGTGTGTTTGTGTATAAATGAATTTAGTTACTAAATTTTAGTAGGAAATTGAGTTAGCGTCGTCATAAGGATGGGTCTAATTAATTTTTATACTCTCGCAACAAAAGTTGCTAAAGAGAGTATTATAGTTTTGTTCACCTAACGGTTGTTTGTAAGTCATAAAACTAAACGAGTTAGATATAGGGTTATATATATCAAAATGATCAGGGTGACGAGACGAGTCAAAATCCGAATGTCTGTCTGTCCGTCCGTCCGTCCGTCTGTCCGTGCAACGGATAACTTGAGTAAAAATTGAGATATCTTAACGAAACTTGGAACACGTATTCCTTGGCAACCTGAGGAGGTTGCTTTCGAAAATGGGCAAGATCGGACCACTGCCACGCCCACAAAATGGCGAAAACCAAAAACGTATAAAGTGTCATAACTAAGCCATAAATAAAGTTATGAAAATAAAATTTGAAACATAGGATCGTATTAGGGAGGGGCACATTTGGATGTAATTTTTTTGGAAAAGTGGGCATGACCCCGCCCTCAAATAGGTTTTTTGTATATAACTCGCAAACCAATAAAGCTATATAAACCAAACTTTCTGCAGTAGTGTCTTTCAGCCGTTTCCTTATACAGTCCAAAAATGAAAGAAATCTGATAATAACCACGCCCACCTCCCATACAAAGGTTAGGTTGAAAATTACTAAAAGTGGGTTAACTCACTAACGAAAAACGGCAGAAACACTAAAATTTACATAAGAAATAACAGAAGGAAGCTGCACTCAGATTTTTTTACAAAATGAAAAGTGGGCGTGGCATCTCCCACTTATGGGTGAAAAACCATATCTCAGGAACTACTCGACCGATTTCAATAAAATTCGGTATATAATACTTTCTTGACACCCTGATGACACATGTGAAAAATGGAAATCGGTTCATAACCACGACAACTTCCCATATAACTCAATTTTGAATTACATCTGATTCCTTCACTTTATAATGTATACATAAGGAACCAATGAAGATGGCGGAATAAAACTTTACACAAATAGTACATATCATCTCTGGCTTCACTTGAGAAAAAATTGTCGAAAACGGACTATAACTTTTCAAGACCCCAGATATCGGACATGTTGAACTCAGCGCCTAAAGGTAAATTTTAACCGAAAATATTGGTAAATCTCTTAGATAATTCAATGTAATTCAGAGGAAATTGTTTTCTTTTAATAGTGTGTCTCTGTTCCAAAAATTATTAAAAAATTATTAAATTATTATTATTTTAAAATCGGATAATAACATCTCCTAGGTCCCATATGCCTAATTATAGGTTTTTCAAAAATACGGTGGGCTTTAATCTACATATATGTATTGGTTAATATGTGAGATACTATATCTTTGCGAAATTAAGTGCGTGTATAGTTTTGGATATAGTGTACCTAGCTGGTGAAAATGAATGAAATCGGTTCAGGAATTACCTCAGCCCTCATACACTATATAGGACGATTTTCGTTATTCTATTAAACTTTGTGCCGAATTTATAGGTAAATTTAGGTGTTATCTTATTAAAATTTATTCAATAAATTGCGAGAGTATAAAATGTTCGGTTGCACCCGAACTTAGCCTTTCCTTACTTGTTTCTATTTAAAAAAACATATTTTTATTAGTATTCTCCAATTTCGACATTTATATGCCAATACTTCCGTATTCTAGGATGTCACAAGGGCTCAAAGTTCAAATTTTCAATGGAGAGGCGAAAAAATTTAGGTTTACAACTTTGATTCCGCCATTTTTCAATAGATGTCTCTGGGCTCTAGCACTGGTCGATTAAATCGATCAAATAGTTTTATATCGATCTTGGACATTTGTGTCATCATTAAAACAAAATATTTGTAGAGATATCTTTGCATCCGAAACTTATTCTCAACTGAAAATGTCACTTGACGAATTCTCCACGTTTGCGGGAATGTCTCTAGGGTCAAGTACTGGTCGATTAAATAGTTTTATATCGATCTTGGACATTTGTGTCAACATTAATAACAAAATATTTGCAGAGACATCTTTGCATCCGAAACTTTTTGAGCCGAATTCTCGACATATGCGGGAAATTTTGCTTTTCTTTTTTTAATTCCAAAAAAGTGCGGCTGAGGCTCATCGACATTTATAACCGTTTTATACAAAAAAAAACTTCAATTTACAAAAAATAGCGGAAGCAGAGTTGTAGACCTAATATATTATTAAAACAGTCGAAAAAACACTTTGTATGGAATTTAAATGTTTTTACCAAGATTTTTCATAACTCAAAATTTAGTGGAAATGTTATTTGAAAGAAAACAAATAATTTTTTTTTATTTTTGAAAAAATAATAATTTTTAGTTATGTTCCTTTTGTGGAAATATTCTTTGATAGAAAACAAGTACAATGAAAAATACAAAAGAAGTGAATGTATACAAAATAATTTTTAAACAATTAACAATAATTGCCCAATAAAAATTTGGAAAAAAATCAAAAATTTTTTGATTACTGAAAAAAATAAAAACAATGAAAAAACAAGAAAAAAAAAAACAAAAAAGATAATAATAATACCGCATACTGTGTCCCAATTACATTTTAATTATTTCGCAATTGATAATTATTTTTGCAACAAACATTGCACTCAATAGAAATGTGTAAGAAATTTGCCTAGATTCTTTATCACTTTTTTTTTAATTCAGAATGGGGTTTTTAAACTTTGCCTAACAACGCCTGTATATTCTCACTCATACATACATAAGGGCTAATTAAATTTCACATTTAAAAACTTAAATTACTTTCACACCTACTTGCGCTGTAATTAAAGTAATATCATCTGATACTTGTGCCATACACGTGTTGGGTTACTCACCGAAGAAATTTAATATAATATGGTCTGATATTTTGGTTTCAAAGTCCGTTTAAAAAAAATTATCGCCATATCTTCAATTAAACAGTCATTAAGTTAAAAAAAAAACTATTTACTAAGGTAACTTTTTATGATTTAAATAAATAATATTAAATTCCGGATTTTATTGTGCGTATCTATATAAATATATATATTCATATATGTCTATAGTGTTTTCCGTTGAAATTTATAAACATTTATATACTTATATATATAAATAATATAAAACAAGAAAAAACGTTAACTTCGGCTGTACCGAAGCTAATATACCCTTCACAGGTGCATTTCTTTTAGTAACTATATAATTTTTTGGAGATTAAATTATTTCTATGAACCAATAACTCACACCAACTTTCGTGAAGATATGTAGTAAAATGCGGAAGTTTTCCATACAAGCCCTTGATTCCGATCGTTCGGTTTGTATGGCAGCTATATGCTATAGTAAACCGATCTGAACAATTTTTTCGGAGATTAAATTATTTCTACGAACAATAACTCACACCAAATTTCGTGGAGATATGTATGTAGTAAAATGCGGAAGTTTTCCATACAAGCCCTTGATTCCGATCGTTCGGTTTGTATGGCAGCTATATGATATAGTGGTCCGATATCGGCAGTTCCGACAAATGAGCAGCTTCTTGAAGAGAAAATAACATCTGCAAAATTTCAAAACGATATCTTAAAAACTGAAGGACTAGTTCGTATATATAAAGACGGACAGACAGACGGACATGGCTAAATCGACTCAGCTCAACATACTGATCATTTATATATATACTTTATAGGGTCTCCGACGCTTCCTTCTGGGTGTTACAAACATCGTGACAAACTTAATATACCCTGTCTGTTCAGGGTATAAAAATCATAGTCAATTTAAACTACTACCATTAACCCTAGTTAAAGGTTAACGAATGTACAAGCTACCCTGTAGGAAATTGTTTACATTTTTTATGAATTTGAATATGTTTTTTTTTTATAAATTTTTTATATTTGGTTTTGTTTAATAGTTATAGCAAAAAAATACTGATTTTAGTTTAAATACATGAAACTAAGTCCATTTGACTGTTTACTACTACTTATCACTTTTTGTGCTTAATTGATTCGCACTGTACATTACTTTGTAGACCTCTGTTATTGTGTCTATATTTCATTAAAATTAGAAATGATTTGTTATTTTCTTCTAAGAGAATTGCATATAATTGCATTTGGCCCACATAGGGTTTCTTATCAATATTTCGGTTATCAGTTTGAGTTCAAGGTGAAAGGTCATGCTTGATTTTACTCTTAAGTAGTATGAAATATGAATGTCATGCTTTAAATTAAACAAATTTCAAACGAATTATTTACTAATTAAAAATATCTATTAATACAATGTAGGGGGTTCCATATATATGTTGACAACTTGACATATATATTTCGCTTGGAATATCATATATATGTTCAATAAACTGCAGTCATATTATTTCAACAGCATTTATTTACGTAAGCAAAAGTCAAGTTCCCTTGTTCCCCGTCAAAAGCAAAAGTCATGTTCCCTTAGTTACATGATTAGTGTTGGGCCTTCCCTACTTTGTTCTAAGCGTCATCATGTTTCAGGCATTGGTGGGTTGTTTTTGGGCGCGCCAAAGTAGCAGTATTTATTAAAGTCATGAGATCAAGGTGTGTGATGCTTTGAAGACTTAGAAACACTCTTCTTCTTTCATAATTGCAGCTAGAATGAACTTATGATATATTCCTCATATTCATGACACTTCAATTCTTAGAACATCTTCTGTTACGTGTACTTCTACATGCTCCACTCTTACATATGTATATGAACATGTGATGTTATCATGAAGTGCAGTTGTCAAGTTTATTATCAAGGCTAAAAGTTCCGAAATAAAAAAATGCTATAAAAGTCCATAACATCAAAAGTGTGTACTAAATTAATTTGTGCTAAAAATAAAGTTTAATAGAGTGCGCATACTATAAATGTTAGGGATGTCCTTAAATGTGTTGCGAAAAAATATAATAAAATAAATTTGGATTTTGTTGGTGAAGTCTTTTAAATTTGTGTCTCTTCATTAACGGTTTTTGTAAAACTTATCATAATTTAAATATCACAATTAAGTAGAAATTGTGAAAAAAAAAAATAATTTTCATGAAAATAATGATTCTATTCCTCTCAGTTTGTAGTAAACAAAGTATAAAATGCAGAATAAATATGTTGATTTTTTCTCAAATTAGACGGATTTTGTAAAAAAATATATCTTAAAGATTAAAAAATAGTTCTTGAAACCAATTAATCTTGGAAACATGGTTTTTTGAATTAGGGTTATAACGGTATATTCCTAATTTAAGGGTCTGTTTTAGAACTTTGATAGCCTTAGGTCCCCAAAGGGCAGTCAAGAATCCATTATCCCTACAAAACTGCTCAAATATTGAACAAAGGAAATACAAATTGAAGGTTATATCGATTTTACTTTTCGATACTAAGAAAAATATCAAAGAAAAAGCTGAATCTTACACCTTATGATAGCTAACGGAGAATAAAATGTGTTTAAGAATTTATTGCAAAAAAATTATTAGTAAAATAATTAAATAAAAAAATATTTTAAAAACATTTTTCTTTTTATTTCTTTAATATTTTTAAAAATACTTTTTTTCCGTTTAAAATTTTTTATTTTTTTTTAAATAATTTTTAAGTAAAATAATTAAGTAAAAAATAATTTAAAAACATTTTTCTTTTTATTTTTTTAATATTTTTAAAAATACTTTTTTTTTACTTTAAAATTTTTAATTTTTTTTTAATACTTTTTAAATTATAAAATAATATTTTTAAAAATACTTTTTTTTTCGTTTAAATTTTTTTATTTTTTTTTTATAATTTTTAAGTAAAATAATTAAATAAAAAAATATTTTAAAAACATTTTTCTTTTTATTTTTTAATATTTTTAAAAATACTTATTTTTACTTTAACACTTTTTATTTTTTTTAAATAATTTTTAAATTATAAAATAATACTTTTAAAAATACTTTTTTTTTTACTTTAAAATTTTTAATTTTTTTTAATAATTTTTAAATTATAAAATAATATTTTTAAAAATACTTTATTTTTCGTTTAAATTTTTTTATTTTTTTAATAACTTTTAAGTAAAATATTTAAATAAAAAAATATTTTTAAAAACACTTTTCTTTTATTTTTATTTTTTAATAATTTTTAAAATACTTGTTTTTTTTTACTTTAGAAATTTTTATTTTTTTTTTAAATATTTAAATATTTTAAATTTTTTAGTAAATTTAGCAAATTTAGTGCTGCTTATTAAGCAATTCTCAGCAAAAATTTCAAAGCAAAAAATTTTTCAACATTCTATATTTCAATAAGTAAAAATGTGAACACCCCTAATGTGTGTATAATCATAAACATAATCGTATCAATGCAGCAGTTTGCACGCAGATAAGGAAAAAGCATGCCAGCTGAGCCACATACTAACCTAGTATACACAGCACGACACATAACTATAAATACATACAGAACATTTATATTTATATGTATATATGGCATAAATTATGACTTGGTAACCACTTTAGGCCAAATTGCTTACGTAAACCCGCAACAAATCAACCCGTTTATCAGTCATATTTTAAATCCCAAGCAATTAAATTGAGCGCATTATCATGCTTATCGGTTTTGGAAATTTTCAAAATTGTTCACGAGCATGCACATATGTATGTATGCCGGTTTGTAACGGCATATAGTTGCAGTGCGAAAAAAATAGTGCAAAATCATTTATCGCAAAGCGACACGTGCTGCTTATTAACTCTTTAACTGCGTTGACTACGCTTTAACGGCGTTTACGTGCTCAGAGCAACGTTGAAAATTTGGTTCAAGAGTGGAACGTATGAAATTAACAGATTTAAGTTTAATATTAAGCTTGACTAATTTTTATTTAATTCTCATTTTATTTATTTTTTTATTTATTAATTTTTTTTATTATTCTCTCCAAAAAAAGGTCTGACTCAATCGAATGCTGCCGAACACCCCTTCGATGCCTATCCGAGCAGCTTAAACGGCAGCGAGGCAACATTGGAGCATGCGTACTATCAAGCTTCTATCCGTTTGGCCATTGAAGACTACATGTTTGGCGAGGGACACATTTGCGGCGGCGCAGTGATAGCACCGTCTGTGGTGCTAACCGTCGCACACTGCATACACAAGTGAGTATGAGTAAGCACGCGACGAGCGCATGCTCGCCAAAGCAAACACGCGCATTAATCCATACATAAATACATATAAACATCGTGGAAATATACAACCGGTCTTATCATTCGATTGCTTATAACTAGTAAACTATTTCAATATTTATCTACATATTTATATTTGGTTTGTTTATGGTCTTCCGACAGCTACCAGACGCAGACGTCGCGTCACCCGGCCGAATTGAAAGTGGTCATGGGCACGCTGAATCGTTATCAACGCGACGAACACACGCTCGTCTACGGTGTGACCCATGTTCATCTGCCGCGCACATTCAACGCACACAGCTTACACGATGATATAGCGATCATAATGTTGGAACGTGACATTCCACCCGCACATCCCACTGTGAAACCGATTACTCTCAGTTTGACGGCATTACGCAACGTGAAGGCGTCTGAAACAATGGCAGATGACGCAGTGAAGCAGCATAAGTTTGTGGTAACTAGCTGGCTGGTTACTAAAGAGGTTGGTATTCTTTCTGTATTAGAACATAACCTTTTTTATGATCTTAAGACTACCTATAGACCTAGGGAGTAATTACTAATCTATAAACTAGGTCTTGATAGAATATTTTGTTGTTGTATTATATAGGAGAAGGAGACCGTGTGAGATACATATAAACAAATTTTGACCATTTGAATTTTCGAAAATTGGAAATTTTAAGATTCCCGTTATTTTTTGAACACACGTAGTATATAACGTGTGTCTCGTAAGAAACCCCGCAGAAATTTTTATACTCTCGCAACAAATGTTGTTAAAGAGAGTATTATAGTTTTGTTCACATAACGGTTGTTTGTAACACCCAAAACTAAACGAGTTAGATATGGGGTTATATATACCAAAGTGATCAGGTTGAAGAGTGGAGTTCAAATCCGAATGTCTGTCTGTCCGTCCGTCCGTCCGTCCGTCTGTGCAAGCTGTAACTTGAGTAAAAATTAAGATATCTTGATGAAACTTGGCACACTTATTTCTTGGCATCATAGGAAGGTTGCTTTCGAAAATGAGCGAAATCGGACCACTGCCACGCCCACAAAATGGCGAAAACCGAAAACACATAAAGTGCCATAACTAAGCCATAAATAAAGCTATGGGAATAAAATTTGGTATGAAATATCGCACTAGGAAGGGGCATATGTGGATGTAATTTTTTTGGGGAGGTGGGCGTGGCCCCGCCCCCAAATATGTTTTTTGTACATATCTCGGAAACCAATAAAGCTATATAAACCAAACTTTCTACAGTCGTTTTTTTTAGCCATTTCTTAATACAGTCCAAAAATGAAAGAAATCGGATAATAACCACGCCCACCTCCCATACAAAGGTTAGGTTGAAAACTATTAAAAGTGGGTTAACTCAATAACGAAAAACGCCAGAAACACTAAATTTCACATAAGAATTGGCTGATGGAAGCTGCACTCAGATTTTTTTACAAAATGTAAAATGGGCGTGGCGTCGTCCACTTATGGGTCAAAAACCATATCTCAAGAACTACTCGACCGATTTCAATGAAACTTGGTTTGTAATAGTTTCCTTACCTCCCAATAATATGTTGTGAAAATTGGCCAAATCGCTTCACAACCACGCCTACATCCTATATACCAGAACTTTGAAGATGATCTGAATCGTTTACATTACAATATATAAAGTAAGCACTAGTGAAGATATCGGTGCAGAACTTTGCACAAATACTATGTTTATAGTGTGGCAGCCCCACTCTAAAAATCGCCGAAATCGGACCATAGGTTTTTAAGGCCCCATATATCGAACACGAGGACCTCGGTGCTTCTAACCTAATATTATGGTTTCCAACTTTCAATATACTTTATACAATATATATGACGAATATGTGGGTCAAATTGTGTATTATATAATATAAATAAAGTTAAATAAATAAATTGCGAGAGTATAAAATGTTCGGTTACACCCGAACTTAGCCTTTCCTTACTTGTTTGCTTTGTTGTTATAACAACTACTTCTTCAACTTAATCCCATGACTAACCGGAGGGTGTACCTCCATTTAGAAAAGAAGTATTCAATGGTTTAAAGGGTTCCAGCCACTATTACTGATATTGACTCGACTGGTCTGAAGACGTTTCATAATTATAATGGAAATTTATCTTTCCATTGGGACTTTTCATAACTTAATTTTAGTGGGAATCAGGGGTTTGATGATCAAATTTCAAAGGTCGAAAGTATTTTGATTTCTAGGGACTCTCTCACCAGAACTTATATAGCGAAATTTATAGAAACTTTACTCAACTCACTTTAATGACACACCCAATTAAACATAATTTCCATTACCTACTTCCAGCACCTACCCTATACCCAACTGATGTCGTTCAATGCCACTCAACTGAGCGGTCAGAAATGTGCAGATAAATATGGACAAATCTATGGACCAGATATGGTGTGTGTAGGTTATCTGGGTTCACAAGCGCAAGAGACCGCATGCCAACAAGACGCCGGTGCACCGTTGGTGCAGAATAATCAGCTGCTGGCGCTTAACGGCAAACAAAGCGTTGATTGTAAGTCAAACGCAGATCCGGTGACTTTCGTCGATGTCAGTCATCACGCCCATTGGATACTGGAGAAGATTGGAGATGGGAAAAATTGTAATAGTTCGATTTGGGGTATGCTGGCCTTCTTAATATTCACAATTTGGACGGCGAGACGCACGAAATATTTCAAGTTTTGGCTTTAAGTTTAAGTTGTTGCGGGATAATATTTAAGTTGAGCTGTATTTCTTTTGGAATACATTAGTTTAAGTTGAAATGAATTAAGGCTGAATTTTCTCAAGAAATATTTTTTATGTTTAGTTTTTGTATACAAAATGCATACCATAAATGTTGTTGAATTGGAGTAGTGTATATATAAGTTGGGAATGAACCTAAGAAACCTCAAAAAATGTAGTTTAGTTTAGATTATATAATCAAGCTTGATTTATTAGTTAACAAATATTTGTTAAATATTTCTTGCATTTGTGATAGTTTTAGTAAAACGATTATGATTAATTATTTTGTTGTAAAAATGTATAGCAAATAATTGTAATGGAATTAATTAAATATTTTGTTACTGAAATAAATGTGAATTAAACATGTAAAAATTTGTTTTTTACTAAATTTATATATTTTTCAAAGAAAATTTTCTTGTATCCTACTGATATGACCCCCACATTGCAAAACATATTTTTTTATCAAATAATATAGCATTTTTATTTTTCTAAATAGGTGGCAACGCATTTTAAAAATATTTTCGGTTGTAAAACTTCTAAAACCTTTATTTCGATATTCTTATTATACACCGCTTATCTCATAAATTTTCGATTGCCATTTTTTAAAGGTGGCAACCCTATTCAAAATTATTTTCTTTTGTGAGATTTTTGAACCATTTCAGTTTATTTGAAAACTTTTTATTTTAGATTTTTTTCTTTTACATAAATTTTAGAACAGGTGGCAACATTCTTCAAAAAATATTTTTTAGTTGTGAGCTTTAATAAAACTTTTTTGGTTTATGCGATTTCTTTAACTTATTATTTTTTTTTATGATTGAAAATTTCAAAATGGTGGCAACCCTCTAATTTATTTTCAAATAATCTGGTTGTTACACTATAAAATCGCAAAAAAGTTTATAAAACCACTTTAAATAGTTTTCATTAAGTGAAATACAATTTATAAAAAAATCTGAATTAAAATTCGATTTTATTCGATAATTTCGAATATTGATAATTGTTTTTTCAATCAAAATAGTTACTTATTTTCGACCATTATTATTTTTTTTAATTACAATATAGTTAAAATAAAACGAAAACAATTTTTTTTTCTAAATAAATATAAATATTTGTATTAAAACGCAAAGTTAAACACTGTAGCTTTAACAAGCTGCCTAAAAGTATGCATCGATTTCACATTGAAAATACACTACAGAAGAAAAACCATATGAATACATACATAGCTATAGGTGTATGTGTGTATATTTCAAGTGAAATATATCTTATTATCTCTCCCGACGGTTTGTGGATTCTTCAAATAAGTTTCTTATAATCGAAGTAGTAAATACTTTTATGACTTTATTTTACCTGAAGAGCAAATTCTATACAATACAACATCGAAAGCTTCCTTGAAATGCCAAAATTTAGAGGAAACTTTCCAGTTCTCCGGCATTTCTAAATCATATCAATATTATACTACCTTGAGAGCCTCTCCTTTTTCAGCAATACAATCTAACTTCATACACACGACCTACTTTTAATTTGGTTTGGCGATCACAACATTGAACTTTTCCTTCATCACGTCTAACTTCCACTTTTGGTTTTCATTATAAGATTTTTTCGTCTTCTTCTTTTATTAAATAGTGATGTATGTTAAAGTGGTTAAGTATTATAATAAGTGTTTACAGATTTGGTAAGTACCAAAAGTTCAAACGTCAGATTTTCCATTGCGGTGACTAATAGAATTATTTTAATTCTTACTTACACTAATTCGCGCATAAAAATATATATTAAACTGCACCATTTGGTAAGTAAGCGAGAAAAATGCTGCAAAGAACGACACGATTTTCACTTGTTAATGCCAAATTTTTATTGAGTTTATTTTTTTTGTATAAACACATTACTACAATTTAAGAGGACCCAATAGGAAATTTTCGAAAAAGATTACATAATTGTTATAGTTAAAACTTTTTTTTTTAAATTGTTGTCACCTGTTTGAAAAGTAGAGTTTACTTTTCTTTATCTGAATTGTTATTAAGTAAAAAATATTTAAGGTAGAGTAGACAATACTATACATCTTTGAAAGATCTTGACATTACCTACAAAATGACGTTATGCATGATTAGTTTGGATATTGCGTTCAACAGTTATAGAGGGGTAAACATGGAGTTCACTAACGCCGAATTTCGCGATATTTTAAAGTTTTTCTTCGTTAAAGGCAAATCCGGTAGAGAAGCGGTCAATGAAATTAATGGTGTTTTGGGGGATGGTACTCTATCACTTCGAACTGCGGAGGAATTGTTTCGACGATTCAGAACGGGGAAAAACAACACCATGGATAAGCCAGCCGGCGGAAGACCTGTGACGACGAATGCCGATCAAATCATGGAAAACATCGAGTTAGACCGGCATGTGGCATCTCGTGACATCGCCCAGGAGATGGAAGTTAGTCACCAAACCATTTTAAACCATCTGCAGAAGGCTGGATACACAAAAAAGCTTGATGTTTGGGTGCCGCATGATTTGACGTAAAAAAAACCTTCTGCGCCAAAATAACGCCTGCGATATGCTGCTGAAACGGAACGAACTCGACTCATTTTTGAAGGGGATGGTGAATGGCGACGAAAAATGGATCACTTACGACAATATCAAGCGAAAACGGTCGTGGTCGAAGGCCGGTGAATCGTCCCAAACAGTGGCCATGGGATTGACGGCCAGGAAGGTTTTGCTATATTTTTGGTGGGATTGGAATGGAATCATCCACTATGAGCTGCTCTCATATGGCTAAGGGTGTAGTGTTCCACCAGGACAACGCCAGACCCCACACTTCGATAATGACTCGTTAGAAGCTACGGGAGCTCGGATGGGAGGTTTTGTCGCATCCACCATATAGCCTGGACATAGCGTCAAGTGATTACCAACTGTTCCTGTCCATGGCCCTTGGTGGTGTAAAATTGAACTCAAAAAAGGCTTGTGAAAAGTGACTGTCCGAGTTCTGCACAAATAAGGAGGGCGGCTTCTACGAGGAGGATATTATGAAAATGCCGTCTAGACGGAAACAGATTATCGAACGAAACGGCGCATATTTGAACTAAATCCGATCACTGTAACGCTTTATATAAAGGATTGGATAAAAAACAAAAAAGGGGAATGGAGATATTTCTCATCATTCTCATCAGAATATTTCTAGAATTTTTATATTATACTCGTAACTCTATGCAGTAGAGCTCTTGGTATTCGACTAATCGACTAAACGAATTAACCGAATAGGGCATTATTCGAATAATAATATTCGGTTTGCACTATTCCGATAGTCGTCAGTCATCGACTATTCGATTAACCGCTCATTTCCGACTATCCGGTTAAACGTTCGTTGTCGACTATTCGAATAATGTAAGTTCATTAAATTTCTATTTTTATTGGAAAGTGTGAAACACAGGAAAACTGCGCACAATTGACATTTTCACAAGTAAAAACAAACAAAAATCAAAGGTTGCTTGGATTCAAACAATTTTCATTTATTCGAATAGTATCAGTATAACACGATATTAGAAACAAACATACACGAAAGTGCATATATACAGATTTTCATACTTAAATTTATGTTGGCAGCATGTTATGTGTTAATTACCCATTAACATGACCATAATTATGGTCAACAACAATTATTTTAACAAGGTATATTGGCAGGCATAATACACACATATACATATGTAAATATGTATAAGATTGTGTATTGTATTTATATACAGTTGTACTAACAGCAGTAGTGTTTTTGTAAAAATTAGTCTTTGAGTTGACTAAAGTGTGGGAGTGCGTCTCTGTGTGTGTTGAGTGTCACGAAAATTCATTTTATGTAAAAATAAATCCATGAGATATATAAATACATATAAATATACATATTCATATGTATTTTAAATATATGTGTAAATACATATTTGTAATATTATTTTCGCGTAATGCACAAAAATTGCATTTATTTTTATGGTTAATAAAATTTTAAAAGTGCATTTGGCACTTGGATTTTCCAAACACTTATGTAATTCGAGGTTAAATGCGGAAATTGTCGATTTGCAAATGGATTTTGATGAAAATTGAAAATTCCACAGATTATGACCTCAGAAACCATTCGATTTGATACAAAAGTAATTATTGGATTCAAAAAAATATGTATTATATAAATTATATGTAAAATAATTACTTTAAGGTATCTAAAAGAGTCTCTTATTAACATTCTCTGCGAGTTGTGGCAATTCTTTTCTAATTAAAACGGAAATATAATCCCATTAAACGTATTAATTTATGCCATTTAATCAAGCCTCTCTACATATACTACATAAGTACAAACATCAGAATATTTAAAACACACTTAGGTATTTTTTTGAAAATTTATGTTTATCGATTTGAAATTTGTATTTTTTTATATTTTTTTTCTTGGTTTAACGGTACATTAGCGCTGTGGGCAGTTACGTTATGATGCCGAAGAACTCATAAATCTAATTTATGGCCGCAATTATGTGCACATGTGTGCATAGGTATAGATGTATAACGGTATATATATATATACATTCATATGTATTTGAGCATTGGGGCTGTTGTTGTTGACGAATCGAAGGGGTCGCACTGCGTGAGTGCCAGTTCTAATGTCCATAATGGCATGTGCCATTGATTTTTGCTGACTAAATCGACGAGTGATGCGGTGTGTTTAGAAATACATAGTTTGTTTGGACGTTGTGTTCGAAATTAAAAGTTTCTAATGATTTTACAAAGTTTATGCAAAATTTATAAAATATTTTGTTTAAAATCTTATGAAATGATTTACATCACTTAGATGGAGTGTCATTGCAGGAAGTTTTTCCAAATTAGAAAATGTGTTATTCGAGAATCAATGGTCTAAGTATGAATGCCAATAATTTGGAAAACGGTAATAAGATTGGTTTAATTTGATGCCATAATAGGTAATTCAATCAGATCCTCAAGCATATGCTTGAATGGTAAAATGTCATAAGAAAGTGTTCTTTAGTAATCTTTTCAGAACGATCCCAAACTAATAGTGTGTTGAGATACAAATCTTACAGTTAAAGGTGTGTTAAAAAATAACAGTAATTTTCTCAGGCATCTACATTAGCGTTGTCGCCTTTAAAATAGTCCCAATTCGATAATATGCACTTTTGCCAACCCTTCTTCCAATCACTGGAAACACTTCTCAAACTCAATTATTGGGATAGCATTTGGCTCTTTCAGCTATTTCTCGTATGCTTGTAAAATGAAGGCTGGGACATCGTATTACAGTATTGCTTTTGGCCAAGAATTCACGAACAAGCAACGAAGTGTGAGCTGTTAAAAAAAGAAAATCGTCAAGCTCATAAAAATACGTCTAACCTTAGCGTCTGCTACGGACAATATTTTTTCGTATTTCGGGGGCAAGTAAAATTTTAACTATTGGACCCGTTATTTTTTGGACATATCACGTATATGACTTGTTGTATTGTCGAATTATACAGATCGGACTTGCTGGATTAAAATACAGTGGAACTTCTCTAACTCGAATCACTATAATCCACAAAAAAAATTCGAGTTAGAGAGACTTCGAGTTATAGAATTTTCATTATAATATATAAATTTTCAAAAAGCTGTAAAATATAGATTTATATACAGTTTTATTTACTTCGAAAAAATTTTGATGGACATACGATAAAAGATGTTTTCTGTAATTTTGTTTGTGGCATTTTGCTATTGTTTGGCTCTTGACGTCTGTATCTCATGCCTTTTTTACACGATTTATGAAATCTATAAGTGTAATATCAAATTTTTTGTTCGTATCCGTACGATATAGAGGTACTCTTTTATAATTCTGCCCCGATAGAAAAATTTTAAATTTTGTATTATTTTGTATTATGCCCTTACCAAAAAATGCGATTTATGGAAAGCATGAAAGTTGCCGTCTATTGCCACTTCAAGAGTTTGAGTCATGGAGAACTTCGAGTTATAGAAATTCGAGTTATGAAAGTCCCACTGTAATCATTTTATAGAATTCAGCTCTTCGGGTATCAAAATGATCATGATTCAAATAGAATGTTTCAAACATTTTTACTATTGTCTTCAGAGAGTTTGAGCTATGAATAACGGGTTTAATTTCTTATTCTATTTACTACTAGTCAGAAAGGAGGTTAGAGATATTACTATTTAGAATAATTTGTATAATATATATGTTTCAGTAAATAATATTTCGAGTACTTACATTAAATGTTCTGTTTTTGTTGCGTTCTTTAGACTCATAGGTTATCGTTGGTTTAAATTTTCTAAAAAAGAAATAAAAATAAATAATTTTAATTAAAAAAAATATATATATATATTAAAACCTACTATTTACATACATATGTATGTACAATTTAAATATATTTAAATATTAATAGAGTATTAAGTTATCTCATCGAAAATCTTTGATGGTTGAACTTTTGTAAAATTTATGGCATGTCATGTCCACAGATGCCAAATGGCAAACAGAGATCACACACATATTGTTTTAATGTCAATAAATTTAAAGCAGACTGGATTTATTTTTATAAGGAAAGATATATAAAAAATATATAAAAAATATATAAAACAAAATGATGCCACCCACTCACAGCTATGCTATATGCTATATACTAAATATGTGGTGCTATGTTATGCAGTGCTATGCTATTTAGTTCTATTCCATGCTATGCCATGTAATCTTAAGCATGCGACGACAATCAATTTGGCAGATACTTATTGCTTAGCTACAATATACATAAGTATGGTGTGTCTCTGTTGCCAGCATCCGGCGGATGTTTCGTCAGTGACACTCGATTTTTATAAGCATATATATGTTTATGCATATCTCATACTTTCCTTCGCTTTGAAATCAGCCAAATGGGCTTTGTGGCTATAAGAGATTTATAAAATTTACATACATACATCTCATATATAGATACATATGTAGTAGCGCATAGCAGCATCTTGGCTTCTCGTTACGCACGCTTGGCACATAAATTTTCTGCAATGTCTGCCGTATGAATGGGCTAAGCACACACATAAACCATATTTACGTATTAATCTGTATGTTTGTTTGTATGCCAAAGTATATATACATTTATGTTTTACAAAGTTAATCACTTCTGCTTTGAAGTGCAGCAGCGTGGAGATTTATGAATTTTTTCTGCTTTGAAATGAATTGCAAACTACTCAGCTTCCATGGATTACTATGTTTAATCTGGTTTTCTAGTTTTATATAACAAACATCACCCACCAGGCCTTCTAAGCCATATCTGCATACTTATAAACATACATACATATATACATATTTACATAAAGACGTGGTAGCCCGAGCAAATATCAATTTCACTTGCCAAAAAGTGAGTGAATGTCTTTTTTGCTAGTCCATTGAACCACATTAAATTGTCTGCCAAGCAAATGTCTTATATCGCCATTTCGGTTGTTGTCACTGCAACGCTGTGTTTTTTGGCCAAATGTGTCTTTTATGCTTTTATAGAGACCGCTTCGGACTGCTGTCAATACTTTGGACATTTTGGTGTTTCTTTTGATTTCTTGAAGACATTACACACATACACTTATATCTACATTTATAGAATACATACAAATATACAAATGTATCTAACGGTATGACATTTCTTGTGTGTATTTTTAAGCTGTAACAACAAGTAATGACATTAGGCATTTAAGCCCCAAGTAATTAAGTATGTTTCTATTTTTTTATTTCTTTTAGAACTCTTGCATCTCGCTGATCGCCGTTGTTTGAAGGTCTTTATCAGTGCAGACATATTTTATGTTCGCTTCTTAAAATTCGAATGTATCTGTATATAGGTCAAAGTGGGACGGACATGCTGTGGTATTTCAAATATTTTTACTACAAAATATATTTAAATGAAATAGATATGAGATTTTGGTAGGCTTATTGGAAAATGGATTTAGAAATTATGCCAAAAGTATACATATATGTATTATTAGAAATAATAGACGGAGTATTAGACTTTCAGGATTCCTCAAACGACTTATTTATACAAAAAATATCTTTTAGTTACAAAAAAATTTCAAAATCAATTCTTCAAAATTCTTCAAAAATAATTCTTCCAGAAACAGGGCACTCGTTGGTCAGTAGACGCGTAAAATGGTGGATAGATTCATATCGAGACTCTTTGTGAAATTGATATAGTATAAATAAATTAAATTAAATACATCGAAATTTCTAATCTGATTAAGTAATCAAAATTTGTCGTGACATTTTGTTCCTTGATCTCCCAAACTCTTCAAACTGCAATTAGCCTCTTTCAACATGTTGCTAAAAACATGTTGCCTCAAATATGTTTCTCAAAAATATGTTGCTAGTGAGTACAGCTGTTCGGCATTTCCTGCGCAATACACATATGCACACAGCTTATTCTCTCTCACACACACGTACACTCTTTGTAGGAACAGCCATCGACGCTGGCAGCATGCCATAAAATGCCGCTGAACGCAATGAGAAAACAATTGAGCAGTTGCCGGCAATCATAGCACAACCCAGTAAGCAATTAGACATATATTTGAGCTTGTCGAGAAAAGGCCTTGTTACACCGAAATTAAATAGTTGTAGCTATTCAAACACTCAATTTATATTAAAATAATCACATATTCTAAAGTCTAAGAAACTTTAATACAATGTTTTTTAAAAAAATCGGAAAGATATGATATTATTTACGAACTAAACTCAGTTATATTTAAAATAATTTATTTTGAAGGAGCGAGTCACAAAATTTTAGTTTATATCAATTATTACTGGTCCTATGAACCGAATTTTTTTACTTAAATTAACCCTCAGCTGGAATTCAAAATAACATTCTGTAAAATTGTTTTAAAAAGAGTTCTTTAGATAATCAATGTCCATCAAAACAATACCTTGATTCTTTTAAGGGGATATACCAGTGTGACATTTTCAAAAAAAAAAAAAAAATTGTTTTGCTTATTCGTAGTTTATGCTTTCAAAAATATCCTGTGAAAGAGGCAGCGTTCTAAAGAGCGACCGCTCGCTGGTATAAGATAAAAACGATATTTTTCTTCAAAACTCCGCCATTTTGCCAATTTTTGATATATTTTTTTTTCATTGTATAGGAAATACATATATTTAACTTTAATAACCTTTTTGAATTTTTTTGTTTCAGCAACTCATTCAGCAGTTTGGGAACTTTTTTTTTTGAACCTCCAAAGACAACATATATCTCCGTTATTTTTCAATATTTTTGTAAAGAAAAGAATTTAAAAGGTAGCTAAAAATATACCTTATTATGTGCAAGAAACTTCGAAACAATCGATCGCTTTCTCGTAGCTCGTAGCTTTTTTATTAAACATTTTCAAAAAATCGCAATCGAGTTTTTATGAAAGCAGCGTATGCCATCAAAGGATTTATAGTGAATATTTTTTTTAATATTATCAAAAAATTAAATTTGTTTAAGAAATATTTTTTTATAAAAATGGTGTTCAGTTTGGTTTCATAAGGAACATATAAACATATTTATGTTAGACTTGGAAGTAACTACTAGTAATTAAAACTTAACATGACTTTTGGCTATAAAATAACAATGATTTTAGTCCCAGTTGATTGTTTCGATACTTGGCTTTACAGAGTGAAAATTTCTGTTACTGATCTCGAAAAAGAAATTGGAGAGTATAGCCTGTCGGTGACAAACTGAACGCATCCAAATAATGTTTTCCCAAATTGTCAGTAGACTATTATCACTTTATTTGGCGTTCACTGTAGAGTGGGTACTTCTGTAAAGCGTGCGATATAAAATATCTAATTATTAAATTAGAGGTAGACATTAGGTTCAACCCAGAAAATGCAAATTGTTTATACATAAAGAGTTGATGCCATTTCTTTTTCCACTGTCTAGCTTGTACAAGACTGAGGTTGAAACATCTATATTCTAGAAGAACCAAACGCCTCCTGAAATTCGTATACTTTATCCAACCTATATGGAAAATAGTTACTATTAATTTTAACATTGAGTAATCTAACTGTTCAGATTTAAAATATTTAAAATATTTCTCTTCTTATTGTTCACTGGGTATGAATGCGTCTCCCCAAAGCAGCGCGGTAAGCGCCAAAGTTGCACGAAATTCACTGCGGCAGCGGACGCGCGCTCCCAGCAACAGTTGGAAAACACCCAAGTGCGTGTGTGTCTATGCTGTCGCCAAAGGAGAGCGCTGCAGTCACTTGAATTGGTGGATGCGTTGGCTGCGCTGGCTATGGCCGGCCAAAGCGCTGCAGCACAGATTCATTCTGAAGTTGTATCTCGTGGTGTACGGTTGATTTTAACGGAAGCGCCTGCAAACGGTGGTGGCGATAATAGAACGATACTTGCGTTATATATATATGTATACAAACAAGCACATATATATATGAAATATATTTTTTAATTTAACGCGTGAACTGACGATCAATCTGAAGTGTGTGTTATGAAGTGAGTGCGGTGCTGCAATGTGATGTGTGTGTACTAAATATATTGAAATTGATGAGCATAACAAACCGATACATACATACATACAAGCGCGTATTGATGGAAAGTGCAAGTGTTTGTGCCATTTTGTTGTTGTTGTTATTGCGTTTTGGCCAAATGGACAGAGTGTGTGGGTTTTTGGGTTTGAAAACTTGGCAAAATTCGAATTTTATTTTATGCCTAATGTAGTAAATGGGTGAAACTCATATGCCTCATATGTGATATACACAAATATATGTATGTATTAGTGATATATATATATGTTTGTATGTACGAAAAAATAATATTCGTGAAGTGTCTTGTGTCTGGTGTGTGTTTTCGCGTTTGAGGAAACTGTGCGCGTTCACTTTTCAATTTTCCCCCACTTTCAATGCGGTGTTGTTGCTGCTGTTGCTGTTGTTATTTTTTTTTCTCAACTATAATTGCTGTTTTGGCTACGCAATTCTCCACAACATTTATTTTACTTAACGAAAGTAGTTTCTGTGTTGTTGTTGTTGTGATTTCGTTTTGGAGGTCTGCGTGCGCTTGTAGCCAGCCGCCTTGCTCGCGCGGCAGTCAGTGCGCCAAACAGCGCCCATTCACCCAACCGACTGCGCGACCGATTCTTCGCCGCGTTTAAGTTTAAAAATAGTTTTCGTAAACTCGCGCCGCATACGCACGAGCCAAGGGGAAAATCTTGTGAAAAACTTGTGTATAATGTAGAAGTGTCTAAAGAAGTGGAAGAAGAAGCAGCAGCAGCAGCAGCAATAGCGTAGAACGTGAAACGAACGAGAAAAGTACTTTATGTCTACAAATTCTTGATTTTTTACTACTTCAACTCAGTTTCCACACTATTTTTGTTGTTGTTGTTGTTTTGTGTGTTTGGATTTTGTCAAAGCGTCGTGACGATTTTTCCATTATTTGTGCTTTTTTCTCGAATTCATTGTGTATAATACTTTGCAGGTTTTCAGTGCAGTGATTTCCCCCTCAACAACTGTGAAATTTCAAATCAATTTTGAAATAGTTTTTTAATAAAATCAACACACACAACCGAAAACCGAAAATTAAGTGAGATTACAGTGCGTTTGTGTGTGTGCTCGCAATGTTTGCAGTGCACTGAGTGCCATTTTTCCGGTGCAGTTTTGAAATTGTGCAAAATAGTAAAAAAAGTTGATTAAGTTTTGAAATAAACGTACAAAATGAAACTTTGGAAGGCGAAAAAGCCGATTAGTTGCGTACCCGGCAAATCGGCGCTGAAGAATGAGGATAAACTGGATGGCAGCAATAATAGCGGTGGCATACCGTTAACACCGATTGTTTCGGGTGAGTTTGAATATTAGACCTAAATTAGTTTAGAAAGATCTGGCATAAACATTGTAATTTGGGAATAGAATAAACATCCAACTCATCTATAAAAGGTGTGTTCAAATAAAAAGGGGTATTTTCGTTTTTTGAAAAAAAAATATTTATTCATTCGTCTATCTTAATGTATATCAAGCTTTAATCCAACCCTCCTGTATGTTTATTATTTAATAAGATTCATGCCCTGAATTGATCTTCTTTTTCGATAATAAGAGAACCAGAGACACTCAAAATGATTTTACTGATTCAAACATTTCGACTTTGCGACCCTTAAACTAATGTTAATTAACTACATAGCAGGTTATTTGAGATAGATCCCATGATATCTTCTAAATATATTCCAATTTTTTATAAATTGCTTTTATATTATGTTTAGTTCCTTGAAGAGCTAGGCGAACTGGTATTTGCAAATAACCGAATTCTGATATTGATGGAGGGGATTTATTGAGGTTTTGAAATTGGAATGTTGGGCATATTTTGAATCAGTGCCAAACATGGATTATAAAAATTACACCGTCTCTTCTTACCAACTATTTAATCGTTTTGTAGTCAATTTATTGTATTTCCTTCTCTTCTGCAACCACCAAATTCTCGGGATCTCACCCTTCTGACTTTATCCTATTCTCAGAATTTCACTTAATGCTAACTATAATAGAAATTAGTAAGTAATAAGAAATAATTGCCAAGATTGAAACCAATTTGAAGCAATTTCCACAAAAAAGGGATAAAAAAGTTAGTACATGTTTCGTCGAAAAAAGTTTTT
The DNA here is from genome assembly GCA_031772095.1 of Zeugodacus tau. Lineage (NCBI taxonomy): Eukaryota > Metazoa > Arthropoda > Insecta > Diptera > Tephritidae > Zeugodacus > Zeugodacus tau. The sequence continues at coordinate 65,085,328 of CM062650.1, read as the reverse complement.
TTAGAAAAAATTATTATTACTTATTATTATATGAAAGTTTGAAGGATACTTAGAAAAAGTTTTATCGAGAAATAGCGAGGAATAACGGATTTATTGTCGATCTCTGCAGACACCTCGAAAATAAGTTTTTGTGCGGTGACCAGCCTACAGCATCACTGGATCATCCGAAACCAAAAAATCTGGCTGGTCACCGACTTTAAAAATGACATATTTGGGAAAATCGATTCAAAGTTTTGTACACTCAGCGCAGGTAGATGGAGGTACCGTTATTCAAACCTGCTGTAACTGCGTTAGTTTTTCTCCGAAGGACCTAAAACTTTAACACAATATTCTTGAGATGTTGATGGTTCAGAAAAAATAAAAAAAAATTGCCAAACCTCACCCACCCCTTAAAGAAAACCTTGTTTAATAAAAAACTCGAAATGCTTCAAAGAAATGTGTGTTTTGTAACGATAGGAATTTATTAGCTTGCCTGATAGTTCTCCTGATATAACCAAATCAGTAAACCTCTTTCACTGGCTTCCAAATACCTTTTAAATAATATTCTGACCATTAAGTGACTTTTGATCTTATGTATTGTACAATATAACTATGGTAAATGTACAATATTACAAATTATAATAGACAATAATCGATCATTAAAGGCGTAAATGATGATGTGGATAAGAAAAAACTCGCGAAAACAACAGGGTCTTTCATGAAATCAAGTTAAATATATTCCATATGGATAAGGGTCTATAAAGCACCTATGCGAAATAATGTTTATGTTTTCGATTTAGAAAGGAGAAAGTTTACACGTCTAAGATTTAAGATGAAGCTAGACTCATCGAGATAGTCTATGCAATCTTATATAATATAAAGTATTCCACTGGGCTCAGAGAGTACACAATCCATACAAAATATGAGGTCCAATTCTTGAGCTTGACCATATACTGCTAGTCTGCTTGACATCGAACCCCATGGAGTCACTACTGGAGCGTGATTTTTTAATAATTCTCAAAATATTGGTCCATAATATTTGCTACTACCTAAGTATATACAAGTCTCTGGGGAAAAAACATTATATTTTCTATATCGGCACAATATTTGCGAAACCTATGTATTCCAGAAATGATACTGATACAGATCGTACATTATTTCAAACTTTCAAAACACGAGGAATGACCGTGTAGGAGTGAACTGGTGTATAAACATGAGTTGATTTACGACTGTGTCACAGAACACATTATGTTGTGAGAACTAGTGTAGTGTTATAAAGCATTTTCTTAAATCTAATATTAAATAATAGAAAATTACCAAGAAAATAGTTATATGGCCAGTGTTACGATCTATTTTGAAAACTTTAAAATTAAATGTTTCATCTAAGGGTTAACAAGACTGGGTCATTACTTGAAATAATTGCTTCTCGTTTCATTGATTTCTAATTGTAGAGAGTACAGCCTTTTATTCGTATATACCGGCCTAATTTTAATTTTTTTAGTTTACAACAACACTAAATTTTGGACAAAAACACTAGCTGCTGCTTGTATAGAGTACATTGAACTTTGTCGCTCTACAAATCTACAAAATGTACTCCCCCCAAAAAATGTTTAAAAAAATATTATTTTGTAATCCAATACTCAAAACAAAATGTGCAATGACCCAGTGTCGCCATGTAATACATGTAAATATGTATGTATGTATGTGGTGCACAACTCCTAAACCCTTTGTCAATATGTACATTGATAGATAGACACTCGCTTGTAATCATAAATCACACTTCATCCCAACAACAACATTGCGCACACCTTTCAACGATTATCATCGTATTTGTTTTGATTTGACTGTTAGTGGCTAAAATTTCACTGACACCCCCAAAAATTGGAGTTTCAAGTGACAAGCACAAACAAATATACATACAATATACGTATAAGGTAACGGTTAAGGGGGTGTGTAATTTTAATAAAAATGCATTTCTGTTGCACTTCAAAATTGAGTCGCTTCTCTCAATGTGTATGTGTGTAAGTATGTATGGCTATGTGGCTCTTCACTTGAATGTGTCAATCTTTGTCATGTCAGAGTTATTGTTGTTTTGTTGTAATTTTTTTTCTGATTCACAGTTGTCATTATTGAAGTGTATGAGCAAACAAGCGACATCTGGCCTCCGCCAGCCACATTTATGGCGACCGGCCACTGCCAATATAACTGCCATTCCGACTCATCTGTGTGTGGGTGCTCCGCTGTTGGCGACAATGTTGCTGTTATGTTCAAATGCGTGCATAAAAGTAAATAAACGCTCAGCTGGCGTTTGTCACACGCATTTTATACAAATTTATCGCATGCAATAATTATACCTAAAATTTTTATCGCATGCGATATTTTTGTGCTTGGATTTTATAATGGTGCTTTTCATTTCTTACATTGTTTTGTGGAAGGGAAGTTCAATAGATCGATCGTTTGCTTTTCATGGTACTTTCCGCTTGAATTGCTTTTGTTGTTGCCACAATCATACATACAAAGTTACTCTAACTGCGTCGTAGTTTTTAGTTGCTGTTTTCTACTATTTCTTTTGACTTTCTGTTTTTGTTGTCAATTATTCTGCTACAAATTTAAACATTTGAAGTCAGCTTGTTGGATGATCGCATCGATCGCTTTGTTCCATGCCATAAAGCTAATATTCGATTTTCCCCAATATCGCACTCGCCGACCCAGCGAGCTTGTGTGTCGCCTGCCGCTCGCGCTTTCAGCTCACATTTGACGTTTTTTGTTGTTATTGTCAGTAGCTTAATTGCAAATGGTTTGCCGCCTCCGCGTTCGATTTGTATCTGCTAAATGTCAACGTATTGCTTTTGTTTTTGTTGTTGTTATGTGTATGTGTGATCCCATTCGGGGCTATTTACTCGAGTTATCTGCCATTGTCCGCCCATTAAGTGCGTTTGCAGCTGAATTTTTATGAAATAATTGTGGGAAATTCTTGAATGGCTTAACAAACTCTTTTTCCAAGAACTTTTTATTTGGTCATATGCTTTGTTTCCTTGGTCATTCGAACACATTACTATAGTTTATATGAATAAGGGTGTGTGATCTCTTTGAATGATAGTAATTTTTATCTTTATTTTCGGGGAATAATATAATAGTAGTGATACAGTGAGTACAGATTTCAGTAAAGCTAGTTAGATTGTAAAAATATATGTAGACTCCTAAATCTAAAGAGTTTCCAGTATAGGAAATAGATCTTGTCAATGCTCCTCTAACCTCTGCTATATATATATACTAGCGACCCGCCCTGGCTTCGCACGGGTGCAATGCTGATACTAAATTAAATACACTACAGAAAAACTATGAACGTTGTATATGAAAACATAGCGGCCCGCTCCGACTTTGCACGGGCATAAAATATATATGCCTATGTTACTCAATGAAAACATGATTAAAATCGATCTAGTATTTTTGATTCATTCATTACTGCCCTTGGCCTGCATGCATTCAATTTGGAGTAAAACAATTCCTCTTTCCCTATACTTACTATGAAGATTTCCTGCAATCTTTGGAATATCTAAATTCATACAATTTTAATTTTTATACTTATTTATTTATTTTTTTAAATTATTTTCTTTTTACATTTTTACCTAGGTATTTATTTTATTTTCTAGGTTTCAAACCTATTTTCAGCTGTGAAATACCACAAAAAAAAATGCTGATATTGTTACCACCAAAATACTACATTGCTCACATATACTACGTTTATGCTTTATTTCTACACGGTTATATTCTACATGGGTAAAGCCTATAAGCATAAACGGCAAATACTCTACTCGAGGTAAATTCTGAATTGAATTAAATTCAGGGCTGCCACGTTTTATACATATGTCCGTATTTTCCAGATATACGGGGTGTGCGGCATAAATCTGTTGAGAAGTGTTCGGGCAGAAATGCACGACCAAAACCGACCACTGATCGACCCAAAAAAACCGGGTTTTCTACGAAAACCGACTACCCACTCGTCGAAGTTTTTGCAAATAACCGGTTTTCGCTACACCATCCGACTACCCACAGTGCCACAGGTGTGCCACAAAAAAACCGGTGCCAAAAAGTAACCAATTACCGGTTACTGTAGTACTACACAGTACCAGGCGTTTGCCGCAAAAATTCGGTAGTAAGTGGGGTAGGGGTTTTTAGCGAAAAATTGACAATACGGGAACCCTGTATATGCAATTTGTCAAAACCATATACACCGGCACAAAAATCAACTGATTTGACCTGAAAAAGTGTTTATGCATGTGGGTTGAACTTACCCGTGTATAATATAACCGAGTAGAAAAGAAGCATAAACGTAGTAATAGTAAAGTGCTGGTATTTGGTGACACACATCTTGTATTCGTACGAACAATAGTATTGTTACTACATGTGTGTCTTGGGTATAAATAAGCCATTTTTTCACGTAAAAAGTAAACAATAAAAATGGTTAATGTGGGTTATCCCTAAAAGATAAACATATACCATCGCGGACTTTTTTGTAGACCTTTTTATGGTGTACAATACTGTAGTACATTATTAATTTGATCTAACTCGTAGGGTTTAGGCAGCGTTTTTCTAAATTGCTAAATAAGCACAAAAAATACGTTAATTTACGACATCATGTTAGAAACCTCTAAAATTAGCAATGTTGCCTTAGTATATGAAGCATGTATTATACATATAAACCTTCCTCTTGAATCACTCTATCTATTGGAAAAAACCGCATCAAAATCCGTTGCGTAGTTTTAAAGATTTAAGCGCACATAGGGATATAGGGACAGAAAATGCGACTTTATTTTATACTATGTAGTGATGATAAAACCAAAACAATCAAGCAAAGTTGTGGTATTGTTAGCGACGACCCTCGACTTCAAATCGATTATTTTCCAAAAGGAACATCGAATATAGTTGGCGCCTCTCTTTGGCAACTTACGTCATCGCCTCTTCGCTAGATTTGCCTTTGTGTAATATATTCTGATATCGACACTGAAACATTCGTTCCATTCATTCCATATACATATAAGTCGATTTAGAACTTAGAAAAGAAATTCTTGTACTAAAGTACATTTCGACTGACGCTTAAGATGTTTAGCACAGTTTATGGTTTAGTTGGGCTTCCGTTGGATCCGAGGTAGTGCGTTCCATAAATTTCACTTTTTTCGGAGACTTTAGTAATGGCTTTTTGTTCTATCTCTCGACCAAAGGGCCTAAAACATTAATATATTGTTGGCTTTAATAAAGTTACAGGGTAAAAAGTTATTTGAATTGGGACAAGCTCCCTCCCCGAGGAAGCTGATACAAATATTACTTTGAAATTGATTTTAATTGATCAGTGTGATCCAGCATCCAGCATAGTCTATCCGTACTCTTAAACTTGGAGTGTTGAAAGTGCTCGAGTTTCGGCGATCTAGCTTTCGGTTTTTAGGAAGTTTACGAGGTTTTATTAATAATAAAAAACTATCAGTGTCGTCAGATACGAGAGAGTGAGACTGTTTGTAGTATATTTTTAACGTTGCTCAAGTCTTCCAGTACTCATGGAAGTCAATTTGAAGCGGAGATTGATGTTTAGCAAGAAATTTTCCCCGTTTTTTATACTTCATGGTTTCTGAGACTTACTGATCTATACTCTGCGTTTCAAATTCCGTCGGACTCTTTCATTTTATTGATAGAAAATATATTTATTGCTTTGAGAAAGAAAATCAGTTGAAACCTTCCGAACAGATCATTTAAAGAGTTTTGGTTTGATATAACAATTTCTTACAAATTCCGTCAGCCAAGCGGTCTAACTACATCGAGAGGCTATTTTGGAGAATTGAAAAATCTAGGAGTATGCATTGGAATATTAAAGGATATTTGGAAGAATCAGCATGCATAAATATTTATGCTTATATAATGATTTTCCACTAATTTAATTCATTCATAATTTAGTTAATTAAAGGCACATGCAACTCTGACACAATTTGCAGCAAATATTTAGATTTCGATTTGCAATTAAAATCCAACTAATTGTGCTTGTCATTTCGTTGTGAGTTAAAATTCTGGCACAGCAGCGCATTCATGCCGATTCAAGGCACTGGGGATGCCACAAAAAGTTGGCGCTTGCAACAGCGAGTGGCGGCACACAGCGAGCCAGCGTTATTGAGGCTCCTGTTGCTGTGGCTGATGCTGCGGCCACTGCCACTGTCAACGCGCATTGCAATGCACTTCGCGGGTTCAATGCACAATCGTGTCATCGTCATTTTGAACGTTCGTTGCGCGTTGCTTGTTGCTCGTGGCGCTGTCGCGCAGTTGCTGTTGCAGTCGTCGTTGTCGTCGCCATCATCGTCTGCATTCGCGTTAATTAACACGTGTCCACAATTCAATTTGTAGCAAGGAACAACAAAATACTTGCAACAATAACAAAAGCAAGACAAAAAGTCATTTGGGTGGTGTCTGTGCCGGGAGGTGGCATGTCGGTGAGAGTCTCTTGTTTGGGTGTCTGCCTTCCAAAAAGTTGCTAGAAAGCGGCGCAGAAAGTAAACATAAAATTTATAATATATATCCCATTTATTTATGTATATGAAAAACAAGTTTCTTTTTTTGCTCCAAATTTAATCGCCCCAACTTTGTTGTCGTTGCCTCCGAAGCTGGGAGAGGCGGACGCTGACGGTGCAAGGCAGCGCAAATTAATCCTACAAATTACATGTAAATCCAGCGCGGCATTATTTCATTACATGTAAATACATACATACATATATACATAAATATATATACAAATGTATATTCTGCTAGGCTGCTGCCTGCTTGAAGCGTTGTCGTTATTTTTAGCGAATGTTGAAATTGTGGAATTCATCCACCCTAGTTGCTGCAGCGCCAACGGTCTCATCACCATCATCAGCATTATCATCATAATTTCTTCTTTCAGGCAAATCATAATCGTGGCATTTTTTTGACATTTTCTTTTCATTTGCTTTTCATATCTCGCGGTACATTTGGTAGTGCAATGACTACTATATATTGTAGTATAAACGACAGACTGTTCTATTGGTTGCCTGGTTTTCAATTATTTTTGACTATTTTGGTATTATTTTATTGTAACTACATTTTGGAACATCAAATATTAGTTCACAGTAAGAAATAGCAAGGAACCTTAAAAATGTTCTATTAAATACGGAAGTATAACCCGTATGGGATCACCATAGATCAGTACAAATAATTTAAATACAACTGATTATTAGTCAAACCATAGATCATGTTAAAAAATCTTGAAATAGTCCTTAAGATACCGTTACTATATATAATCTAAATCCTTACTGAATTATTTTCGAAAACGATCAATGATTGTGTTAAAATACTTAGAGACACTTTTTAGAGAGTTTTTGTAGTAATATAAACATGATTTAAAATAAGATCTGAAAGATTCAACGCACATTAAACTCGAGCTGAAGTTCAATTCAATATAAGATTTACATGGATTAAGGCATAAATTAAGGCACTATAGAATTGAAGAATAGGACCCTAAAATGTTTTCAGAATCTAATTTTGTAAAACCACTTATTGGTATGAATTTCAGAACTAATTTTTCAAACCTAAGGGGTTTCTACTACTAAAAGACGTATCGAAGTTATTGAAGAATGTTGCTTACAACTAATTGAGGGTCTATAGGAAAATATATTTTACTTTCCCAAAACTAATTTTAATTTTCAAGGTGCTATTCTCAAGACATCTAATTTTGGGATTGCTTGGTATTCATAAAATTGTAGAGAAAACGGTGAAAATGAATGTGATTTACAAAAAAATTAATTTATTTATGAAAAAGAAAAATAATTTCGAAAAGTAATAATGAATTCGCTCCAAGTTTCATTGTTTTTTTTTCTACGTACGATCGCCTTATCCAAAAAAAAAAATTTATATAAATTTTAAAATTCGAAAAAAAAAATATTAATATTATATTTCAGATATCTATATCTGGGCCTTATTATACGCCTCAAGACCACGCTGCTATGAATAAACAAGAATTTAAAAACCATATTCGACTATTTTAGAGTTAAATTGAGTCTCGGTGTTTCGGCAAACCATCAGTAAAATCTTAAGCCAGGAAAATAAGAAAATTTTCAGGATACATTAGGTCCGATTTATTATTGTTTAAAAAATACATATTTTCGAACTACTTTTTTTATTTTAAATGCCAATTTAGGCACTACCGCTGACAATCGTGGTTATTATATTGGTTAAGAGAGAAATAAAGAGATTTAAATATTTTTTTTTTTCCTTAAGAGGTAACATGCGTTTCGTGGGTTCAAAAATCGATTTTTTGTTTTTTGGCTTATTAATTTCTACAAGATCTCAAGAATAATAATTTTCTGTCGAATCTGAATAATAGTTTCGGAGATACAGCCTTTGGAAGGCTCAAAACTTTAAACGCGTTTTTCTCGGAACCGTGTTTTCAAAGTCGGTTGTCAAATTTTCTTGAAAACTACTCAACCGATATTGATGAAATTTGCACAGGTTTTCGAGATACAATTTACTCGTGCTTGAACGAAGGATTTTATTTTTTTTTTTCAACTACAACTATTTAAAAAAAAACGAAATGTCAAGCAAATTTGACCGAAATTCTTATTTTTTTTTTCAAAAATGTCTGCCAAAATTCCAAATTATATTTTTTTTGTCTTTGCTTCCATCAAGCATGAGTTTATGTTCCTACCTAAAACACTTATTTTTGTTTTTTTTTTCATTTTGGATGATCCTGTCAGGAGTTATGCTGACAACGCGGACGCACCTTTTTTCCGAGGGGTCACCGGAAATGACGTAATAATGGAGAAGTTTTAATTTTTTTTTGCTGAAAATTTCTGAAATTAATTCTTTATTATGAATTCTTTAAATATATATCTATAAGACAGAAAAAAGCTTGAATTAAATAAATAATTTTTTACATTGAAAAAAAAAATGATGATAGGCCATCATACTTCGTACTTCGTGTGTAGACCAGTTTAAAACAAAATTTTAATTTTTCAATTTCAATCTAATTTTATGTGTTTTCAAAAGTGGACAGGAATATATTGCTTCTATATGTGGTATAAATAGTTCTCCAATAACACCAAAAATACCTTTTGAAATCTTCCAATAGATCATGAAAAGCTTCCAACTTCGACATGTGACAATCTTCCTTTAAATCATTGAGTTTCGGATTTTAAAAACTGATGAAGCCACTAATAGCTGAACGAATGAAATATATTGGAACATCCGAACAAAGAAACACACGAAAAGGAAAAAGCACCAAAATAGCACAAAACTTTTACAAGTTTTTCCAGTCAGGGCGATGAATTCAACAGGGTGCCCCTCAAATACACACATGCAACCATATGCTGCAATGTCACAACGACAGCAATACATTCACCCATATAAAAATATAAACACATACTAGTATATGCATAAACATACTTGAGTATAACAACAACAACAACAACAACCACCGTGGAATGTCATTTCACTGCTGTTGTTTGTTATGACACTTGAGTTGTTGTTGTTATTGCAACTCTTCCAGCTGAAGTTGAAGCTGCTGCATGTTGCCTTCGAAGTGCTTGTAGTCGTGCTAATGGTTGTTGTTGTTGTTCTATATGTACACGATACAGTGTGTTTGTGTGCTTGAGTTAAGGGTGCAAAGTGTTTATTTGATTTTTATTGCTTGCCGCAGTCGCCAGCCGCATGTTGCCAACTCGCTGCAATCATTCAGCAGGCAGAGACACCCCTTTCCTCTCCACACACACATACTCTCACAGAGAGTTGTAAGCGCATATTAATGCAACTTGAAATCTATAAGTACATCATCGTTGTAGTTATTGCCACTTTCATCGTTTTGTTGTTGTTGTTGTTTTTACTGCGTCTACTTGTCTTTGCTGCTGCTGCATTACAACAACAATTGTTATTGTACTCATGTGTCGATGGTTTTGATATCAATTGGAGTTTGTTGCTGTTTTTATGTTGGAGTTGTTGTTGCTGTTGTTTTAATGTTAGTGTTATTGTTGTGTGCATTTTCGCTTTATTTGCACCCAAAGGACTTCTTCTCAGTCACTGCCGAGCAGCTACTGAGTCCACAGTAACTTTTTTATATACATTGATTGTTTGGATGTGTATGTGTTTGTGTGCGTTGAAACTGCAGCTCAAATGCTGCTCATTGCTGTTGTAAAATGCGTTTTCATTTATTTTTATGACGTGTGAAATTGTCGGCGTTGGTTTAAAGTAAATCTTTGAATTCTCTTGTTTATGTTAAAACAAATTGTAAAGTCTGCGGTGAGAGACTGAGAGCATGTCATTAAGTGCTCTTGTTTGGAGATATAATATGTACACGCGTTAAAGATTTTTATTGCATTTTTTCGTTGACATGTGGGATTTATCATAGACTGAAAACTGAAGTATTCTCACGAAGATTATCATGAGAAGCAAAAAAAGTATGAATTTTAGGGACTTTGTTGAGTTGTTTGATTGGATCAGAGATCTCTTTCTAATACATATGTATATTCTTTTTGGAAATTAAGAAGATAACCGGACCTATGAAACTGAAACAAACCTGAACTTCGAATTATTAGTAAAGCAATCTCAATCAATTTTCAAATTTACTCTCTTTCTAAACATTTTAATCCAATTTATTACTAATAAAAAGTATATGAAGACTTCTTAAAATGCTACTCGTAAACCTCTTGAAAATTTCTGTCTGTTCGATTCGCCACCTTTGGGTTGGCAAACAGTAAATCAGCCATTGTTATCACATCTATGCTTCCCAACGACTTGCCCTGTTCTAAAAAAAAGTGTCAGAAAATAGTGATTCTACGGAAGAAATTCTCTCGATTAAATTTATAAGAAAATGGCTACAGAAATGGGATGAGATAGGATCCCTATTTCGGCCATTCGTTTTTAAATCCTATTATTACTAAAAATTTAAAATTGTATCTATAATGATCGATACCATTACTAGGAATATGAGAGCTGAGTTTTTAAGGAAATACTGGAGAGGCCCTTGAGTTTTATCAATAGTTTGGATACTTTTCCAACGAAATAATCAATTAAGTCAACAAAATTGAGGGTATTCGAGTTTGACTCATCGTAAATTGAAGCATTAATAATCTTCATAATTTTGATTCTGAGGATCTCTTTTATTTTCAATCAAAATTCGTAAAATATCACAGAACTATGTGGAAATTATGAAAATCATATAATAGTCTGAGACCTTCCTAATATAATATTTTTTCTTTGGAATAGTTAATCATTCGAAGTTGCGAACTATTTGGTACTTACTTGAACAATACTAAAAAAAAGCATTTACCAATTGGACATTTTCAAAGATCCGAGTATATTTCTGACAAAAAATCTTAATTTTAGAATTGGGTCCAACTTTGTTTGAAAGTCGAAGAAATCATTGAATAAATCGCAATAAATTATATTGGTCTACAACTTTGCTTCCGCTGTTTTTTTGTAAATTTATGTTTTTTTTTGTATAAAAACGGTTACAAATGACGATGAACCTCAGCCGCACTTTTCTTGGAATTAAAAAAGAAAAGCAAAATTTCTCGCAAATGTCGAGAATTCGGCTCAAAAAGTGACATTTTCAGTTGAGAATAAGTTTGGGATGCAAAAAGATCTCTATTTTGTTGGGTTAATGTTGACACAAATGTCCAAGATCGATATAAAAAAATCGATTTAATCGACCAGCGCTTGACCCTAGACATCTATTGGAAAACGGCGGAAGAAAAGTTGTAGACCTAAAAACATCTGAATATGCGATAATATTTTTGCAGATGACCTTCTCAATCATAAGATTTTTCTAAGTCCATAATTTATTGTTGATCCATCTGAGTAACTGAGATTGATCTGCTTTTATTAACTACATATACTCAAATATATCAGAAATATGTAGCATAGATGCACGTCCTAATCATTATGCCCACATACCTCTAAGCAAAAGTAATTCTACAAATAATTTACAACTCAACAATCGTAAATTTTTACACGAACCCACAGCGAACACGTACTTACGCGCGAAAATGTTTCGATTTAGCGCAAAAATCCGCTAATGAAGCGCATCGAACATGTTGAAATGCCATTTTGTCGGATTTGTGACAATCTTGCCGGTTTACGCCGTACGGACGTACGCCATTCATTAGATGATTTGGCGCATAAATTTTTATTAGACTCCAACCGACAGACACTGCAACGCGAGATTTAGCGAATGTTTAAGTTTACGCATTGCACCAGGCAAAAAGTGAGGTTAGCTTTGGGCTGGTGACAGCACTGTGTTGTCGTTACAGCCAGCCCAAGACGTTGAGTAAGAGAAATCGCCGACAACGGTTAACCCGCGCCTCAACCACAATTTATCTGGCAGAGCAAATCCATTCAATTGCCATTTGCCGAGCGAGCGTCGCATGCAAGAGTGCGCTCAATGAAAGGGCAGCCCGCAGTCGGCAGCCCTCGGGGCCGACTAGTAAGCAATTGGTTGAGTTGAAATCGGCTGCAGCGAACGTTCTTTTTCCTACGAGAACGTCTGCTGCCTCAATCACAAATGCATTTTTCTCTGCTTCTTCTTTTTTTTTTTGGAGGCAGGAGTGCTGCTTCCCGGTCTGCGGCTGCGGCTGCCGAGTGCACTTAGACGAATGCATGCGTTCATGCGGTTATACTTACATACTTGCTTATGTGTATTCGTCTGCGTTGCTTGCGAAATGCATTTGATGAATTTATGGTATTCCACGCGTAATTTAGAATTTAATTAAATTTCATCTCCATTATTTTGTCCGTTTGCTTTATTTTGTTTATATAATTAAAAGTGCAGTGGCGTAGGCCAGTCGAGGGTCAGCTGCGCTAGATTGACAGTTCGAGGCGCTGGTAGAGATTCTCACGCAGCAGAGATGAACTGCCAGAAGTTTATATGAGTCTGTAATAGTATCTTTATAACCATAAACTCACATTATCGGACAGCAGATACTCATTTGAGTGCATAAAAATGCAGTTATGTTTAAGGGTTACCACGAAAGGGTTGCATTTCGTAATGAAACAAAGCCATTCATATATTTATTGTATATAAATTTTATGCTCCTTTTGTCAGCATTTTTATTCAAGTTATTGCATTTAAGCGGAATTAACGTTGTAATTGTATTGCTATTAGGGCTGTCTTCTGGGAAAGGTCGGCGCCACTTCAATCATATGATACTTATTACAACTCATCCAAGCAATAATTTTTATTAATAAATGTCTTTTTAAGCACACGAAATTTGATCAGAGGCTATTAATTGCAATTATCTCAGCATTACTTGCAGTTTTTTTGCACAGTAGTGTTAAAATAATGCTACGAATCGGTCAAATTTGTGTACTTAAGTTAACATAGTGGCATCTGATATGAAATATTTAATTTATTTGAACGGATTTGTAACGATAAAAACTCTACTCGTGTAAATTTTTTTCTCAAGGAAAATAAGTCGAATAAATAATATCCATATTGAGGTTAGGTACACCCCTGAATTGTTTATAAGACCGAACTAGTCTTAGTTATCGTGTTGTCCGAAATCTCCTAACAAGCGTTCTATAAACTTTAGAGTTTGCTTTTGTCGTGAGATCCTTTCCATTTCCTTATATCCTTTTATATCTCAAAATATGACACTTGTCGAAACCTTGATTATTTAATGACATCCGAGATTCTTATGCATGATTTGTGGTGGAACTCTTTCTTCTTTATAACCATTCTGAATGTTACATCGGGTGGTCCATAATCTTGGTATATACCGTGAAGAGTCAGTGTCAGTGACAACTTCAAATATTTTAACTATGTAAATCTGTATTGAAAATAGAGTTCTTTCGTTATCCGAATGGAAACCGTAAAGGTCCTTTTCGGGCATAATAAACATTACTGTGATGTTGGATACTTCTTACGATTTTTCGTCTCGATAAATACTTCTATTCACAATGTCATTATCATCCTCTAATTAAAAGATTAAATATCTGTTCAGAATTTCAAAATCAGTCGACCTCTGGGACGACATGTTGCAACCGATTCTCTCATATTGATCTAATCTTCAGTATTTGGGAAGTATTCCTCTCTTACACGTGTAGAAATTTCAATGGTCTTCTTAAGTTCTCTACAGTTGGTGAAGTATCGAAGTTCTAGAGCAAAACTTTGATCATCTAATTTACTTCAAACTCAAGAATCTTCCATGGAACTAACCCATTAGTGTTACTTCATGAGAATGGTAAGTCATATAAATTGATGTCGTGAATAAATCTACGAAGACATGTTGCTTCTAAAGCACTCATGCTGACTTACGTTAGAACTTACGGTATGTATAAACCAATATCTTGATGTTGTCTATACATCCACGTCAGCCTGTTGGTCTACGGACCTTTAATAGAGGATTGCCATCTTTGCTATGTGTGAAGTCATTGTTTCTCTCGTCGATTTTCTAGAGTTTTGAGAGGTACTTAGACGTGTAGTAAGTTCCTAAATCCTTCCACATTAATATCACTGTATTTTGTTGATTGATTTTGCATTCCAGCTAGCACTTAGACCCATAGTCCGTTCATTTTGCTCTCAATTAGCAACTGCCGGGTGGTTATAATGATCTTAAAATAAAATTGTTTCCATTCTGTTGTTCTTTTTTTCTTGTTTACTGGTCTCTATGCGTGCGATATACTTCCGTCCGTTCTTCAATTTTTTTAAGGTTGAGGAGGTTTTTGTTGATCGAACTTTATATGTATATATATATAGACAAGAGGTTTGATATTTTCAGCAGTAATCCTATATTTTAAGATATCCAAATTCTGATGCTTTGAAGGGAATTTCTTCTTTCGTTTCCCTTTAATATATATTCCAAAGTTTAACGCCGCAAAAAATGCAATTTATAAATGAAATAGCCACCGACGGCATTTCCACGTACGAGTAATGTCCATTCATTCATTAATTTAAACCATCAAAAGGAATTTAATTGTGTGAGACTTTATGTGAAAATATGCCAGAGATGCACTTCATTTTAGATTGGTGTAGATTACAAAGGCTGGGCTTAAGTGATAGCTCACGTTGAAGACACAACAGCTGAGCGGTGGCGGTGTCTACAACTGACACTAAACACTGCTGCTACACATGGTACCCCTGACACACGCACCCGCAAACCCACATTCGTTGGTACACCACATGCAACAGCAGCGCATTACAAGAAAAACCAATTAAATTAATTCAAGTGTGGTTCCGCAAAAATGTCATCATCTGATAAAGGGCAAACACACATATCCATCCGTGCTGCATTTTGCCTTGCAGCACAGCACTTTTGAAGCAACCGCACCAAACCCATTCATGCAGCAAGGCAAAGAATGCGAAATGTGGCGGCGCGGAGGGCGAAGAGAGTCAGTGGAGGAACGTAGAACGCAATAATGAATTATGAAGGCAAGTCGAAAGTGTTTTGGCGAAAAGCACCGCGCCGACACTCCATACTAAAGTGAGTACTAAACCGCTGCTCGTGTTACGCGGCACGACCGCAGGCGACCACAGCACTTGGAGTTGGGGAGCGCATGCAGTGTTGTAATGTGGAAGAAGAGGAAGAACCGGGGGACTGAAGTCAAAAAGTCGAAAAGGAAGCAGAAGGAAGGGACTGAAGTCAAAAAGTCGAATATGAAAAGCGCAAAAAGTGGAAGCTACCAGCTGACAGAGCGTTGGAAAAAAGCAGCAGAGGCGCGCCAATTTTTTAGTGACACCAAGAAAGGAGGGAGGTGGAAGAAAGGAGGGCAGAGTGGATGAGTACTACTGACAGGCATTGTGCGTGTGTTAGACGCGCCGCATGTAATACAAGTAGCCATCAGAATTTTACCACTTTCCGAAATACACGCTCAACGCGCGCTCCCGGCTCAACTTGCGGCGCTGAAGTCTCTTTGTGAAAATGATTTATTGCAATTTTAGTTGAGTTGAATTGCAAGCGAATGCTATTACGCGAGGGCGGAGGAGTAGAAGAGACACTATTGGAAGACAAAAAAGCTACTGGCGGCCTCAGAGTCTCTACGGCAAGCTAGAAGCTTGCAAAGAAACACGAGTAAACGCAGAAGAATTCCACCAGCTGAGTTAATGCCTGCGTAACGTACTTACTTTGAAGCCAGAATGGGGCGATTATATATCAAAGTGGGAGATAAGAACGTTTAATGTGTGTAGTTTTGAGCGCAACGAGTGAATATTCTGTCGAATCTTCGAAAAACGATGACGTCAATGCAGTTGAAGGCAGGCAAGGCAGCGAGTATGACGCATTACGAGCAGGAATGGCTGATAAAATTACTGAAAGAATTTCTGTAGAGAGTATACAAAATATCTACAAAAACAAAAGCTACAACATCGATTTTTGAAACAAAGAATCAGAAATTCCGTAGAGCAACATGAGCACGCATGCAATTGGAAATCAATCCACAAGTCATCCACCACCAAGTGCAATGATGCATTGAATTGCAATGAACTGTGGCATGCCACATAACCTTCGCGATGAGGAAAATATATCATTAAAGGCCATTACAACAAATTATTTCACAAAGAGGAGTAGAAGGCATACAAAACCACTTTGTCACCCCCTAATTGCAGCGCACAGCAAGCTATACTTCTGACTATATATAAATGTATGTAAAAGTCACGTAGTGGAATTTTCAAATGAAGCCCGCCTACAAATAATCACTTATGCCATTGATATCGTACATATTTTACCCCCCGGCGGCAATTTCTCACACGCTCCGCGCAAGTTCACGGGAAAGCCAAACAATTTCTATAATTTGTTGATATGAGATGAAATTACAGTTATATAAACATTTGAGACTCCCTAATTTTTTATAATCCAAATTGACTGATTGCACACATTTTCTGGCAATTAATATACAAATTGTTGACGAGGCGTGCAGAGTTCGGTGTAATGCAATGCTGACGACCCCTTAAATTTGTCAAACAAACGCATTAAATATGTTATTAGCAGCGGGATTTTGAAAAATCTTCGCTAGTTTCTATTGGGTTTTGATTGAAATATGATGTTGATAGATGTGTTTATTATGAGGGTGGAACTTACATATAATTCAGTTGAACCTCAAAGCTCAAGAGAAGAGTTTCCATGGAGTTGTAGAGTCTATATGTTATAATTACCACGTCCACTTCGGATCACAGCAGACGAGTATATTGAATATCTGATTACTAATTAATGAGTTGTGGACTCAAATTTCCGACAGAGTCAAACTTTAAAAAGATATCCCTATGGTTTATCAGTACATCAGGCCTTCGAATACGGTTCTCACCGCAGTTGGATCAAAATAGGAACCATTATCGTAGCGACGTTCTCCAATTTTTTTGAGGATCTTTTTATGTTATTGGAATACCACCAACAAACAAACTAAAAGGTCGGCGAAATCGAAAGAGCAACCAGCCTAGTAAACTAAAGTTAACTTATAGGGCGACAACGAGAATAAATTTGCTAGGATAAAGACGATTAACGACGACGACGACTGTCTAAATATATAAAAACTCCATTAATGGATTCAAAATATTAAGACAAACTTCAACGGATTGTTTTTATACTCTCGCAACAAAAGTTGCTAAAGAGAGTGTTATAGTTTTGTTCACATAACGGTTGTTTGTAACACCTAAAACTAAAAGAGTTAGATATAGAGTCATATATACCAAAGTGATCAGGGTGACGAGTAGATTTGAAATCCGGATGTCTGTCCGTCCGTCCGTCTGTCCGTCCGTCCGTCTGTCCGTCCGTCCGTCTGTTCGTCTGTGCAAGCTGTAACTTGAGTAAAAATTAAGATATCTTGACGAAACTTGGCACAAATATTCCTTGGCACCATAAGAAGATCAAGTTAGAAAATGGGCAGAATCGGACCATTGCCATGCCCACAAAATGGCGAAAACCAAAAACACATAAAGTGTCATAACTAAGCCATAAATGAAGATATAAAATATAAAATTTGGAAATAAAGGATCGCACTAGGAGCGGGCATATTTGGATGTAATTTTTTTTGGGGAAGTGGGCGTGGCCCCGTCCACAAATCGGTTATTTGTATTTAACTCGCAAACTAATAAAGCTATATAAACAAAACTTTCTGCTGTCGGTTCTCTTACATACCCCACCACACACCATGAAAATAGTTGAAATCGGATAATAACCACGCCCACCTCCCATACAAAGGTTAGGTTGAAAATTACTAAAAGTGAGTTAACTCAGTAACGAAAAACGCCAGAAACACCAAATTTTGCAGAAGAAATAGCAGAAGGGAGCTGTACTCAGATTTTTTTACAAAATGGAAAATGGGCGTGGCATCGCCCACTTATGGGTCAAAAACCATATCTCAGGAACTACTCGAACGATTCGAATGAAATTCGGTATATAATATTTTCTTGACACCCTGATAACACTGACAAAAAATGGGCGAAATCGGTTCACAACCAGTACTACTTTCCTTATAACTCAATTTTGAAATCCATCTTATTCCTTCACTTTATAATGTAAACATAAGGAACCAATGAAGATAACGGAATAAAACATTACACAATTAGTGCATATCATATCTGGCTTCACTTGTGAAAAAATTGTCGAAAACGGACCATAACTTTTCAAGGCCCCAGATATCGAACATGTTGAACTCAGCGCCTAATGATAAATTTTAACCGAAAATATGGGTAAATCTCTCAGATATATCAATTTAATTCAGAGGAAATTGTTTTCTTCTAATAGTGTGTCTCTGTTCCAAAAATTATTAAAATCGGGTCATAACATTTCCATATACCTCATTGTAGGTTTTTCAAAAGTATCTTCTCCTAGCTCCCATATACCTAATTATAGGTTTTTCAAAAATACGGTGAGCTTTATTCCGCATATATGTATTGGTTAAATTTTTTCAATAAATTGCGAGAGTATAAAATGTTCGGTTGCACCCGAACTTAGCCTTTCTTTACTTGTTATTTTTGAAATATATCAATTCTCTCTTTAACTTGGTTGAAAATTGAAATTGAAAAGCAGTTGATATACAGTCTACATAAATGGCTCTAACTGCGTAGTAATTTTATGGATCTAATATAATGTTTCGAGAGTTGATGCCAATAGCGAATAAGAACTAACCTCAGAACAATGTTGGAAAACCTGGGCCAATTTAGTCCAATCTATTTCGACACATTCTTACGACTACAAAAAAATCTATTTTAGTTGGCATTATCCATAAATTTGCTTCATGTGAGAGAAGGAATGTGGAATGAGAAAATATCTAGTCAGTCCCAACTGGTACTCGCAGGAAAGAGATGATGACCCTAAATGGATTTCAAGACTGACAAAGGCTATATTTTCTAAGAAGATATCTGTGAAAGCTGGAACTGGATATATTTTCCTGATCTGACGCACTATCTGATCGAAGCATTGGTGGTGTATCGCGTGGCAAGCACAGTTTTAGCGTTTATAAAATATTATTCAGGATCTATTAGGTTCATCTGCTTCCCGGATCCGTCTTTCCTTGATCTCACTTTTTTCGAAGATGAAAGTAACGACTGATGAAAAGCGAACGATTCACGAACACTTGCAGACTAAGACTAGACAGATTGATATCCTCACTAGTCAATACATACAGAACGTATCTGAGTTGCCTATAACTTTGAGTGACAAGTTTGTTTATGCCACAACTACATAAACACTTTTCTCAAAACAAAACATGGAAATTGAGTTTCAGCATGTCTGTTAGCTCCTCAAAAGAACTCGAAAATCTAAACATGTCACGAAGTTGCTTGGCTACTAAAAGGGAATGGCAATTTCCACACCCTTTGAGGCATTTAAGTGCAAATGTGGCTGAAAGCGTCAATCGAGTGCAACATTCGTGCGGCATAACTCAGAGTAAGCGAAACATGAAAGACCTCCAAAACAGCAGCCAACCAAATGTGTTTATACATAAACAGAGGAGATGAAGAGTTGGGCTCCAAACGGCACGGAGATACGGAGACAATGACGAGGATCAGGGCGTAAAGGCATTAGCGCTAATGGAAGGGTAAATTGCTACGACTTACCACGGTTTGTAGCACATTCGGCGGCTGCGAGTGTGAAAATTACATTTGCTTAGTAATTTGCTAGTTTCTAGCTTATGCGAGACACCCATGCAAGATATGGGTGTGTGTGTCTGCCATTTGATTGCCTTTGCCTGCGACAAGTGATCTGTTTAATTACAACAACGTCTGCACAGGAATCGCGAGTCTTCTCGATCCTACTTTGACAAGCCGCACACAAACCCATGTAAATAATATACTATATATGTATGTATGTATAACTATATATCGTCGCGTCTGCCTAATGCGCCCCGTTTATTGTAAAGTATTTACGAATTTAAAATACAATTTCAAATAGCAATTGCCGCCGCGCCTCATGCAACTGTTGCAGATAAATTAGCGGCAAATGGCATTGCGATTGTAATGGAAACGAAACGCGCGTTGCGCCGCCGACTGCGTTGCAATTGCGTGCTGCAAATTGAAAAAGACACGCAATGCGGTTTTTTGGAGTGCCGATATGGTTAAGATAACTGTACTGGAATCTGTTTTTACTGGAAAGGCGTTATGACAGCGGCGGTAAGATCTAATGAGCTTTGTAGAATGTAGTCGGAAACAAGTCGTAGGTTCATGAAAAATGTATAGTGATCTTACAGATCTTCGAAGAGGTATGAAGACCTAAAAGAGCTTGGTTTGATCAAAAATATCAGCACTTGATAGCATTTTGGAAATAATCGTTACGATCCTTAGATTGCATTGCCACCTTTAGGTACACGAAGCAAACGGCTTACAAAGATTTTGATGAAGAAAAATTCTCAATTTTAAATTCTAAAAAACATGATCGTAAAATATTTTATTGGAAATATGTACATATATTATTAATTTTATTTTTTATTAAAAAAAAATATATAAACAATTGCTTTATGTAGGTTTATTTCTATAGAAACCATGTAGAATGAGAAAGAAAAGAAATTGATCTTTTAGAAATCATTACAGAGTATAATGAACGTTTTGTTTGTAAATATACTTGCTTCCATCAAGCAATTATTATAAGTATCGTGTATCATTAAATAGATTTAGAGAGAGCCTTCATTTAGGTTCATAATTAGTCCACACAAAACCCTGAAAAAATATCCCTTTTCGATTCGTTAAGGATTGAAGAATAGGGAAACGAACAAGCAACTGGTATAAATGCGTTAGGCTGGCATAATATAATAGAGGTAGCTTATAAAGAGCTTATACCACTTTCAATTAGTATACTGTCCTCTTTAATTTACCTGAGCCTAAGGGGGTCATCCCATGTGACGGTCAATTTTTTAGATTTTTTTTATCCACAACCAGTAAATAGATAAAGCTATTATATACATTTATTATAATTTATTAAAATATATTTCTATACTGTCGAAGCATTTTAAGGAATTAGGGGTAGTCAGAGACACGAAAAAATGAGAATTTTCAGTAATTTTTTTGCTATTAATTAATGTTATTTTACAAAAGTAATAATATGGCATTATTATACAATGTTTTGACTTAAAGTCACGAAAAAAAAATTATTATTTCCAAAGTTATAGCTGTCTGTGTTGACCCAGTTTCAAAAAAAGTTCCTTGCGGGGACAATCATAAGTCCTTGGAGATTCGTCTAAAATCAATTGGATAAAAAAAATAGCTTTATAAATAGTTAATCCTGGGCCTGAACCAAACTTTTTTTTTTCAGAATTAACAAAATGGCGGCCTCAGGAAATTTTTTTCTAGATTTTCGGGAAAAAATCAACAGTTAAGTTAATTGGTATTAAAAAATCGAAATTTTTGAAAAAAAAAATCTTTGGTTCTGGCCTGAGTTTATTATGCATTCTAAAAGCTGTAGCAATTTCATTAAAATCTACCGAGCGATTTTCGAGTTACAGTTGTCACCAGTTCAAAAAACATAAAGTTTCACACTAGCGTGTTGGAGAGCACTCGTTGTTATTTGTTGAATAACTATAAAAGCAATTATCGGATAAACTTCAAATTTTCAGAGTATATTATTAAGAATTTACTCTTAACGAAAATTCAAAAAAAAAATGATTTTTTGAAAATCCTGTCTACCCCAAACCCCTTAAGCTAATACTATTGTGTAGAACATGAGTTACATTGTTCTCAAGATCCCTGACTAGAAAAAATGGGCTCACACCTCTTCCACGATTGGCTTATCGGAAACAAAAAAAGAACAATTGCTTTGAATTAACAAAAAAAGCACTTTACCACCGTATTCTAGAAATGTTAAGAAAGCAATTTATGATAAAAAATAAATTTTTCGAGCCCTTCACATGGGAAGGAAAATCAAAACTTATAAGTATTGAGAAGGGAAATGGTTCGTCGGCTACTACTTTTATATGTTCCTATTTCGTAAATTTTAGTTAAAAAATTTTCTTTTTGGCTCACATATTCTAAATTGCCAATTGTCCTCGGTACATGTAAACTTACACACCGATATATACATACATATATATGCATGCCCAATTAATTTGAAAATACCCTGAAATTTCTGTTGTTTCAAAATGAAATGACCTTCATTATTCAATAAATTTCGTTACGAAAATATCGCAAGCGAAGCGGCTAATACTAATTTTCTCGCTCTATATGCCGGCGTGTGCTCATTAAAAGTAAATAAAAATCGAGAAACCGAATTTTATAATATACTCGTGCTATTTGCCTAGCCAAAAAGTAAATAAATACATGTGTGGCTGTGTACATATAATTATGGTCATAAAGCAAAATTAATAATCATAAATTTTGCGCTAATTGAAAAACCATTTGCTAGACATTTATACAAGCCAAAAGCACGGCGAGTTTATTTTGACTGAAATTGTAGCAGAAAATGTACTATATTATAAGACACAGAGTATGTATATACATATAGATATATTTAAATATGTTTTTCAAGTACATTTTGCTGTATAAATACTTGTAAAAATTGCCGAGAGTTCAAAAAATATATATATTTGTACATGTGAGTTGTGTTCAAAAAATAACGGGAATTTTAAATTTTTGAAAAAAAAATATTACTGATGAACACAGCTGAAAATTTTGTTGATGGAGTTTAATTGGATTTCCCAAACTAACGAAATTTTAAAATTCCCGTTATTTTTTGAACAAGCATTGTATGTCTCTCAAGTACATTTTGCTATATAAATATTTGTAAAAATAAAAAAGTATGTTCGTTGCCTTGTCATCGCATTGCTTGAGTAGTACTAACGGTACATGCGTACTTCTGCCACGCACGCAACAAATATGGTATGTAAACAAACAACTTAATACAATCGATGAAGCATAAAAACAGGCGTGCGGAAGCAGTTACCGAAACGCCAAAAACATACATATGTACAAACAAAAACACAACAACAACGAGTTTTGCTTAGAAATTTCCACTAAAAATCGCTTACAGCACATAAGGTGAGTTGCGCTGGTAAAGAGTTGTGAGGTGGAGGGGCACTGACTGAGGCAAGCGGCATTGAAGCATACGAAAACTGGCAGACTGCTTGTGGCAAGAACGGAAAGGGTGAAGGCTATTTTTGGTGTGGCCAAATTGTTGGTGGGGAGATGCTCTAGCAAATTTTTGTAGTTTTCGTTGTTGTTGTACTGTTTTAGTGATAATTGTTTCATTATAAAAATGAGAATATATTTGTTGTTGTTGTAAATTTAATACTTTGTTCAAAATTTAAAATTAATATTTTGTTGTATATTTGTACATATACATATATGTATGTAAATATGTTTGTATGCCAGCGACTAATGTAGCATGAAAATCGCTTACATACATATAAACAACAACAAACAAACCGAAAACTATACGCATAAGACATCTTCTTTGTACCGCTCTAAGTATATGCTCGTACATTTGGCTCATTACACAACTACTCCTACACACAAATAATTACAGACGGTGGCAGACAAGACCAACAACTACAACGAGAACCACTGAATAATTATGTGCGACCACCAAATTGCGTGCGTTGCGCATCATTTGCACATCCGCTCTTTTTTCACCACACAGAAAACAGCAGAAGCAGCGCAGCGCCAAAGAGACGGGGCAACTAGAATACAGAGAGACCTATATAACTGTATTTATATGTAGTATATGAACACACATGTGCCTTTGTAATGTCCCCTATATACTCTCCATTCGTTTACTTTATTGTTGTTGTTGGTTACCCCCACTTTTCCAGCTAACATCAACCACTTGAGTTGCGACGTTTCATTGATTTTCCCAAAACTATAAAACACTCGACTGACGAAGATTTAACAAATATTTTTTACCCGAAATTGATTTTCTTTTAAAGCGTTAAGGTGTTCGAAAATTATAGCTAAAGTTCATTTGCACTTAAATCTTAGGCATTTAGTACTCAATTTGATTTCCGTTCCCGTGAAGTGGCTTAATATCCAAACTGAAGGGGGTACTTCAGAAATGGGAAATATATCAATAAAAAGAAAATTAAAAAACTAATTTTATAAAATTCTTTAAAAAGTTGAGAATTTGTTTTCTATTTGAACTCAGATTTCTTAAGTGAACCACTTCCTTCACTTTTTAAGTGTCCGCTTTCGGCTGATAAAAACAACGGTTGTTTTACTGCACTTGTCGAAGGTCGGGAACGGAAGATCTTTCGCTTTCAATGATCTTATGAACCCATTACGAACCGCTAAAAGCCTCACACACAATTCTATGGAAGTGTTTCACCAACTCTTGGTTTTCAAACTGGAGAAAATCGTGTTCTCAAGTTCTAGATACTAGACTCTCTGCATACCCAAAATTTAGCTATAGATTCAACTGATCTTTAAAGCTTAAAATACTGCAAACATTTTAAAGATCAGAAGATGATCAGTCTCTTCATTGTTCATCAATTAAAATATACACCCAACTCTCTAAGTTAGGTTCTACAACTAAAGCAAGTGCTAAGCTAAAATACAAAACAGTTAGGTTAGATTTGATGGTCAATTTTCTATCGGGAGATCCCACTGATATTTATAGCCTCACCAAATTCCAAATTCCTGAAATATATGCATTTCAATACAAAGCAGTTTTCTTTGATGGTTATAGAGTTGAGATCCAAACTGATCCATCCTCAGTATTGCAAAAGAGATTTTTTACAAAGGAAATCTCAAAGTTCCACAATGTGTTCCACACAAAACCAACTCAATTCAATTCTTCTGGCTCGTTGAGTTTACCAGAAATGTTCAACCCGAAGTCGCAAGAAGACAAATAAGTCCCCATTCGCTCCCAGTGTGACCGAAGTGCCTTGGAATCTCTTGAATACAATGATTTCGCTATGATCGAGTGCCCTTTTCACGATCCTTATCCCGAAATTTGTCGGCGCTAAATATTATATTTAGCCGATCTGATTATCTAGTTTCTGGCGCACGATCAGTTAGCTCAGTGCCAGTATCCTAGTATTTAACTCCCTTAAGGAATATATCCTATCCTAGTATTTAACTCCCTTAAGGAGACTGTCATCAACACGTACGAGGATTGATATTTAGCATAGGTGATGTTTGTTATCCATCTTTACATTCTCTTCCAAAGTGTTTTTTACGTTCCTAAGGTACTGGTTTAAGTAATCGGAACTGACCGGTGTTTATATCTTTATTCAGCAACAACAATAAAAAAGTCATAGATTTCGTTTCTTCAAAAGTTCTTCCGAGAACTTTTCATTTGAAAATCTTGTCTTCTATGTCTTTTTCTTAAGTTTATGTAGACTTAATCCTCCAATCCTTCAGATTTCTCCAAAGTATTTCCATAAGCAACATAAAATATAACATAAAATGGTAGCAAATATATTTTAAACCAAAACCACTAACATACAAATAAGGCATATTCGATATGCCTCCAATATGCTGAAAGTCTCCCAATTGATCTGTTGATTTATTTCGAACGACGTTCGCAGGCATAAATTACGCTTTTGATGTTACCAAATCGGCGGCAACGTAAGTCACGGTTTAAATAGGCACGCAACGAGTGCTCCAATTCTGTATACACGAGAAGCCTGGCAGCGCTGCAGCGCCCAACTCTCCACTTAAAAAACGCATAGTGGCAATTGTCGCCGCTGCTAACTACCGACTGCATACAGTGCTCTGCGCAGCCTCTTTGCGAAGGCTTTCGGTGCGAAGGCGACTCGAAGCGTTCACCCGCAGCGTTGCAATTCGATTTGGCTATCTTCCTGTGAATTATTGCATTGGTCATGCGTTGCGCGGCAAGTTTTAGTTGTTGTTGTTGTTGTTAACAACATAAAACTCTTCCGAAAAGCCAATCAAAGTGACTCCCCAAACGAGCAACAACCGTGCGACGAACCGTCAGTCGTACGCTGCCACCGCTCTCCGTTCGGGCGTTCGACGTTCTGCGTTTCTGCATGCAAATTGGGTGCGCCTTTGATCTCTTAACGCTGCTGGTGACGAATAAATTAAGAAAATATTGCAATGTTCTTGTTATTATTGTCGCCGTGTGGTTGTTGTTTTCTTCTAGGTATGGGCAATCGAGGTCTTTGATATTTTTATGCCGTGTGCCGTATGCCAAATGTCGAATCTGTCTTTTAAATGTGTCTGCCACAAAGTCGACACAAATGTGTTTTCAATTTATGCGTTTTGCCGAAAAATGGAATGAAAAAATAAAAGAAATAACCGAAATTGTTGTGTCAATATTCGGGGAATTCGGAGAAATGTGTTTTTGTATGAATGCATAGCTTTTCCTTTCTGAGACGTTTACTTTTTTACAAAAAATAATGATTTAAATATTTTAAGTTCAGCCATTCCTTATGATTACTTTTTAATTACTTTACCATTACATATGATTACTTTTTAATTACTTTACAATTATTTATATTTACTTTTTAATTATTTGGTCATTACTTATGTTTACTTTATAATTACTTTGAGTTGTTACTATTTTTTGGAAGAGTTTCTCAGGCACACAGGACTAAAGCGGATTTTCCGCGCTTTCTAAGCAAGTAATCCATCGCCAAATCTCCATTTCTCTCATGTATAACGGTATCTCTCAAAAGAACTAATCTTTTAGATCTTTTAGCTATCCTTGGAACACTGTGGCATTATTCCTGCTTCTGATTACTGAATGCTCTTCCGTCATTTGACGTCAAAAAAGCGTGATTGGATCAATAGAAGATTAGTTGTCAAGACAATGATCTCATGATTACGCTTCTTTTTCGATCTTCACATTAGCTGAGCAGGTGTTTCGATGTTTCTGCCGTGTTCCCTACTATATGTTCATTTTGTGTAAATGCCAAATTTTTTCCATCCGAAGATCGTTGTTGATCACATCTTATCCTTTTAAGATTTCGACAACGTATTCTTTTAAGATTTTTCTACTGGATTCAAAAATTTCCTGCTAAGCGAATTCAAAGACCATAAGAGAGCACTATCCATCTATTTGTATGCCCAACGAGCCCGACTTATCTAAAATCTCTCACCGATTCCTTATGGTCCGATCCTGTCGAAAAAACTCGTTTTGTAGACCTCCCGTTATATGACCTCGATGAGAACTAAACTAAAGCTGCCCGCTTCCATCGTGGCTTAGGTAATCGCTACAACAACAACACCATAAGAGATGAAATCTCTTATCACGGAAATCTCCTCATTGGCATAGACACCCCTGAGAAATCTGGGAATAGTTGTTCAGCATCAGTGCTTTCTGCTGCTTTCTGAGATTTTTAGTTAAAGAGGAGTCAGCACAGACTGGTCTGAATTCCAGAAGTGTAATTAAAATTGCTATAAGGTCGGGCCTTAGAAAGTAGAAACCTTTTACTGACACCATCAAGCTTCATAATCTTACAAATTCCTAGTAAGGTACAAAGGACTCATCTGTCTTTCATTCTGAAGGTCTTAATATAGTTTAGTGAGTTTCTTTGAGATATTAGGAACAACCTTCCTGAATTGTGTCTACCAAATTTTTTTTTATGAATCTAGAATAATTTTGCTAAACAAATTCTTAAATTTAGACTGTTCTCTATATATATACATAGTTATGTATGTCTCTTTTTGCGCATATAATCAATGGGGAAAGTCATGCGATGGCGAATGGCGAATAATGCCATAATAAAACCGACAGCGTTTACGAGCAAATGAGAGAGGCTGTGGTATTCGTGCTTAATGATCACATGGATCACAATGATCGCAAATGCAAAATGCTGCGAATGGGAGGCAGGGTCAGTTGCACAGACGCAGCAGTCATTAACGGCATCATCAATGATTGATGAGATTTGCGTGAGCACAATAAAAGCAATAACAAGGCCTGATTTTCGCACAATAAAATGCGTTTAACACATTTTACAACAATGCAATGATGATCGTAAATGGCACGAACACACGCACGAGAAGAGGGAAATACCAAAAACAAAAATGAGGAGCAGAAATTGAGGAATATAATAAAAAAGGGCGCATAAAATGCGATGTGTTAACGAGCCGGGGACCAGAATGGGACCACCAGGAAGCGCGTAATTTCACTTTTGTTTTGGCTTTTCGCGCTGGGGAAAATGTGTACTGAGGGGAGTGAAGGAAAATGGCGTGCTTGCTATTTAATATTTTTGTAAATTTCTTTTTGTTTTTGTTATTTTTTTGCATTGTTCAACTTGTTTATAATTTTCTTCTGTATGAAAAATTATTTTTTTGTTTTTGTTTATAAATTGTGCGGCAAGTTGATTTAAATTTTGGCTTTTGCCATTGTTTTTCCCAAAATTTTCTTACAGCGTGTTCACATTGAAGAATGCAAAAAGAATATTAAAGAAACTGCGAATAATTTTCTTAATTAATTGAATAATTTTATTTTCTCTATTTGCAGTGGATCGCGCTATGAGTCCCGCACAGTCGGAGGATTCCGGTCTGGCTCCCGATCGTGGCACCACATATGCAACAATAACATTGCCACGTGACAGCGCACACAATATGGGCATCACATTTGCAGGTGAGTTAGCAGTGCAATAACCTCGAAAAGGAGGCATTATATTTATAAAGAGTGGATAATTGTTATTCGAAAATTAATTTTATACTGGTGTGTTTGTGGTAAAGACCCTGTAGGAAAAAAAAGCTCGTAAATATTTCTTCAAAATTAAATATTTTTTAACATTTTTTAATCCATGTTGTAATATTGAATTCACTATAGTAATTCTTTTAAAATTATTATTTTTTAATAATTGGCAACCCTTTTCAAAAATATCTTTGAAATAAATCTTCTTAAAAACATTTAATTCGATGCTTTTATAATAATTTCATTTTTTTTTTCAATTTATTTGAATAAAATTTGAACAGGTGGCAACTTTCTCACATATAACAAATATTTTCAATTTTAAAACTTCATAAATCACTTGACTTTATTTTCTATTGAAATAATTGGTTCATCTTATTAATTTTCAAAAATTAAATATTATAAATAGGTGGCAATCCTTTTCCAAACTTTTTTTAAAAAATGCCCTCAAACTGCTTCAATTCGGTACCTAGCTACAGTACTTAGTTAATCTTTTCACTAAAGTTAAAAAATGTACCCGGGTGGCAACCTCCCTCCACAAATATCTTTCACTTTAATTTGTATTCAACTTTTTAATTTACATACCACATTTAGGGATTTTTATACTCTCGCAACAACAAAGTTGCTAGAGAGTATTATAGTTTTGTTCACATAACGGTTGTTTGTAACACCCAAAACTAAACGAGTTAGATATAGAGTCATATATACCAAAGTGATCAGGGTGACGAGTAGATTTGAAATCCGGATGTCTGTCCGTCCGTCCGTCTGTCCGTCTGTCCGTCTGTCCGTCTGTCCGTCCGTCCGTCTGTCCGTCTGTCCGTCTGTCCGTCTGTGCAAGCTGTAACTTGAGTAAAAATTAAGATATCTTGACGAAACTTGGCACAAATATTCCTTGGCACCACAGGAAGGTTGCTTTTGAAAATGAGCAAAATCGGACCACTGCCACGCCCACAAAATGGCGAAAACCGAAAACACATAAAGTGCCATAACTAAGCCATAAATAAAGCTATGGAAATAAAATTTGGTATGAAGGATCGCACTATGAAGGGGCATATTTGGATGTAATTTTTTTGGGGAAGTGGGCGTGGCCCCGCCCCCTACTAAGTTTTTTGTACATATCTCGCAAACCAATAGAGCTATATAAACCAAACTTTTTGTAGTCGTTTTTTTTTAGTCACTTCCTACTACGGTCCAAAAATGAAAGAAATCGGATAATAACCACGCCCATCTCCCATACAAAAGTTAGGTTGAAAATTACTAAAAGTGGGTTAACTCACTAACGAAAAACGTCAGAAACACTAAATTTCACGTAAGAAATGGCAGGTGGAAGCTGCACTCAGATTTTTTTACAAAATGGAAAATGGGCGTGGCGTCGCCCACTTATGGGTCAAAAACCATATCTCAGGAACTACTCGACCGATTTCAATGAAACTTGGTTTGTAATAGTTTCCTTACATCCCAATGATATGTTGTGAAAATGGGCCAAATCGCTTCACAACCACGCCTACTTCCTATATACCAGAACTTTGAAGACAATCTGAATCGTTTACTTTACAACATATAAAGTAAGCACTAGTGAAGATATCGGTGCAGAACTTTGCACAGTTACTATGTGAATAGTGACAGAGCCCCATTCTAAAAATCGCCGAAATCGGACCATAGGTTTTTAAGGCCCCATATATCGAACACGAGGACCTCGGTGCTTCTAACCCAATATTATGGTTGCCAACTTTCAATGGACTTTATGCACTATATATGACGAATACGTGGGTCAAATTGTGTATTATATAATAAAATAAAGTTAAATAAATAAATTGCGAGAGTATAAAATGTTCGGTTACACCCGAACTTAGCCCTTCCTTACTTGTTTAAACTATTAATATTAAAAACTAAAATTATTAACTAAGTGGCAACTCCATCCAAAAATATTTTTAACTTGAAATTCGCTTAATATTTTTCAGATTGTTAACCACGTTTTAATATTATTATTTTTTTTGGAATTCGACTTAAAATTAAAAAAAAAGGTGGCAACCTTCTAATTATTATTTTTTTTTAATCGGAGTCACACCGTTCTATTAAAACAAATTTATATAGTATACATAAATGGGATTAGTATTCAATATGGTGCCTCTCTCATGATCGTACGTGACGCCATTTCGTTGCGTCACTCATTTTCGTTGCTATCCATCCGTTTCGTTCCATATCAATTTTAGCAGTGTTTGATACAAAAGTATAAAAATACTTTAATATTTCCCTCTTAGGTATACTCATCAATTGTTGTATTTAAGCGGGTCTGCACTCGTGCCGCTCATTACCCCGTGCTCACCACCATTTAACCCGCAACAATTAGTGCCACATTTTTCTAAATTTATCCAATCGAAATGTATTTATGTTTCGAAATCATGTCCAAATCTCATCGTACTCCACTTCCGCTTTGGCTTGTGGCTGAAGAAAGGGGTTCCTCATATAGATTTGTGTGTCATATGCAGCATTCATGCCACAAACCACATTTATAGATACATTTGTAAGTATGTACATATGTGTGTATGCGTGTGATTGTGCAATGTGTGTGAGTTTCAATTTTCATTCTGAGAAATTTGACATCACAAAATCTCTAAAAGCTAGAGCGCGTGTCCTCAAACAGACTCACGACATGCTTCGCGTCTCAATTTATTTGATTGATTGATGGACTGACAACATAATCTGCAAGCAGATTACTTAAATGCCGCCCGAGCAGGGTTGCAAATTATTCTATCAAAATAGTTGTACATTTAATTATCAAATATGACAGTTTGTTGATGTCTAATAAAAATTTGTAACGAAACGCTTTGAGTGGGCTGCTGTTCTACATAAGATTGTATGTATGTATGTTTATCGAAAGTTTGTTTCAATTTCAAAGAGAGGCCAACATATGGTTCATTTCCCTATTGCATAAACGCTGGAATGCAATATTGTAAACGCCTGTGAATTTCGATTTACATTATTAAATTATTATTTTTGTAAATTCCTGGAAAAATCTCTTTGTTTCACAATTTGTGTATGCTGAAAGCCCATATGTATAAATTTCCGGTTGCTTACTTTAATTTTAATATTCCAACTGCTGACAATAAACACCATTTCTTATGGAATGTTGACACAAGTTTTCTTTGTACTTCTTTCAGAAAGTCTGCGTGCATATTTTTACAAATTTATACCATTTTTATTTATAAAAGAAAAAAAAATATAAAAAAAATTAAATTTGCTTAACAAAATCGATCAAAGATATTTTTCGCAAATTCGGGGAAAATTTTTTGGAAAAATATAGCACCTTTTTGTCGAGAAAAATATTTGTTTAAAATTACTTGTAAACAAAGTGTCACAGAAGCTTTCCATTTATTGATAAATTGATACAGATGCAGACTTTCAGATCTTCAAATCTTTAATTTTAAAGAAAACACAAACAATTTAATGAAATTTTGTTTAAAGAAAATTCCGGCATATGACCATCAGGTTAATGTCTTAAGAAGACAGCATATAAAGTCTGTTGATTAAAGTTGATGCTATTTTGACCAATTTTCTCTACTATAGCGGTCCTTATTACACAAATTACGGGCCGTATGTTGGACTCAAACTGGCCAATGGTACCGTGTTTGTCGTTATAAAGATTCTGAATTCGAATCTTCCAAGTTTATTCGGTCACGGAAAGGATAATCCCTATATAAGGATAATATTAAGTCATTCAGTACATAGACGATTAATATTGGGAAACCAGAGAGACACGATTTGTTCACCTGATTGAGGTTAACGGCTTTATACTCAGGTTGAAAAAAGTAGAGGTCAAATAGGCCTTCCAAATGCAATGTCTTCCTGTACGCACTACACTACTCTCTGTTACTAATTAAAAAATTATGTGTGAAGACAACAAACAAGTTATCCAGTTGAATATTGTACAAGAGAGTGGACCTCAATAAAGTTGTATAACATCCCCTTATGCCTCTAGTTGATGGTCCCACATTATTGTTTATACCAGTTGGTTGTTCGATTCACCACTCTCCTGAGTTTTGTCGAATTAAGTATAATTTTGATTTCTTTATGCTTGGTTTTGCTGGTAGTTCAAGTAAAAAAATTATATCGTTATCCTTCAGACTCAAACAACATCGTCTACTCTATTAAACTTCACACTCTCTTATACTCCATATTTTCTGAACTCTCTGATGGTTTCAATCCAGACAATTTTAAAATTTAAATAATTTTCCTCAGAATTTCTCAATTTTGACTTAAGTCAATTTAAGTTATTTTTTTCAACAGCATTCAAGAAACACATAATAAACTAATTTTCAAATTTATGTATGTTTCAAGTCTATATACGAAGTCGTGTCTCTACTCATAAGTACTAAATGCCATTAAAAATAAGTATCGCAAATCCCACTTAATGAAGCATTCACAAAAAGTATTTAGTATTTCTGCAGAAATCGTCGCCATGCCTACACCCACAAACACATTCAACACGAACGGTATATGATGTTTAATAAATTAATTTCATTTAAACTCTTCAGTGATTTATTGTTCGCATAAATTTCTGAAATTCGCCACACTTAAGCAAATGTTAATTGTGTGTCATGCGACGAAACATGTGTTTTTACGAAGAGCAAATGAGTATTTTTTTCAAGAAAATTATTTATAAAGAAAAGTTGAATGAGTTCTACATACAGTTTAATGTCATAAAATCGAAACTAAGACTCAAATTTGGAGAAAATAGTATCATATAGTGATCCTTCAAAAATACAACAAAGAGCGTGAGGAAAGTCCCTTCATTGATTCAACTGCACAACTTTGTTGCTGCTTTTAATTGCAATTTTTTCCAGATGAGAGTAGAACTCAAACAAATGACGTCAATTTCACTTAGTTATGACAATATTTGATTAAAGAGTGGTGAATCGAACAATAAACTGGTATAATTCCAATAATATGGTCTAATAAAATAATCGCATTCAAATGAGGGATTCTACATTATTTTCTCACTCAATTATAGCTCTTTTCGATTCATCAAACCTTCGAGAGGAGTTAATCGAATAATGAACGGGTATAATTCGAAAATAAAATGGTATAATGAAATAAGAAAGGCCTTTGAATCAACAAACATTGGTGAATCGAACAGACAACTGGTATAATTTTGAGATTTTAGCGTTTATACCACTTTATTAAGTTACTACTTATTCTCTTCTATGTATAGTAGACACTTTCCTCATGTTAATTTTTGAGCAAGAGAGGAAAGTCCAGAGTCAAATCCAAATCGCGAAAAGTGGCAAATCGAACACGTCGCATATATATTTAAAATTATGTAATCATACTGCAATCATATTTTTCATGTGAAATTGAGTTCGGAAATTTATTAATGTTGATATTCAGCGATTTCAAAACTCTTTAATCCATCTTACCATATACATATGATATACATATGTACCAATGTATGTATGCATCTCTCTCCATATATTATTTCTAATTCTATACCAGTTCATCTTTATGCCATTTCTTTATGAGAAATCCGAAGCTTATTCGCCCGTTTTTATTACCAATTAAATCATTTTCTAAATCCAACCCAGCATGCTCTACGATTGATAAAATCCGATGATGCAATTGAATTCTTCAAGCTGATTCAGTGCTGAGCGCCACATTAATTATTACAATAGAATTTAGCTTATAACTGATTAAGAAATGTCATAAATTAAACTGGCTGCTTAAATAAATCATAACGAAAGAGATTTCTAATCTCGCGCAGGCGGCGATGAGCGGCAGCTGTGTGAATGCCGAGCGGCCAACGACAGACGCCACATGACAGCCCTGCCACTGCTACTGTCCACATATGTGAGTGCCCCTGTATATGTGTGTGAGGAGGCTGCAGTTGCCGCCGTTAGACCCGCGGGCGGTGTGGACCGCGCTGATAAACTGGCTGGCAATGCCCAGTTGGCATGAATCAACCGGGCGTTGAAGATTCAGCTGGGCGGCGCTGTGAATTCGGCGGCTTGGCAGCCATGAACGGCAGAAAAAGTGATTTGAATTTCTTGTTATTTTAGAATTGTTTTTGTGTTTTGTTTTTTGTCTTCTCGCTATTGACCGCATGTCTAGAGTCTAGACAATCACAACGCGATGCGACGCGACGCCGTATCCAAGCATGTCAACATTGTTGCTGAAATCACCACATGTTGGATGGATACGCGCGCATGGGGATTCTCAGACATTCGCCGGCAAAAATTTAGAAAAAAAAATTAGAAAAAAAAATTCAAAAAAAAAATCCAAATATTATAAAAACAACAACAGCAACAAGCAGAAATGGCGAAAGAAAAACATTAAAATAAAGAAAAAATAGATTGCGAGTATTTGCATATGTTTGACAGCGTGTAATAAAGAAGGCCATAAGACGCTTTGTGGGGGAAAATAATATAATGGAGGCGTACAGCCAAATTTCCTGCTATGCGACAATGACAACTTTGCACTACTTTCATGTGTTGTTGTTATTGTTATTATTTGGTTTATTATTGTTGCTACGACGTAGCATCAGAGTGAATATTTGCTTGGCAGTAAAAGTAATTGATATTGCGGGGAAACAGTTGCGACATTTACATACATACATACTTTTGTATATATTATTTCGATAGATATTGGATGGATATACACATACACTTACTGTATACATATATAATTTTGTCTATAAAAAAGAAACTGTCTGAAACATTAAAATTTTGGCTAACGCTGCGGTGATCTGCGTTTTCTTCATGACTCGTATATGAAGAGTAGGAGAGGTTAATAATTCCCTTTGGTTTAAAGAAAAATTTATGAATTGTAACGTATTATCCATGTACTAAAATAAGAACTAATTCTCCGACCGATAGAATTGGCTTACCAAACTTTTAAGAGTAACGAATCGAACAGACAACTGGTATAAGTCATTCAGATTGGTATAATCATATTATTTGAGAGAAGAACGCCGAGCGGTTTTACACGTTTTTGAACACAAATTAATCGCTGACCAATATAATCGATTTACAAAACTTTAAATAGTAGCCAAACGAACAGACAACTGGTATAAGTCATTAAGATTGGTATAATCAAATAAATTGTGAGGAGACCGACAAGCAGTTTTAAAAGTTTTCGAATACAAATTAACCACCGATTCAAATAATTCATTTACTAAGCTTTGGGGAGTATGAATCGAACAAATAACTGGTATAAATTATATAAATTGGCATAATTGAACAGAGTGAGAGAAAGTACAGCGAGAGGTTTTGGAAAATTAAAGTAATAATTCAAGAACACAGATTCACCAATAAGTTTATCATTATTCGACTGTTATATATGCACATTTTACTAATTTAGAAAAATCAGAGCTTTTTTCTTGTGAATAATCTTCTCAAAAGAACTACACCGTCTTCAATCTACCTATTACGTCTTTTAAAGCGTGATTTCCCACAGATACTCATCTAAATCGGTACAAAATCTAAATTGAAGAAATCAAATACTAAAGATCGTCTTCATAGGCTATTATTTGCTGATAAATTGTTAGACGGACTAATTTTTTTTCTTTCTGAGCCAAAGTTTGGCTCAAATGCGTAAAATTGCTTACTTTAGGGACAGCTTTGTCAACCAAAAACGTTATTGGTCTATACTTTAAAGGATATATCAAAGAGGTGACGTTAATGGACCACTTCACAGGGCATCCTAATCTCTAACTAAATTTTCATTGAGAATACCTTATAGAATGTTTACATATGAAAATAATCTCGTTCTAAGCTCGTTCAATAATCTAACCGTTTACATATAGTCAAATGAAAATATCGATTGTCAAATGTGTTGTATTTGTTGTTGTATTACACATCTTTCTCTCGCTGTTGGCCATTTTTGTTTACATTTTCATTTGAAATTTCTCCTCGATAAAACTAGGAATAACACCGAACATCTAGTTGTTTAAAACTAATTTTATAATCTCGGATTATCAAGAGATAAATTTTGTATGAGCAATCTCGTTTCTTAATTACAGATTATCGAATTAAGCTCGTAAATGGAGATAATCTCGTTGTATGTAAACATAGTATTAATAAAATTGTTACAACACCAACATAATGACTTTTGAACAGTTGAAGATAAATATGCGAGGGGAAATTCGAGGCGTTTCATATAATCGAAACGAATATTGAAATTCTAACGAATTTTGTTCCAAAACTACTTTTGTTTGAAGGGTGTCCATCAAACATATTTTACTTATGGGGTGATACATATGATCTAGATGATGTGTTTTTCGATGAATAAAGGGGCATTTAAAGTTCTAAGTCCATTAATATATCATTGAAGTATCACCGGTACCGAGCCCTCACGGTTGACAACCCCACCTACTTCCTATATAACACAATTTTGAGAACAATCTGACGCATTCGCTTTCGATCATGAAGACCTCAATGCTGTTGGATGATTTTTTACAGAAAATATTAGTAAATCTCTCTGATATTTTATAGAAATTCAGATGTAAACTTTCTCTGTTAATAATGTTTCAAAAATTAGTAAAATTGGGTCATAACTTCCCTTAGCTCCCATGTACCTGCCATACGATTATCAAACTTCCTGTGGACTTTATACCATATATGTATGTATATCGGTTAATATGTGAAATATCTTAGCAAAATTATGTGAACGTAAAGTTTTGAATATAATATAGTTGAGTGTTGAATAGTGAGTGATATTGGTTCAGGAATTACCCCAAAACTCATATACTATATATAGTGGTTTTCGTTATAGTATTGGACTTTAGGCCGAATATATGAGTCAAATTGTGTGTTATCTTGATAGAATTACATATGTAAATAAATTACGAGAGTATAAAATAATCGGTTGCACCCGAACTTAGCCTTTCCTTACTTGTTAACTTTGTGATTAATAATTATATGAGATTTTTATTGGGAAAATTAAATATAAAATCCATTCAGTTAGGACTAGAAAATAATTTAATTATATAATAATTTTTAGTATTTACTATTTCGAGCAACATTTACCTTTGAAAAGGGTTTTTTTTGATATCCTCGTATTTTTTGGTTTTGTAAGTATTTTTATAGCTTTACATATACACACTCATACATACGTATGTTTTGTGTACGACTTTTTGGCACTTGGCCATTTTGGCTGCGTCGTTTCGTCGTCGCATGAATGACTTGATTTGTGGCAGGAGGAAATGAAAATTTATTTCGCTACGCACAAATACTATAATCAAATTTCACAGTCACGCAGCGAAAGGTGTCACACATAATAGATATAGTAGTGCAGCGGTGCTTGAGTTATATGAATACACACAACAACTAACATACATATATACACACATGTATATGCACAGATGGATCGGTGTGTGATACATATATACTTTGATGGCAGTAATAAAGGTGTGCGAGCATTTTTATGCAGCGATTGAACACTTCATTGCATTCATTAAAAATGGCTAAAATTGTAACAGCAACAATTACAAAAACAACATGTACATATTTTATGGCTAACGGTGCACTTTTATAGCACGAGAGCAGCCACTGCAGGCTCCTTTTGGTACACTTTTGAGTTTCAATCATTTGTATGTTTGTATGTAAGTATGTATGTATGTATGTATGTGTGTGTGTGTCTTTAAGCAATAAAATACAAACAACACTTGTTCGCTAAATAAATAAACAGATGCTGCAGCCGACACATACACACATGCAACTCTTTAAGTACAATCGGCTGAACCCACCAGTTGCCTCAATCAGTGCATCGGTGCGTTTCTAATGATTCCACCACAAATTACAGCGTTGCTTTACGGCTACATCTAATTGGCAATTTTTGTTTATTTAATTATTTATACATTTTTTATTTTCTTTTCTCATTGCATATACGCAACAACAACAACATCGTTTCATTCATTGAAAACGCCTCGACATCAATTGCATTCACACGTGTCTTCGTATGTGTCTGCGCGTAGAACGCAACGACCTCTCGTATCCACCTGTTATCGGCGCACTCAGTCCACTGGGTCACGCTGCGGATTTTCTAGCGCCCGGCGATCGTATTCATCAAATTGACGGCATCTCCACAATTGGTTTGAGCAATCAGCACGTCATGAGCATGCTGTGTGGCGGCGGCGCTTGTGATGGCTCCACGGGTACTGGTGATGCGGCTGGTCCTGCTGTGGTGGAAATCGAATATTCTTTGCCCGAATATAGTGAGTATTCTGTTGTTTAGTTGTTAAACATTATATTTTGTTATTGTTTCATATTATAATTACAAGCAAACCGGCAATATTGCTTTCTGTGCACATTTTAATTGTATTCGCAACATGTTGCTAGCAACATTTTTACTTACTTATTTGATCGTTGAGGTCTAAAGAGCACTCGTTTGGTTTGCTTATATTCTCGCTACAACTTGTAGTTAATTGTATTCGCAACATCTTTGCAACATGTTGCTTGCAACATTTGTACTTCAACATTAACCTTCTGTTGATTTTTGAGGTCTGAACAGCACTAAAAGGGCTTACATACATTTTTGTTACATTATTAGACGAGAATTAACTTTTTATGTAGACTTGAGGCTGGATTAGACCTGTGGTCCAGGCTATATGGAAAGCCGAGTAACAATAGTGATTAATATTGGAATAATTCCCTCCAGGTTTCTCTAGTTATAATAGCAACTTTTAAGAATAATATCGATCGTTAGGATTTTTAGACCTTTTTCGAAGTGTCGGATCAATATGAGAACTAAAAGAGTTACGAGAAGCCAAGGTCGAATCATAAATAAGGAATATTTCTTAGACGAACCAAATAACAACTTTCCGATCACACTATTTTCGATCCTTACTATGACTTTTGAGATGAGACAACACTAGGAGTTTTCGAGAGGAAAATTTTGTGCAAGATTTATAACCTCAGAACATTGGCAACGGCGAATACCACAGACGATGGAACGATGAGCTGTACGAGTTATACGACGACATTGACATAATTCAGCGAATAAAAAGACAGCGGCTACGCTGGCTAGGTCATGTTGTCCGAATGGACGAAAACACTACAGTTCTGAAAGTGTTCGATGCAGTACCCGCCGGAGGAAGCCGAGGAAGGGGAAGGCCTCCACTCCGTTGGAGGGACCAGGTAGAGAGCGACCTGGTTACACTTGGAATCTCCAACTGGCGCCGAACTGCGAAGGAAAGAGAGGAGTGGCGCGCTCTCATCGATTCGGCTATAACCGGCTAAACGGTTGAACACCAATCACATACATACTATGACTTTTGATTTTTATACTTCAATGCTGGTACGAATTCCCAAAAAATACCTCGAGTCATTGAGAGATATAGTATATGTAATTGCCAGAGTATTTAGATAAATTAACGCTACCCCACTACTGCAAGTCCCGGAGGAATATAAGGTACTTCTAGACAGCTGGGAGTAGAATTTGTCTGGAGAAGATGATTCTAGACAATATTGAATTAAATATAGGAATGCATACAATTGCCGAAGGTCGACGCGGTAGGCAATTTTCCAGAGGTCAAGTATTTAATTATTTTCCGATATATGGAGAAAAGACCTTGACAATATTCTGAAAGAGAGAACGATCGTATTGTAGATAGTTTGAGGAAGATTCCTTTAAAGAGTGGAAGGTTGTCGAAATGAGGAAAGACCCATGAGGTCAAACAGAGGCAAGAACTATAGTCGAACAAGTTTATAATATATTGACTTTGTAACCAATATTAACATAGAGAAGTATATGTAAAATCATATGATCTTAGAGATTTAAATATGTAAATCCTCATAAACAAAGAAAAACATTTGGTAATTTCATTTCTTCTCTGCTTTTCTCTTCAACTTCTCTTCGCCAATGAAACTTGTGCGCAATTCCTCAATGATCATCATACATACTGTTCACTGCTCGATCTGCTATATGCGATCTGTCGTCACATGGCTTTAATGGAATTTCCATTGCAACTGATCAACTGTCGAATCATATCAATCGTCACCGGAATCACCAACAATCACAACGGCAACATCGATGTGCCAACATTTGTGAACGGATTTGAATGTAATCGCCGCGCAATGCCTTGCAACATGCGCACACTTGTTGTTGTGACTGACTCGGACTGCAACACTTTGTTTATATGGCACTCGAATTGAACATATTGCGATTGCAGTCTCCCAGAATAGCTTGTGCGTCACATCGAAATTGGCGCAGATCACTGTGGAACGTGAGAGCGGCTGTTTGGGTCTGACGTTACGTGGCGGCGGCGATTTTCCATTGATCGTCACGCACGTACGACCGCACGGACCTGTCTACAAGACCGGACGCATCAAACCCGGCGATCGGCTGTTGCGTGTGGATAATGTGAGTTGATTTATGTTATATTAATAGACACAAATGTTGAGTGCTCCGCAGCGCTTGACAATTTCCACCTGCTTTGGTGAAAGTTTTTTATTTTAGTTGTTGTTTTGATTTCCTCTATTATTTTTTTGTGTAGCTTTCACTGATTGGCAAGTCACTGGCTGAGGCGCAACAGATCATCAAGTGTGGCGGCCACGTTTCCGGTTATACAAATCTCACTGTCGAATATGATGTGTCCCTCGTGCAGAGTGTTGAATTCTCAATGGGTCCTCTTCTCATTGAAATCGAACGTCCAATGAATGATAAATTGGGTCTGGTATTGTGCAATTATCCGGCGTCTAGTCATATGGATCACACGAAGATCGATGAGGTCAGTGCAGCGGGCGTTTATATAGCGAGCATAATGCCGGCGAGTATTGCGGACAGGTGAGTGATTGTATGGTGATGGGGAAAAATTTGTATAATGACAACAGGGGCTCACTGTCGCAATAATTCTAACAATCTTAATCGGAGTAGAAATAGATCAGTTATCCAAAATATATTTAACAGAAGCTGGGGATAACAGACAGTGAATTTTAACGAAACTTAGTCTTTACCCGAGACAAAGGGTCCAGCATTTAAACCAAAGAAGTTGATGTATAGTAACCAGATTATATTTGGCAACAGTTAGATCATCAACAAGCTCAGACCATTAAATATATTGCCAGACTATATCATTTTTTAAGATATTCCTCTATAAAAGGGACTGCTTAGCTACTAAGGACAATAATAATATAGAAGAATCTCTAACGATGGCTTCAAAATTATTATCCATGATATCGCTAATACATAGTTTTTCCAGAGGAGTTCAAGGTTATGCTCCCATTATGTATTTGAAACTCTGCCAGCTCCATCCGAGCAGTTGTGATAGATTTCGGAATAACTGAAGGGCTTTAATGCATGGCCGATGGTATAAATCAGATATGTATTCCGACTGTCTGGTGGTGCTGGTGCCTAAATCGGGTTATACCTTATGGAAGCCGATAACATAAAGAGTTCACTGGAAATATTATGAAAGAACTCCACTCCAGTGAAAAGATTGAATTAATTACGAAAAAGAGGAGAAAATATGACGGTCCCATATTTAAGAAATCGGGCCGATATCGGTAGTACACACCGAAATTTATGTTGTTACCTCGAAAAAATTAGTAAAGCAACACTTAATTTTCTTCGGATCTAAGACGAGATATTATTGAATACATCCTGTTTCCACGACAACCGGGTATATGGTACCGCCGGATCGTTATCCGTGCAATGGAGAATTCGTTAAAAATGTGTTGGATAGGCTACCAACCGACCATATTTATCTGATTTCTAGTTGAATGACTCTCCGAAATTGATTCAGAGGCTAATGGTTTCGTCGAGATATTTTTTAAGATTTCTTACATTACTTTTAATATCTTTTGAGAGTCGATCTCCTGACCAGCTGTATGGTAATCACGTACTAACTCTATCAGTGAGCCCCTCATATTTCATTTACATTTTCCAAATAGCTCGCTTTCCTCCAGCAAATATGCAAATAAAAACTCTAATTTCCATTGCAGATGTGGCGCCTTGTCTGTGGGTGATCAAGTGCTCTCCATTG
This sequence comes from Zeugodacus tau, assembly GCA_031772095.1. Taxonomy (NCBI): domain Eukaryota; kingdom Metazoa; phylum Arthropoda; class Insecta; order Diptera; family Tephritidae; genus Zeugodacus; species Zeugodacus tau. The sequence goes on along the minus strand of CM062650.1, from coordinate 65,042,365 downwards.
ACGACACCATCATCGAGAATTCAGCCTACAGTCCGGACGAGGTGATGACAATGTTGGATGCGAACACGGGACGCGGCTACACACAGATGCAGATTATGCCGGCGCACGCGTTGACGCGAAGAGGTACGTAAATGCATACTCCATGTCATACATATACCGTAAGAGACTGAGCTTGTGTGGCTTTTTTCCTTGTTGTTTTTATTTCTCCCATCGCCGTCGCTTGTCAGCAGCGTCGCGTTGACAGCTGAGCGCAGACGATTTGTTAACATAACAGTGTGTTGTTGTTGCTGCAGCGACAAGTTTTCGCATTCTAGAAAAATGCGTTTTGGCGCTGGAATTATTTCCAAAATTTACAAATGCAACAATTTTCGCTGCATGTTTTTGAGTAATTACAATAACAAAGCCGTTGCAAGCTTTTGATTTATGCGACATTTTCGTGTTTTGTGACAAGTAACAATGGTATTGTCATGTCGCTCGCCAGCAATGTTGCACGTCTGTTAACAATATTTTGCGGTAATGCACGACAGTTGGCGCCTAACTGAAGGGAGATCACAGGGTGAGTTGTGCCAAGTGAAGGGTTACAGGTGCGGATTTTAAATATGAGGGAATTAAATACGAGATTATTGAGAGATTAAGAAGTGGAAAAGAAATTGATCGATCAACTTTCGTATCAGAAAAAGTTGGAAAAGTTTATAAAATTTCCACTTGATGGGTTAACAGTTAAGAGATCGTTTCTACTGGGATCCATATCTGAAAGATAGACGTCCACATTTTAGTTTTTAAGCGTTTAGAGTTTCGAGTAAAACGTGCAGGGTACCATATAATGAAACTGAAGTTCTCTCTCCTGATCTGGTATTGTTTATATACAATTACTGTGAGACCCATTATACCATCTCATTTCACAGTCGTCTCTTTTTATCGTTTTGAAATTCAATTACTATTATGTCAACTATTTGATCTTATTTATTTTGTCGAAGTTGAGCCATTATGATGAAGTGATCTTTAAAACCATTTTTCCTCCAAAAGTGGGAACTGTTACGTAGGGTTTTGAAAAATGTTGTCCTAAAATGGATTTATTTATTTAGAAATATCTATACTTTCGGATATATTTGACTCTTCTTTAGAATCTCGATTTAAATAAAGATCAATTTTTTAAATTTTCCTAGCAGCAATATGAGTTCTGAGTTCTGAGAGTGAGTTGGCAAACCCATGCACTGTCTGTTCGATGATCTGGACAGGGGCATGAAAAGAAAAATCCTAGCACGTTGGACAAATATACCGGGGTGTAAAACCGCTAAAGCCATGTGTAAAACCGTAGACCAGAAGTACACCAAACTCATTCTGTCACTCGATAGAAGGGACTGTAGGAGTTTGGTGGGAATACTCACGGGTCACTGTCTGGTGGCGGCACATGCCTACAAAATGGACTTACAGTTCGAGATAACTGCAGGAAATGTCAAGAGCAAGGTGCAATAGAAACAATGAAGCATCTTCTGTGTACCTGCCCTGCATTGTCAAGGCAGAGACTTCGCTACTTGGGGGCCTTACAATATGAGAATCTGGAAGAGGTATCGAAAGTGAAGCCACAAATGCTTTTAAAATTCGCGTCAAGCGCAGGCATCCTAAGGGATGACTACTCCTCGTGGACAACGTGACGGCACTCCATCTGGTATCGCAAAGGACCTAAATAGGTCTATGTGTGGCGTATTGGCCTACCAGTTTAACCTAACCTAACCTAATATGAGTTCATAGATCTTTAAGGCTTCGAAACCGATAAAAGAGTTTAGGAAGAGTTTTGAAGTATGTAAAAAGTCGTATTTGATGACAAGATCGGTTAGAAAGCTAATAATATTGTAAATGTATAAAGTTGTACGACATTTGTTAAAAAAAATAACGGGAATTTTCGTTCGGAAAAAATGTTTATTCATTCGTCTACATTAATGTTGTCACTTTCAGAATAGTCCCTATTCAATATTATGCACTTATGCCATCGCTTTTTTATTCGTCGAAGCACTCGGAAAGCCTTTGGAAGGTGGGGGCATCGTTACAGTATTGTTTTTGTCCAAGATTTCAAGAATTCCCGTTATTTTTTGAATACACCGTGTATAGGTGATCTTGTGGTGATATTTCGAGAAGTCGTATTTTGAAATCCGTTCACGAAAAGAATCGTACTATTGCAAAAAAATAGATTCTAGCAAAGATTCTCAGTGCAGTAGACAATTTTACATTGTGGGCTTGTTTATCATTCAAAGATTGTTCAACTAAAGTCCATTAAAAACGCAAAAACGGTCTCCTAGATTATTATTATTACTTTAAAAATTGTTTCATTTGATACCAAAAATGCTTTATTGAATAACGAGAGGTCTTTAGGTGATCATTATGTATGACAACTGTTTATATTAGGCTTATTATCTTCACCTCTAGATGATTGTTACAGCACCTATCAAAATTTAATGATAATGTCACTCATACGCAGTGGACAACAGTCGGTTGATGGTTTTCATGAACTATAAAATTTGCAAAAGTTATGTACATTAAACGATCAAAAGTGCAATAACGATCCCGAGTATACAAAAAAATACCAATCATTGCGGTACTTTATAAGCGATATGTGGTTCCAATAAGCAGTAATCTGAAAATTACCAGAGAGTATTCAAGCAATTGGCGAACGCTATAAAATAAGAAAAAAATATGAAAACGCTAAAAAAACATGGATAAACACCCGAACGACAACAATGGCGCCCACATCAAAACGTTGAACGCGTGTAAAGCGACCGAAGTGTTTGGCGCAGCGACTGTCAGCCGCAATTTGACTTATGTCAATATGAATTTGTGACATTTGCTGATCATAAAATAACACGCACACACAGACCAGACAAACATATATGCTAAAGGAAATGTGTATAGGGAATCATAAACACATGGTTACATATAGCCATGGCCGAAGCCCGTGGATTAAGTTCTTCGAGTTGTTGCTTTTTGTTGTGAAAACTCCATTAAAATCGGGGGAGACACACTTCGAGTGTGACAAGCATTCACTGTGGCATAAAGTAATTTGCTATTTTTAAGTTTTTATTTCAAAACACACATTTCTTTGATCAAACGAGGTGTGTAGTTGTAGCTGTTGTTGTTGTTGTTGTTTTTGATTAAGAGACTTTATTAAATTTTATTGCATTTCCGTGTGCTATTTAGAAATCAAATGCATAAATTTACCGTAATTATTACGTTGATAATCTGTTGTTACTTCGTCATTTTTAATTGCGGAAAACTCTTAGTGGAGCTGCCAGTCTTTCGTAATGGGGATTTTGCTTGCGGAAAACAGAGTTGGGCTGAGGGACTTACAATTTAGGAAATGTAAAGGTTTCGAAATCGAAATTAGTAAACAGAAATGGAGATTCGAAATTAAAAATAGAGCTAAAGAGCGGTCGGTGACTAAATATTTCGATCTTACCAGGATCTAGTCGTGTTTGAAACAGTTAGACTGATCACAAAACCTGGAAATGAAAGACTGAAGGAGATCCAAGAAGTTAAATGGAAAATCTGCGATTACTTCCTAAATGAAAACGGGATGACAGCCTATGGTTTTGACTGCGAGCTCCCTTTCTTTCAGTTCCTACTTTAAAAAACACACAGAAAATAAAAATTTAATTTGCAATGTTTATTGTCATACGAAAGCACATTCTTAGGCATTTATTTTTTTAAAGGTTATCTCTTTGAAATGTTAACCGCGGCTACGTCTCGGATGGTCCATCCGCTGAGTTCAATTTTCTATGACTCGTTCGAGTATTTCGACTGGTAACTGGCAAATCGTGAATCGAATCGAAGCGGGATTATTCGCATAGACTGTAGACTTTACATATCCCCACAGGAAAAGTCTGACGATATGATATCGTACGATCTTGGTGGCCAATCGACCGGCCCAAAATGTGAAATTATCTGCTCAACGAAGTGTTTTCTCAATAAATCCATTGATTGATGGGATATGTGATAAGGGGCGCCGCCCTGTTGAAACAATATGTCGCCGAGATCACGAGCTTCAACGACATCAAATAGTTGGTTATCATGTCGAGATAACGGTCACCATTGACGGTTACGTTCTCACCGGCATAATTTTTGAAACCGTTGTTTTTTCTGGATGAAATGACAGCTCTTGAATTTCCTCAGTTTGATCTTGGTCTCAAATGCGTCAATTTTCCTAGTTTACATACCCATTGAGCCGGAAATGAGCTTAATTGCTGAACAGAATTTGGCTCGAAAAGCTCGGATGGAATTTTTCAAGAGCCCATAGATTGATGCGTTGTCGCTAGGAAAGGTCGGGCGGATTTAGTTTTTGCACAACCTGTATTTTGTATGCTTTCCATTAAAGATCTCGACGTAAAGTACGCCAAGTTGTTCTATACGTCAGTCCGAGTTGCTGCGAACAGCGCCGAATCGACTCAAGACGGTGTTCGTGTACACTTTCTCTCTGGGTCTGAAGTGATGGTGTTACGAATAGTACGCTTAATAGGCGGATTATGTTGATCATAAGTTGAACGAAGCGGAAGCGCGCAAAACACATTCCCTACAGTATGTGAATTTTCGTAAAAATATTGAACACTTAGTAAACGTTGTTCAGGCGTAACTCTTTCCTCATTGGACAGTAAAATTACTATGATTGAATTTTTGTTAAGAAAAACCTTCTCGACAAAACAAATCAGGTATTTTTAAACCTGAAGAACCTTTGTCGAATATATTATATAATGATCGATAGGTATTACAGTCCCAATCCCTTAGATATATTCACTAAAATTGGATTGAATATTAATAGAATAAGCTTTAGAGAGAGCATAATTGTAAATCTATTTCCGTTAATGGCGAGTGTCGAAGTCTAATTTTTCAAAACTTTCCAAAGTTATTATTACAAAAATGCTTAATGCCTCTAAGAACACTATAATGTCTCACCAAATAAACTTATGATAATCTAAAGACATGATTTCCGAGCAGAGCGCAATAAATTTCGAGAAACATAAAAATATTTTAAGAGACAGATATTGAAAAACAACGTAAAGCTATACGGAAAGGTCACATAGAACAAATCGAGCGATATTGTAGGGGCATTTAAAAGTGTCAAAGGGATATATGGTTGGTACTTCGCCATGTATGAATGTTTCTGTGAATATATTTATGTATGATTGTTTGTATGATTCTGTGCATGTTTGTGTTCATGTTTTCTGTTTTTGTTGTGTATTCTTTCAACTCTTTGACTTGTAGGGATTTGATATAACAACATAAAATCGTCATGGCTAAATGTTTAACAACTCAAATAAATTCATTACACATAAACACACACTCGCACACGTGATTACACCGAAGAAATTTGTTTTTCCCGTTTTTATTGAAATATTTATTGGTTAACGAATTTCGAGAACGACGCGTAGCTTTTTCGATCGCTTCTACTATATACGATATTTGTAGATATACATACATATTTATTTGTGAGTGTGCGTGTGTATCCATTGTGATGTATGAGCAAGTTTGATGGAAAATGTTTTTGTCGAAAGTGAAATGCGTAAAAAGCTAAAAGGCCTGCAAATCTTTAAAGTCTCATAAACGTGAGCGGCGTGCGTGTGAGCACTTAATTTCCATTAAAACAATATTGATGGGGTCGCTAAAAATAGCGCGACAGGGCAGCGCGAGCTCGATTGGTAGTGAACTGAAAAGAACTTTCACTCAACTGCCACAAGAACACACAACTCATCGCGCCCCCTCAATCAAATGCGCACACAGCTCCGCGCTTCTCTTAACAATATACAATATTTCATGTACGTTTATTCATTTTCCACACTTTTGCGCTTTTAGGTCACACAACGCTCGGCAGTCCGAAGTATGGTTTCAGCACGTTGGAGTCACGCAAGTCGCGGCAACGTCAGCGCTTCGTGCGGAAAAGTTCGCTGCCACTCGATGGAGGCGGTGGTGGAGCTGGCAATTCCAGTGGTAATGGAGTTGGCGGCTGTGGCGCTGCCAGCAGCTGCAATGGCGGCGGCAGCACGGGCAGCAACAGCGGTACCGCCAGCAATGTCAGCGGCGGCAGCAGCGCCAGCGGCAGCAGCACCGGTGTGAATAGCAGCGCTTCCTCAACTGGCGTTATGGGCGTTGGGGTGGGCACACTGCATCATCCCAGCGCTATTGGCATTTGTCGTTCCGAAACATTTCCCGTGCTGCTGGACTGCAGTCAAGGTTCGGGTATTGTGTTAGGTCTGCCGACAGCTTGTGGACGCGCCGTCAGCATTGCGCAAGTGTTGCCGGACTCGGTGGCCGATCGCAGCGGTTCGATACAGAAGGGCGATCGCATTGTGGCCATTAATAAAATGTACAATTTGGATCTGCAGACGATGCGTCAGTTGTTGGGCGAGAATCGCACGTTGCAGTCGGCGAAGTCACAACAAACGGCGGCCGCTAATTGGTTGGAATTGGAGATCGAAATCGATATGGCCGACTCGGTGGTGCCGTCCAGTGGTGTGTACAACGTGAAGTTGTTGCGCGCGGGTAAATCTGGTTTGGGCATAAGCGTGAATGGTTCTAGTCATGGCGGTTTTGTTATTTCGGATGTGAAACCCGGTAGTCCGGCGCATCGTACGGGCTCGCTACGTGGCGGCGACATACTCTTGGCGGTGGATAATCATCCCGTTCAACATTATAATGTCGATTCGCTGCTAAAGGAGAGCCCATCGGCTATCGATTTCACCACACTCACCGTGAAGCGTGTCATGTTGCCTGATTTCCTGTTTGATGCTCAACAGAAAATGCCAAATCCCATTTATAGTAATTGTCCTGCAAGTCCGAGTGAGCATGATTTGTACAGCACCGCCGCCTACGTCACGTCCAAGTTCAATGACTGTTTGTCTTTGAAGTCGACGACACCGCAATCGGATTTCTATCACAATACCGCCGGTATGGACGATGGTTGCAGTCTGCAGTCGGTGCAAATGCGTCATCATCCACATCCCTGCAATACCTGGAGCGCCAATACGTCTGCGATGGGTCGTTCATTTGCAACGCAGAATACACAGAGTCTGACCACGGAGTTGCCAGACAATGAGGACAATAATTATCACGACTTTACCGGATATGATTTGGATCGCTATGCGAGGTGAGTTATAATCGTTTTAATTTCTCATAGTACTGCGGAAGTATCTTGCCGTATTTTTTCCAACTATGACAAGTCCTTCATTCAACCGGTGATTCGAATCAATACGAGTTCGACGCTGAAGTACGGGCTAAAGACGAAAAGTTAGTAGCTAATAACCAGGCCCACAGCCATTGACCGTTACTTTCCACCATTCCTGCGACTCTCGGGTTTAAGTATCCAGTTAAGGACTGTAATATCAGTCCGTTACTTCTCTACTATTTATGTATATATGAACGTCCTCCATCATCTTTGTCCTTGATGTCCGTCCGAATGATCACAGCTCTGTAACCTTTCAAGAAACTCGTATCTATCGTTATACAATATAATACTCATTAGACTATATCAATTAGAGGAAATATTAAGCAGTTAGAACATCTTTTCGGCTCGAGAGTTTTCCGAAGACGAAACCTAGTTTAAATATTTGATCACTTCCTTTTCAACAGCGCCGATTGCAGCGCTTTACCACCGCCAATGGAGAACAAAGTGTACGGCTCCGCGGCGAGCTCGAGCAGCAAAAGCAGCGGCAGCAGTCTACATCAAATCATCTTCACTGTGCGTTTGGAACCGAAAGGTGGACTACTGGGCATAACGCTTGCCGGCAGTGAGGACATCAGCAAACCCATAACGATCAGTGGCATTGTGGAAGGTGAGTGTCTTTTCTCAAATCTCGAGATTCTCGAATCTTTACATTAACGAATCAAAAATTTTTCAGGTGGCATTGCGCACAAGCATGGACAAATACATGTCGGCGATCAGCTGCTCGCAATCAATGAGGACTCGGTGCAAGGCATGCCGCTCTCGCATGCGACAAATATTTTACAAAATCTCGGCGAAACAGTCGATTTGAAGATACTACGCGCACACGAGATTTCCAGCATTATGGCTGGTGGGAATCTGGAAGGCGTCAACATGCCACAACCGCAAGCCATTTATGCGAAAGTACAGCGAAGACCACGCAGTCCCTCCTCGAATACGGATGCCACTTCGGCGAGTGGCAAAGATGGCGGCAAGCATCGTGTATTTCATGTGATCTTGAAGAAGGACAAAGTATATGATGATTATGGATTTTCCGTTTCGGATGGTTTGTACGAGCGTGGTGTGTTCATCAATCGCATACGTTCGGGTGGACCGGCGGATTTGAGCGGTGTGCTGAAGCCGTTCGACAGAATTATGCAGGTGAGTTCGGGGGATTATAATATATTTTATTTTATTATTGTTGTATTTAATGTCTCATAATGTCGCAGGTGAATGAGATGAAGACACAGGACTTTGATTGCTGTCTGACAGTGCCTTTAATTGCCGCCGCCGGTGACAAGATCGAGTTGATCATACAACGCACAGAATGATCGTGGCGTCTGCCAGAGCAGCTGGTCTACAAATATAAATACTGACAATGGGTGTGCCTTTCTTTATCGTATAACGTCAAAGCACGAATTTTTAGTAGCGTTTTGTATAATCAAAAAATAAAACTGTAGTATTTACCAAAAACAAAATATGAAGATAAAATGGCGTCGCTGGGAAGTAAAGCGCGAGCTCCACTTGTGGCACAAGCGCAGTAACCATACCAAATATAAATATTAATTAAATTAATTATATTTAAATGTTAAGTTTTAGCCTTAAGTGCGAAATAAATAATTTTTATTTTAATTTTTTTTTATTTTTTTGTTTTGAAATTAACTAAATTAAAATTTTTTTATAGTAGTTAGCAACAGACCACAGTGCCATTGACATACAAAATAAAGCTTTTGATACGAACTTGTTTTTTTTTTTTTGATATTTATGAAAAAAGTATCGAGTTCCAGCTTTAAAAAACGACAAATAAACTGACAATAATGCCACTGTAGTGACATACATACTAACTTACATACACAATTTGTAAGTTATTCATACTAAAATTTATATAATACTTACACGGAAGCATATATATCTATGTACGAGTATGTATGTAATAAATTATACATATATGTTGGAGTATAACTGTTTGTATTTCATACGATTTTGCAAAAAGTGTATTTTGTAAATTTTCCATTTGTTTATAGCTTTAAGGTATATTATTATATTATATAACACTATATATATGTATGTCATTTGAATGCAATAAATGTATACAATGTTAAAATATTTGATTTGTGGAAGTGAGAGGGCTTACTAGATATTTGAAAAAAAAGCAGGGTTGTATTTTTAATATTTTTTTAAATTTTATTTGGTTTTCAAAATGTCCAAATAACGTGTTTGTTATAAAGTTTTGACCGCTTAGAAGATAAAAGCAAAAAAGCATTTGTTTCTGTTCTCGAAATGCTACTTGTTAAATTTGTGATATAACGGGTGTTTTTTAAACGTTTCATTGAAGCAATATTTTTTTAATAGTCGGCCGTTTTGACTGCTGTTACTTGATTTATACACAGTCTGGTTAGCCATTTTATAATACAGACTTACGCCAGAACAACGCTTATTGCTGATAAAGAACGGCAAAAATTTAGCCTCTCGACAGGAATTTATTCAAGAATATTCATTCAAACCGAAACAACAAAATATATATGTGTTTAAATTCTACTTCATAGCTACAATCTAATAAAACCGTTTAGTATGTTCACGTTCAACTCTATTTAATTTTCGGAAAAGTAAGAATTTCAATATTTTGCCTTTGCCTTGGTATCCTTATACTTGTATACGTGTATCTGTATCCAAAATATCTATTGTCAAATTTTTGTAATAATATTATGGAATTTTATTTTTGTGAAGTTAATACTGGGGCCCCCCAAAGGCGGATTCGGGTTATATGGAAACTTTTCCACTGATTTATTATCAATTAATTAGTTATTTAGCAATTAGTTAATTTAATGTTAAATTGAAAATAATTATATTTATCTTAAGGGGCACACCTAGTGTGAAATTTCAAAAAAATCAATTTTTTTTGTTCATATTTCGGTAGATTACACCTTTAAAAATAACATATTAAAATTTCCATATTAAAAATCGATATCTCAAATAGTTTTTGAGTTATAGCAATTTAAAGAGCGCTCGGTAACAGTGTAAACGATCATTTTATCTTTAAACGCGTTTTTCTCGAAACATCATTTTCCGAATTTGCTGCAGTGATTACTCAAAAACAAATGATTCGATCCTTATCGAGTTTTTTTATACTCTCGCAACAAATGTTGCTAAAGAGAGTATTATAGTTTTGTTCACATAACGGTTGTTTGTAACACCCAAAACTAAACGAGTTAGATATAGGGTTATATATACCAAAGTGATCAGGGTGAAGAGTGGAGTTCAAATCCGAATGTCTGTCTGTCCGTCCGTCCGTCCGTCCGTCTGTGCAAGCTGTAACTTGAGTAAAAATTAAGATATCTTGATGAAACTTGGCACACTTATTTCTTGGCACCATAGGAAGGTTGCTTTCGAAAATGAGCAAAATCGGACCACTGCCACGCCCACAAAATGGCGAAAACCGAAAACACATAAAGTGCCATAACTAAGCCATAAATAAAGCTATGGAAATAAAATTTGGTATGAAGGATCGCACTATGAAGGGGCATATTTGGATGTAATTTTTTTGGGGAAGTGGGCATGGCCCCGCCCACTACTAAGTTTTTGTACATATCTCGCAAACCAATAGAGCTATATAAACCAAACTTTCTGCAGTCGTTTTTTTTAGCCACTTCCTAATGCAGTCCAAAAATGAAAGAAATCGGATCATAACCACGCTCACCTCCCATACAAAAGTTAGGTTGAAAATTACTAAAAGTGCGTTAATTCATTAACGAAAAACGTAAGAAACACTAAATTTCACACAAGAAATGGCAGATGAAAGCTGCACTCAGATTTTTTTACAAAATGGAAAATGGGCGTGGCGTCGCCCACTTATGGGTCAAAAACCATATCTCAGGAACTACTCGACCGATTTCAATGAAACTTGGTTTGTAATATTTTCCTTACATCCCAATGATATGTTGTGAAAATTGGCCAAATCGCTTCACAACCACGCCTACTTCCTATATACCAGAACTTTGAAGACGATCTGGATCGTTTACTTTACAATATAAAAAGTAAGTACTAGTGAAGATATCGGTGCAGAACTTTGCACAAATACTATGTTTATAGTGTGGCAGCCCCATTCTAAAAATCGCCAAAATCGGACGATAGGTTTTCAAGGCCCCATATATCGAACATGACGACCTCGGTGCTTCTAACCTAATATTAGGGTTTCCAACTTTCAATGGACTTTATACAATATATATGACGAATATGTGGGTCAAATTTTGTATTATATAACATAAATAAAGTTAAATAAATAAATTGTGAGAGTATAAAATGTTCGGTTACACCCGAACTTAGCCCTTCCTTACTTGTTTTACATGTTCTTTGTATAGTTCTCCGTACAACTACCCATCGATTGTTGATCTGATCAAAAAATCGAATTTTGGCAGGCCAAAAACGACCAAAATGTTGGGTAAAATTCGACTATTTTTTTTAAACCCCACCATATTGTCAATTTTTGATTTTTTTTTATCGTAGGTCATTGTACAGATAATATTATCTAGTTTAACGAGAATTTTTTTTTTTAGATTTCATCCACGGAGAAGGCCGGAATCACTGCAGCAGTGAAGGACCTTTTTTCGCGCAGTTGGAGATCGATTATAACTTAAAAAATATTTATTTTTTTCCTTCAAAAATTTCACTGTACATATATTCTTGAAACATTTGAAATAATTGATAAAGTAGTTTTTTTAATAAAAATTCCCAAAAATCACCTTTTTTTTAGGCCATTACACTAGGTGTGCCCCTTAATCGCTCTGTTAGGTGTCTATTTCGACAAGTTAATAGAGAGAACTCGATTCGCCAAATGTTGAAGTTAGTGCCTTATTTCTATTAACGGGTTAGGTGGGTTTCAAAATTTCAAAATTAAAAAAAAAAATATTCTTATTTATTAAGCCCCAAGAACTTTTTTTGCTCATGTCAAGGGAGAGGAGGCACCAACGACTCAGTTTTCGGAATTTTTAAATAAAAAATTCACAAAATACTATTTAAATATGTGTCTTTGATATGCTGAATTGTTCAAATGATATATGATTGTGTATATTTAAAAAAAGTGCAAAAAATACGCTTGTTTTCAATCTCTGAAACCCACCTAACCGGTGAATTATGAATGATCATTTCAATTACTCGACATTTGAAACTATACTCTTTTACTTGCCATTGACATTTTCAAAGGCAATTTCAAATCCGAATTGTTTGGCTTTCGGTGATTACAATAGAAAACTGTTATGAAGAATTCTTAGGACAACTGTAAGGACTGTAACTGATCGGAGTAAACTCAGTAACTAGATAATGAAAAAAGCATTTGAAAAGAAAACCAGCAATTAATAAAGTATTTATTGTTCAGAGATAGTTCAGAGTTAATTTTATACAACTTGTACAAAACTGAACTTAACAACAACAACAATCAATTCATAATATATAAAGTGCCATTCACTGCTTTGCTGAAAGCATTAGAGCAGTGTGTATATAAATTTTTAAGGCCACTGTAGGTAAAAGTTCAAAAAGCTTTGCAATCAACAGTTTGATCATCACTGTTCACATTGCTTAGTAATTTCAAATGTAAGAATTTTTATAATTATAAAGTGAAAAATTAAAAGCAAAAAAATATGATAATAATTCATATATTATATAATATATATAATTCTGAAAAATGTTGAAATGTAGACATAGTCGATCTTTCCATTCTAAATAAGAATTTTTAGGCGTTCTTAAATTACACAATTTATCTTAATTATGTTTACATTAATTTATTGTCAATTAATCCTAGTATTGAATCGCTGACTATTTTTTAAATTGAATTACCAAACTTTTTAGAGTCTACTTTACCCAAATGACATTGAATACTTCTTTAAGCCTTACTTTCTTCAAATCAAATTGGACCATTTTATTACCTAGATGATAGGCCGTCAACTTAGGGCATCAATCATCTGAGATTATACATTACATCAAATTAAAAGATGTACTGTTACTGATGCCAAACGCTTAAAAATTATGGTGTGAGCTGCGCCCTAATTGACTTCATTAAGGGCCTGTCTGAAAAGCTAATTGAGTATAAACATCGTAAGTAGTTAAAACATACTTGTGATTTTAATTTCATTGCGCATAAATGTGTTTTCGATGAATGAAGGTAAACAGTTTCACAATTAAAGATTCTTCTAGCTCATATGTCAATCAAACGCGAAATCGCTGTTCAATTGTGGGTTGGAATTTATACTTATACTTATGTTATATAAAGTATATTTGTTACCAAGTATGTAAATGCTGCAGACGTCACACCAATTAGCAAAAGTGTGTAAACAAGCTGTTTACACTAAGTTTCAGCAACTGATTAAATTATAGAAATCTAAAATTATATAGAAATACTTTTTACAAATGCCGCAAACATTGTTTACATATGTCCACATGGGTGTATGTATGTTTCTTTCTTTCTATGTAGGTGTACCTACGTCAGCACCTCGGTTAGTATTAATGATTATGAGTACTTGGTAATTAAGTATTTTGACAGAAATTAAAATAAAGCAACAAAATCGTTTGTACTTTGGATTTGTGGCGGCGAGCACTTGACCCGGATTATGAGATTTATTTTGATCATACATTGAATTAAAAATAACTCACAGTTGGTTTCAATGGAAACATTATTTAAAAAAAAATTCTTACGTCCATGTGTATTTTGAGGTTGAAAAGAGGGGGTACATAATTGGTGCAAAATGGGTAATTGGATCTAAAATGAGAGTTAACGGTTACTAATAGCAATTGAGAGATGCTAACGGACCTCTAGAGAATGTAAGTTACCAACCACTAAGGGAAACGGGTACAAGCGTGTATGTGGTGAAGGTTTTTGTAACCGACTGAAGCTCTATCGGATTGGTTTCGATATAAGAAACCATATTAATGAGAATTATATGCTTAATGCAATGCAATGGTTTAATAGTATCATCTGAGCTTTTTGATGACCTTAGTTGACGGTCTGTCGTCCAAGTAATAAAATGGTCTGGAACAATTAAAAAAAAAAAAGTGAGATCTTAAGTATTCTTCAATGCCACCCACGAGAAGAAGCTTCCTCTTGCTAAGAAATTTTTACCAAAAATGCAATTTTGGAAGCTCTCAATCAATTGTGACAAGCCCCCACTGGCAAAACAATGAAAAGACTGCTGAGCTTGGTAAAACAATACTGTTCAACCGATGATTATCAAGGAGAAGGAAAATGTTTGTGAGTATGCAGATAAATCAGCAACAAAATATTGTGCATTTTAAGAAAATAAATAATATTTACAACTATTTTCGAAAACAATACGTAAACAATTGCAAATAACAATAAATATATTAATAAACCGACGACTAGGTGGGGCTGAGCGCCCCCCAATGAGGAATTAAATAAAAGCAATTAATTTGTATTTAATTTGTTCAACGATCTATACAAATATATATTCACACATATTTGTTATTGTCTCTGCGTAGTCTGAAAGTCCAAGCTTCCACGCGGCAGTTGCAGCGCTAAGTTGTTTACCGGCTGATAAGAGCAATTGGCCGTTGGTGGAAATTTGCTACGCCAGCAGAAGAATGTGTCTCGGGGTGCGAAACGATTGACGTCAATCGATTATAATCCTGTTAATAATATAATGTAAAAGCAATATATACATATATGTTTACATACATATACATATATATATAACAGATATATATATGTTATACATATGTATATGTTGCATGTGTTTAAAACAAAACACAACTACCAAGTATTGTAGATCAAGCAAGGTCCTCCATGCTGGACTTTGCTCTGTTGACTACAAGCCGGAGGCAAACGAGCTCTATAGCGTACGCCACAGCTGATAAGACACAGAAGTAAGCGTCGTTTAAAGCTGCAAAATGCGCGTAATGAAGAACGATTATAAACAAATTATTTAGGTATATTCCGCTACGAGGGTGCCTCATAGAAAGGTGGTTCTGGGGATTCGTGCAAAGCTATGGGCTTAAGGAAATGTTTGTGTTTCATGATCTTCTGGCAAGAGTCGTGTACAGACGAAATGGAACAGTACTCAGACGTGGGTTTAGAGAGAAATTTCAGTAGGAGAAAAAAACTAGTGATACTCTTAATGGGGAGATTAAGGATGTTCTCGTTTTGGCATATCGTATTGGAATGTAATAAAATCAGTATGCATTCTAGAGAAATAAGTAAGAACTTGTCGGTTCAGCAAAGACTTTTTCATTCATAGTACCACCGATAATCAGGTTTCATGATTTTTCATGATCATTCGTAGAATACTTGTAGGTTTCAATTTGTATACATTCCAATCATTATTTGGAAAGTTGTATGTATGTGATTGGCGTTGCAACCGTTTAGCCGGTTATAGCCGAATCGACGATAGTGCGCCACCTCTCTCTCTCCTTCGCAGTTCGGCGCCAGTTGGAGATCCCAAGTGTAACCAGGTCGCTCTCCACCTGGTCCCTCCAACGGAGTGGAGGCCTTGCCCTTCCTCGGCTTCCTCCGGCGGGTACTGCATCGAACACTTTCAGGGCTGGAGTGTTTTCGTCCATTCGGACAACATGACCTAGCCAGCGTAGCCGCTGTCTTTTTATTCGCTGAACTATGTCAATGTCGTCGTATAGCTCGTACAGCTCATCGTTCCATCGTCTGCGGTATTCGCCGTTGCCAATGTTCTGAGGACCATAAATCTTGCGTCTGAGTTAAATGATGGGCTGTTCCAGAGAACGTGATATGATAACTGAATATTTGTCCTGGAATACCGCAAACTCGAGAATGCAGCTATTCAAAAGAGGGGTTTCGAAACAATCGGTCCAAGTTTTATTTGTGTGTGAGGTTGGGAGGGGGTTATCCTATGTAATGGTTATTTTGATTTGATTTGAACGTGTTTTTCTCAAAATTATGTTTTTCAAACTGCCCTCCATCGTATTCCAAAAACGGCTTAACTGAATGACTTGAGATTTGTAGGGTACACTCAAATGCATGGAATCGACTATTTCCAAAATTTCGCAATTTTTATTCAATTGTCTACCAAAAGTCCAATTTTCGGTATATTCATTTGGTAATAGTCTATTCCATTGATTTACAAATCAAAACGCCGCTCATATTTTTGTGTCCGATAAGCCAATCAGCCGGAATCGTGGAGGAAGTGTGAGCTCACTAAGCGGGGGTGTTCAGAACGCTGTAATTCATGATCACTACGTTACACTATTTTTAGCTTCAAATGTACTTTTATACTGTCGAAAGATATTTTCTTAAAGATAATAAATTTAAAGCTCTATTTAACGGTGGTGGAAAAAAAATCTCTTAAAATGTCCTTTACATGGTTTGACCCACTTAAGCGGAAATAAATAAAATTTTAGAATTGAGGTTCCCCTAACTTTAGAGCAGTATTTTAGAAGAAATTCGACAAAAATATAGACCTAACCTTAAATTTTCCTTGAAAACTATTGACTATAGCATTTACTTGGACTAAGAAACCTAAACTGCCATTATGCTTTTCAAACCAAACTGAGTATAAAACAGCTGTCAAAAAGACTAACTCCAAAAAAAGTATTGTCTCACTAAAACACACGCTATAAGCTTTCAGAATATCATTTTCCATATATTTTCTTTATAAAATAAGCTGAGCTGAATACAAATATGTTGGAATAAGCTTTATTGACCTACTATATACGTATATTTACTCCGAGTGGTTAATGATAAATCAATATTTTCAGTCTTAAACAAAGCATACAGATGTATGTACATGCATATTTACTTCAAATATTATTAATTTTTAATATGTATGTACTCATAGACTAGTGCGTATGAGTACACATTTTCCAGCTTTAGCGCAAGAAACTCACAACTTCAATGTGTACATACATACATACTTATGTACATATATAGGTATGTAAATAAGAGGTTAATTGACAATTATTGATATATGTAATACATACAAACATACAAATTTCAATATTTTCCTTAATTTTTTCCGATTTTCTCATACGCTCTTCTCGACTGTTCCGACATGAGCCAACTACATAATTACAAAACAAAATCTGCAAATATGTGCATATGCTATTTGTAAACATGCGTAGACCAACATATACGAGTACATATGTACATACATTCATATATACTACACATACATACATATGTATATATGTAAAGCCATGTCTACACCGCTTTACCTTTCATCACTCATGCCATTTGACTTCACGAGCAAGAATCAAGATCAGTTGCAAGCGCAACAACTGCACAAGCCTATCATTACAAATGTAAGGCAACAACAACGACGACAACAACAACAGAAAAGCATACTATCAACCATAAATCGCACACCGGCTCTGTACGTCACCCCACCGCAACCCACCGCAAACCCACCAGCACTACAGCGATCCCCAATTTAAAGCCGAAGAACTCGCCGAATAAGCGAAGAATATACTAAAGATCACGATTTGTTGTATCTCTTGCACTGCGACGACTTGCTGGCTGTTATTGCTGGTCCGCTGCTGATCGTTTACGATCGGCTCGACTTGATTTCGCTGCGGAAGATTAAGCCGTCACACGGTACACGCAAGTATCAATAAAATTGCCCCAACGAGGCTGATGCGAGTCAGTATAGCGGCGTTTTTCAAACTAAACAGATGAGCTTGGCCAAAAGTGAACAAAGTGTACGAGAGCAGAAAGCGAACGAGCGAAAGAAAAGTCAAAGTAAAATTGTATTGGAAATGTGTAAAGCGAAAGTTGGAAGAAAGTAGAAGACGAAAGAAGAACCTTAAGTCAAGAACATTCCTTGTGCGGAAAGTGAATTTGTTGGCATCAAATTAAAACAACAACAAAAAGTGTAAATTGCACATTTCCTCCAAAAAAAGCTGAAAGTGTTCAGATACAATTGAAATTCTAAGAAAATTTTTGAATTCTTCTCTCCAAAGTTAGAACAAAAATGTAGATAAATGCCTTAACGTTCTAACGGCTGCGTTGAATATCAACTTGTGCGCTATTTTTGGCAAGTGATCGTTGCGTGATCACACGTAAAATCAAAGTGAACAAAAAAGAACTGTGAAAATTACAACAATAAACAATAAACATAATAAACTCGTAACAATAAAAACCGTTAAGGTTGTGAGAAGACATTATAGTAATCCGTAAGAATTTTTATTGCAATTGCAATCATTTCTAAACAACAACAACAAAATGTATATATCAAATTCCACCGGTGGCCTGATGCTGCAGACGATGCTCTATTTGGCAAATCAGACAAGTAGAGCAGCTGTGAACACGTTGGTCGATCTGCCGCCAGCACAGAAGAGTGGTAAGTGAATGATCATGAATAGTGAATCATATTTGTATTTTATGTAAAGTGTGTGTATTTGAGGCATGTGGCGCGATTGACGACATGTGGCGTGTTGCGTTGAAGCAGCGCCTCTATGGGCAATGTTGTGAGAAAAATTTGCTTGTTGGGAAACGAATTGGCAGTTTTTTTACTAGTAGCGAACGTAGATTATTTTATAATTTGTTTTTCAGAAATATGTAACTAGTCAGTAACTAGTCCGTAAGTAGTTCAGAAATATGTAACTAGTCAGTAACTAGTCCGAAACTAGTTCTAAATGAGATTTAAAAAAAATATTTTTGATGAGAATAAATAATTTTAAACCAATACATATTTCTGTTAAAATTTTCCAACTGTTCTGTAACTAGTCCGAAATGGACTAGTCTAAATTTGTTTAAATTTCTACAAACAATATTATAATATTAATAATAAATATTATAATATTCCAACCAAACTAGTTGCGATTGTCACTAGTTATGTAACCAGTTCGACAACACTACCAATTGCCTACATATTAAAAAATATTCTGCAACATTACAAAATTCAGACATTGCAACATACAATTTCACGCACTTTAACAAACCTGTCACTGGACAAACTCGATTTTAAGAACCAGCCAAATTTAAGCAATGTGATTGCAACCACCGTTAGTTAGGCAATTCGGAAACGGCCGATTTCGTAAGAAGCTTTGGGAACCGGAATAGTGGTATAACTAGTCTAAAAATTTCGTCACTGACGCTAACCAGCTGTCTAGCCGCCAGTTATCGATTTGGTTCTCTTTAATTTTCTTACAATTTACAAGTTTCTTGTTGTCTACTCTGCACGGCCACCCCTTCTTCCGCTGCGCTTGCAAGCATAACTGCACTGCAGGTGATTCTATGTCTGTTTAGTGGACAATATTTGGTAATATGTAAACTAGTAAGGTAGTATATGGGTTTGCTTACATATACATTTACTTATGTAAATGCATTAATTTCTGGTTTGGAGTGAATTTTCATTTTTTAAATTGGAATTTGGTAATTTTTTTTTAATATGTGGTATGAAAGTCTTGACTTAAAGACAGTGGCACCATTGTTTGTTGAAGTGGGTACTTCAGAGCATACATATGAATATACATACATACATACATATTAATATGTAAATGCTTGGGAGGTCGCGCTGCTCATTCAGCCGCATAAACTTGAATTTTATACATAATTAAATTTGTCATATGTACATACATACATATGTATATGCATTTAGTTAAATTAACATATTGAAAATGAGAGTTTAGCTAGCTTTTCACTTTAATGCATTAATTATATATTTATTATTTATTAATTTTACTTAATTTAAAATTAATAAATTTAATAAAAAAGTAATTAAAATAAAAACAAAATAAAACTTTTTTTTTCTCAAAAACAAAATATTTTTTTTTTCAAATCAAAATATTCAAACTTTTTTCTAAAAAAATTTAATAAAGCGAATTTCATACATCGAAAAAGATATATCAAACCCTTATATACTTTTATATTCAGGTCTTAATGTATATATTTATGTATGTATGTATTAATCTGGAAATGGCCAGTAAACAATATTCTAGAGGAATTATTAAAACTATTTTATTCAGAAGTATATATAGTAAAACCCACACTAAGAAAAAAAATGTAAAATTGTTGCTTACTTTTCGCATTAAAATAATTGTCTGGGAAATATTGCACACAAAATTTATTTTTAGTGACATGATAGATTAGAATTCTCATTAATATTGTTGCCAACCACCTACAATAGCAACTAAATACAAATTATAATAAAATAATCAATAGAACATAAAAAAGGAAAAAAATTAATACAAAAAAAAAAATAAAATAGAATAATAAAAAAAAATAAATTAAAAGAAAATAAAATAAAAAAGAAAAATAAAATAAAATAGTAAAAAAATTGAAATGAAAATCTAATTGAAAAAAACCGGCAAAACTTGAGGAAGTCGTCTCGAAACAATTTAATTCAATTGAATATTAGTTACAGCACATTTCCTATACAAATCAGCACAGATCTTTGTAGACAGGCAATGGAGTTCAAAGAGTGCAAATTATGGCGATAAGCAATATCGTCACGAAACACTTTTCTTATGAACACACAAATATATATATATATTTATATATATACATAGATGTCAATAGAGGACTTCAAAAATACTACACGAGTATCAAAGAGTATAAAAATTTTTTTAGTGATAACTCAAGTTTAATTACTAGCAAGTGCTAAGTGGCTTCATTTCACACTATTAAATTATATTCTATACATACAAACACATAAATATATAATTAAATATATAAAAAAATTGCTTAGGTATATATGTAAGTATGTGTGTACTAAATTCGCTAATCGCGCTTTCGAAACCGAAAGTGGAGAATGAAATATAGACATGCTTACATTTATATGTATGTAGAATATATACAAACGAAAAAATCATTATTTTTTGCACATTGTTTGACTACAAGCTCGACTCGCTCTCTATACGGCTCACTAGAACAAAGTTTCATATTTAATATTTCGTAGCGAAAGTTAGGTTAAGCAGAAGGAAAAGCAATAAAAATTATTACCAAGCGGCCTATTTGAAATAAATTCAGTACAAAATACAATAGAGCTTTGTTGTATTTTTAATAGCTTTTCCAGAGCGTCATAATATTTTTATATAGACTTAAATAATATGAAAAAAATGAAGAGTGACGCACAATGTTAGTGAAATTGAGCTGAGTGCGTCATAAGCATTGAATTCAGTAAAGAAAGCGTTAAGTAAGAAACAAATTTCGTTATATTTCAATATTCTTAAAAAAATAAAAAAAAAAATTTGGAAATGTGGCAACCCTTTGGAAAATATTTCGATTTGCAAGCCTTTTGAAATAGCTAACATATTTCTTATTTATTTTATTAATTTAAATTCTTTGAAAAAATATTGAACAGGTGGCAACCCTTTCCAAACATTTTTTTAAATGTAATCTTTTTAGTTTGAACCCTTACTTAATATCTTCAACTCACAAGTTTCTATGTAAAGATTTTTAAAACGATAAAAAAATGGCAACCCTTCTCAAATATATGCGGTTAGAAGATTTTTATTTTATTACAGAATTTAATATTTTTTAAGATTTTGAAGAAATATGTCAAAATTTTCGTTTGAAATGATTTTGTTGCTTTTGTTTTGTATAGTAGAGTATGTGATAAACAATTTTAAACAGCTGACAACTCTGCTCAAAAATATTTTTTAATGTAATACTTCTTGACCTAAATTATTTCAGTTAAATTAGCATTTCAATTTAATTAAAAAAAATCAGATAGGTGGCAACCTCATTTAAAAATATTTTCAACCTTCTGAGCCAGCTTCTAAAAAGTTAAACCGTCAAAACCTAATTTATTTCAAAGATTTTTTTGAATGAAAATTTTTAAATAGGTGGCAACACTTTTCGAAAGTATAAGCCCGGCTCAATGAGATCTACAATTACAGCTTATATTAGTCAGAAAATTTTAACTGGCCTAAGCGACTTTAAAATATTGCCAAAACACACAGCAAAATAGTTCCAAGTTTGTGGGTGTCTCTATTTTTGGACTTGAAAACCTTTCTTTATAAGACATATTCATCCAATTTAAGCTCTGTCTATATTTTTAATGTTTATCTCTTCTAAAACTCTCTACTTTCACTTACCTTGCAGACAGCAATGAGATGAAATGTTATGGTGTTTACGGTTGCTTTCCCTTGAATGGACCTTGGACAGCGGAGACGCGTCAAATCAATGTACATCCGCAGAAACCCTCACAAATCGAACCACATTATACCCTCTACACGAGACGTAACTTAGACAAACCGAAATTTATAGATCTCAACGATCCGGAAGCTGTGAGCCATATGGGCATAAATGCAGCGGGGAAAATTTACCTCGTCTCGCATGGTTATCTGGAAAATGGCAATATCGAATGGGTAAGTGATAAGGCACACCTTCAGTTTAAAAATTCTTTACTTACCTTTACCTAACACTTTCTACAGATGAAAGAAATGGCCAGGACATTGCTTCAAAGCGAAGCGGAGGGTAATGTGGCAGTGATACTCATCGATTGGGGTGGCGGTTCGAATCCACCATATGTGCAGGCCGTTGCGAATATACGCTTGGTTGGCGCCATCACCGCACATGTCATACACATGCTCTACGTAAGTCTGATCACACAGCGAGTTAAAATTTCTTATAATTAATATACAAAATTTCCACCTCACAGGAGGAACTACAACTGTCCGACCTCAGCAACGTGCACATCATCGGCCATTCGCTGGGCTCACATTTGGCTGGCTATGCTGGTTATCATTTGCAGCAAGATTTTGGCTTGAAGTTGGGACGCATCACTGGGCTGGATCCGGCGGCGCCACTTTTCTCCGAAACCGATCCCATAGTGCGTTTGGATCGCTCCGATGCCGAATTCGTTGATGCCATACACACCGACGCGAATCCGTTCATGAAAGGCGGTCTGGGCATTTATCAACGTGTGGGCCATGTGGATTTCTATCCTAATGGCGGTTCCGAGAATCCCGGGTGTGATGTGCGACTGCAGGACTACATGAAGAGTCGCAAGAGTTCCGTTTTCTTGAGCATGCAAGAGTTTCTCAGCTGCAATCACATACGCAGTTATCAGTACTTCACGGAGAGTGTGGAGAACAAGTGTCCGTTTATGGGCATCACCTGTGAATCGTATGAGGCCTTCAAGCAGGGACTATGCTCGCGTTGCGATGAAAATGGTCTACTTTGCATGCGTATGGGTCTAAACAGTTATACGGACTATAAAGAGTTACAAGCGGTGGGCGAGTTGCGCAGCACAGACAAGCCGCCGGTCTTGTATCTGACGACAGCCGAGAAGAAGCCCTTCTGTCGTAAGTGCTGCTATATCACTTTGACTTCTTCAAAACAGTTAACTTATCTCCTCTCTTCTGTTTACCGTAGGCATTCACTACAAAATCACAGTGCGTGTGTCGGGTCATGACGAGAGCACGATGCATGGCGGCGAGATTGGCACGATCTCTGTGCGTCTGCATTCACGCTCGCGTGGTAAGAAGCTCGCAGATCATATACGCTTCTCTGAGAAACCTATGTACTTCGAACCGGGTTTCGAGTATAGCGCTTTGGTGCCCGGCAAGGATGTGCACGACTCGGCGTCGTATGCCTCCGTTTACTGGGAGTATCAAACGAATTTCTTGAACCCACTCACTTGGCGCATACTCTCAGCGCCGCGCATTTACCTGGATTATGTAATAATTGAGTCGCTGGAGCACCCCGATATGCAGCTGAAGCTGTGTCCGCTCAATGAGAACGCTGTGATATCCGGCACGGAGAACATACTGCAGGAGAAGTATTGCAAGTGATGCATTTCATGGGCCGCACACTTCTTGTAAATATTCGCACGAGATAAACCGATTTTAGAACCCGTTAGCTGCACTATACACTTAAAATCACGAAATTTCAACAAATTGAGACCGACGAGCTGAAGAAGACGCGCACAACTAATGCCGTTTCCGCGGTTTATGTCAATTTGCAACGGATGTGTCAAAAAGTACCGTTTCATCTACAGTGTCTACAACAAACTAATACTTGTGTATACTCACCACAGATGTCGCAAGTCCGAAGATTTATCCAAGTCACACACCATAACTGAATTGAGAACAGTATTGGGTCTATTCTCAAGTGAGAAGAATACTTCGATTAGCAGCTACAAAAACCTTATGC
Organism: Zeugodacus tau; assembly: GCA_031772095.1. Taxonomy (NCBI): domain Eukaryota; kingdom Metazoa; phylum Arthropoda; class Insecta; order Diptera; family Tephritidae; genus Zeugodacus; species Zeugodacus tau. The sequence continues at coordinate 65,018,111 of CM062650.1, read as the reverse complement.
CCATTGTAGAGTTTTCAAACTGCTCTCTTCTCAGTGTAGAGTAAACTGTATCTCTTCTCATTCATATAGGAAGAGTTGCTTCTGTTCATAGTGCACAATTTGGGTACGGTTTCAGCGTTCTCAGCTACATTGCCTGTAGGAATATCACATCCACTCATTTGTATATACAAACATACATTCATCGATATATAATTTTAATGAAAATCCATCTGTACATACATTACCTTATAACAGTATAACTGCTACTACTACTACATACATATATACATATTTATTGAATAATTTATGTGAACTTATTTTGTACCTAATTTATTTACATATTTATGTACGCTACGATAAATTATAAAATTGCTAATAAAATATTTAAGTTTAAAAGAATTTATGCTACTTAAATGGATTTTTCTAAAATTATTTTTGAAAAAAGTTAGGTTAGGATAATTTTGAATACTGAAAAGAATTAGTGTATGAAGAATGGAAAAGTAAAAAACTGAAAAATAAATATTTTATACAACGTAAGAAATTAACAAACGCTTGCAGTAGAAAAAATTTTTTAACAGGGCTGTCATCTGATTAAAACTTTAAATATAAAAAGGAATTATAACACATAAAAATGAAGAATCGTTACACAATTGGTTATATACCGTATAGGTTTAGTAGGCTCGCAATTAAAAATATTTGTTACACAGGGTTGCCATCTGTTTACATTTTTTAATTACATTGAATATTAAAAATTGGCATATTTAAAATGGATAACGAAATAAAGATTTAAGAAATATTTCGACATGACTAATTTAATTCAATCAAGTACGACATTACGTTATTAGCAAGAAGTTATACGTTTTAAGAAGTTTTCGATGTAAATCACCAAAGTATTTATTCCACGGTGACTACATATAACTTAGCTTTTAGTAGGAAGTCTTCGGTAAAACGAGATCCCGAAATTTAACCAGTCCAAAGAAAGTTTCACAAGCGGTGAACAATCAATGTCGGCAGAGCTCTTTGGTAGTTAAGTGGGAATGTTTTCCATCATTGAAAATTTTCGAAATGCATCCTCAAAATATTCGGAAGGGTTCTTAACTGGTCTTAGAGCTGATGTATCTTTCATGTATAAAGTAACAGTTTTCGGGTGGAATGAACTTCCTTAGAGTTATGTAAAAACCGAATAAGAAACAATGGAGCAGTTATTGTAATTGCTAACATCCATTCATGGTTCTGGATGTCCTTTAAAATGGACTATTTATGAATCTGATGGATCTTATTGATATTACTTTAAGAAATTGAAGTGAGCAAGAAAAAGATAAAACGTGTAGAAGAGGAACAATAATAAATCAGTGAAGAATGTGTAATTCGCTATATTGGAAATCATAGGATTTGAATTTCCAATTGAAAGGGACATTTCATCTGAGGAGCTTACACAAGCTTTTACTTTATCACTATACTTCATCTGCGATGGCTGATAATTGCACAGCTTACCTATAGAAGATATATAGCACGTCATCAATGGAACATACTGATTTTACTTCTATGAACGAGAACCACTATATACTTTATAAGAGTGTACAGCTACTGGCGTACGTCGATGATATCGATATCATTGCAAACAACACCCGCGCCGTTAGTTCTGCTTTTTCCCGCCTGGATAAGGAAGCGAAGCGAATGGGTCTGGTGGTGAACGAGGACAAGACGAAATATCTCCTGTCATCAAACAAACAGTCAGCGCACTCGCATCTTGGCTCCCACGTCACTGTTGACAGTCATAACTTTGAACTTGTAGATAATTTCGTATACCTAAGAACCAACATCAATACCGATAATAATGTCAGCCTTGAAATCCAACGCAGAATCACTCTTGCCAACAGGTGCTACTTTGGACTGAGTAGGCAATTGAAAAGTAAAGCCCTCTCTCGGCGAACCAAAATCAAACTCTACAAGTCCCTCATCATTCCCGTCATGCTTTATGGTGCAGAAGCTTGGACGATGTCAACATCAGATGAGACGATACTAGGAGTTTTCGAGTGGAAAATTTTGCGCAAGATTCATGGTCCTCAGAACATTGGCAACGGCGAATACCGCAGACGATGGAACGATGAGCTGTACGAGTTATACGACGACATGACATAGTTCAGCGAATAAAAAGACAGCGGCTACGCTGGCTAGGTCATGTTGTCCGAATGGACGAAAACACTCCAGCCCTGAAAGTGTTCGATGCAGTACCCGCCGGAGGAAGCCGAGGAAGGGGAAGGCCTCCACTCCGTTGGAGGGACCAGGTGGAGAGCGACACGGTTACACTTGGAATCTCCAACTGGCGCCGAACTGCTAAAAAAGATTTCGAAAAGATGAAAAGGGTTGCAATTTTTAATTTTTAGACACTACTATTATTTTTCCCTCTCTCCACCTGACGACGACTACATATAATATAACTTTTAATTGGAAGTCTTCAGTCCAAAAAAGGATTCACATGGGTAGTCAAGGTAGTCAGGTGGGAATGTTTTCCATCGTTGAAAATTTGCAATATAACTGTGACAAAATTTCTGTGTGATTCCACATTGCTATAAGCATCCTCAAAATATTGGGAAGTATTCCTAACTGCTACTGCGAATACCGTTTGCATTTACGAAAACCATCACTGGACTATCACTAAGATCTTAGTAAAGCAGGTAACGCCACGCTAGAAAAAACGGAACAGCTATCATATCTATTAAGTTATAGGTACCAATTCATTCATAGTTTTGGATGAACTTTGTGCTATTCATGAATCTGATAGACCTTATCACTAAAAAAATAAACGGCAGAAATACATCCATAAATAGTGTAGAAGAGGAGTAATTAATAAGGAAAGGATCTGTGTTTAGAATGTGGTAAATTCCAGAGGTTTAAATGCGTTTGAACTGAAAGAATGTATGGTTAATGTGAGAATCTTCTTTAACTACTATTTGTAAGCTAATCCACAGAAGATCAAATTGAACCTGCGAGCTCACCTGAGGGGCTCACACAAGTTATTACTTTATCATTTGTGTTGCATTGACCGATAGCTGATAATTTCTAAACTTCGCTACATAAGATAGATATCACGTCACCAAAGGAACATAAAGATTTTCCTCCGATAAACGAGAAAGTACTCCTCTCCTAGCAAATTTTTGTCAAAGCTGTCTTTCTTTTCGACTCGATTTAATAAATTTACTAGCTGGCCCAGCGGAGAAGTTTCTTCCGCCTTAGAGGCAGATTTTTGATCTTATTAAGTCCATTTTCATACATGGATTAGGATAATAAAAAAATCAAGTATTTTAATGATCCTTTATTAGCTATGTATTTTGGTGCAAGGGTTGCATGGTTAGTGAAGCACCTTGTAACTTATAATCAGACCTTTTTCATTTTAATCAGGCGCAAGAATAAGTATCGCAGAAGGTCTTCTGTCCCGTGAACATGCCACATACATATAATTGACCATTGGAAAAACATGAATTTAATAAAATCAGACCACATACTTTCAATTCTCATTTGTTAACGGTCCGGTCATAGATAATGCAAGACAAATCAGAAATTGAAGTTGTTTAAACTCAAACGGCAAATCGGTTGTTATCACCGGAATGAAAACTTCTTCACCTTCGAAATTTCCTTTGAGTATCATGGCATAGATCACATTGTTCTTACATTTTTTTGTACCACTAAACGCGTTCAGTTAGCCAGTTTTAATTGGTTTAAGTTTCGAAGCATGACTACTACGGAGCCAATCTTTAGTCGTAAATTGTGCGATGGTAAGACAGACTCAAACATTTAATTTTATTGTCGTAAATTAGTATTAAACTTTTATAATAAATCATCAGACATCTACAAACTGATTGGTCTTTCCGAATTTGGTCTAAAGATTATGCTTTCGCTACAATTAGAGGGCAAGGAATGTTAGGTCAATGGATACAAAATGTTGACTGATTACATTTAGGATGACTTGGACCGATTATCTACTACAACTGTTTTATTTGGTCAATGGATGCAAAATGTTGACTGATTACATTTAGGATGACTTGGACCGATTATCTACTACAACTGTTTTATTTGGTGTCTTTAAACACGTTCTCGCAATTTCTTTTGGACTGTGGTTTAGTTTTCTTCAATCGTACATATTTGAAATCCATTACGTGAAGTAAAGAGATCAGCATTTCAATATATACAACTGAATAAGGTAATTAAAAACACGGTTCCAAGGTATAAGAAATGGTATTGGTATATCTGCTACCATATAAAACTTTTTGAACGGTTTTCTGAATATAATAATAGAAAAACATTAACACCCAAAAGAGTGAGAAATCTATTTACTTACCCAATTTTGTATAATCAATCACAGACAACATTAAGTTTGTTGTCATTTGTGCATATTTTTATTTTCATCATGCAACATTATTATGTTTGTTTATTTTTTTTTATCAAATTGATGTTGTGATTGATATTTTTTTCGGTTTTCAGTTTTGTTTTAAATTTTATGAAAAGAAAGCCTACTCAGATGTTTTGAACAATAAATTTGTATTTTATATGAAATGTCAATTGCGTTTTTTATACCACAGATCGTGAATAGTCTCGTCACTGGTATGGAATAAAAAGTATCCTATGTCCGTCTCCTGGCTCTAAGCTACCTCCCTACCAATTTTCAGCCAAATCTGTTCTGCCGTTCTTGAGTTATAAGTGGTGTAACTAACACGACTTTCTTTTATATAGATAATATAGAATAGATATAAAAAAGCTTTATTGGTGATTGACTTCATCCGGGTTTGAAAACACGGAAGAACTTTTTTAAATCACTTCGGCAATGTTTTTGTATAAGAAACCATCTGTTGTTTGCTAAACATCTGAATCTGGTCTCCTTGCACTCAAATATCAAGAAGTAAGTAATTTGAGAAATCCAATCAAGCATAAATATGTATGTACTCTGGATGGCTTAATTGTGAAAATATAAAAGTGGGTATACTCTATATAATAGAATATTCAATCTTATGCTGATTGAAACTCTTAAGAAATCCCTTATTAGTTAATATCTATATATGTATAAGTGTAGTGGTCAAGTTTCAGGGACGACTATCATAATATTAGAGAGCACTTAGGAGCTTACCCCGTGGAAGTAACCAAGAAGCATCGTTCGAAGACCTGAATTAGACTTAACGCCGCACAAGGAATATATATGCAAATGAGGAATTGTGGATAACATAAAAATTAACAATGATTTGATGGAGGTGGTTTTGAGTTATTAGTGTCTTTTGTGCCACCATTTTCGAGCAAAGCTAAAAATTTTCAAGAGTTCGAAATGAAATCTTCGTCTTAAAACTTTTAAATTAGTTGGATTAACGAAAAGACCCAAATATTTTGATTATTTTTTCTACCATATATGAATATTATGTATGTATGTACTAATGTATATTTGAAACGGTAATTCGATTTTGAAAAATACTTTATATTATGTAAACACCTCAAAGTGTCACTTGTCCACATTCGCGTGGCATCTCAGCAATTCTTAATTGACAACAGGTTCGACATCATTCATCCAAAGACAGGACCGCCGCACTCCATCAAACACGCGACTTCCCAAAGGAAACTATGCATTTTCTTTAATTTTTTTCGACAATTGCTTGACAGAGAGGCAACAAAACAGCTGAACGCCGTTGACAGGCAAATAAATAAAAATACAAAATATGACTTTGTAATGGAGACACAACAAGCGGCAATATATAAAATAAAGTTGTACATGCGTATATGAGTGTGTGTGTGCGCCTTTGGTTGCAAGAGAAGTCACATGGCAGTTGGAAGTAGAAGAAGAAGCAGTGCTGATGGCTGCAATGTGAGACGCACAACAAAATGAAATTAAATACAGAAGCTCCCAGGGGCAAACAGCCGCTGCAATGGAAGTACATACAACTATTAAGGGACACTGTGGCATCTATGTATGAGTGTGTGTGTTTGTGTATTTAAAAATTTATAATAAAAGCAAACATTCACTTTGGGGCACTTTTGTGCCGAATATATGTACTTTTGATGTGTTGGCAACTAATTGAAGACATGCAACTGACACACACACACACACATGGACTCCTCGCCACTGTCACTTCAAATGCATTTGGCGATTGTTTTTCGTTTTACAACACAAACAAAAAATGCGACTTTTAATGGCTCCGAAATTGATATCCATAAATTAGACAGGGCAACGATGCTGCGACAATTTTCTCTCAAATGGACGAGAGAGGCGAGGGATGCGTGGTGTCGTAATTGCGCAGGCAATTTGGGTGGGGACAGCTGAAGTATGCCGACAGCCTGTAGAATGCAGTGGAATGCCATGTTGACTGTTGGGCGGCCGAGTGTTGACAGCACAACGTCATGTGTCAATGCAACTCATAGCAATTTTTGTACATATATGTATGTTTGTATGCATCTGTATGGTAGCAGATAAAAGGCGGTTTCTATTTGCGGGAATTAAAAATGCATTTGATAATTAATGCCGACATTTTGGGTGGGCAACTCAAGTGCAGGCACATACAAAAATACATATATACAGACACATATAAAAAAAAATTTTAGAAATAAAAATTTAAAGAATACAACTTTATTTTAGTCCCACTATAAACAATAAAAAATCTTTTATTTCATTTTTATATTTAAATATCTTTTTTCTCAATGAAATTTGTCTTTGAGCTTCATAAAAATGTCTATTTTCTAGCAAATTAATCTTCAGCCTCATTAAAGTTGAATGCATAAGCCATCTAAGCCCACTTAGTCTGCTCATAAACATTTGATTTCTTTCGCTTTACTCCCTTCATATGGCTGACGCATTGACTCTTCTCTTATAACTCACCTCACATTGTACAGGAGCGTATTCAGACGATGTGGGCGCCTTGCTGCATCGAAAAGGGCTATAACGCATAAAGTTTCTTGCTCTTATTGCCTTCCCGGGTGTTATGTCCGGGAAGGAAATGTGAACAGTTTAAATCAAATAATGACGCTAAAACTGTTACTGGGTCTGAATCTTTTGATCTCGATGAAGACACTGAATTTGGAGATGCGATTTTGAATTACTTCAGGTGCAGCTTATTATATTTATGTGTTTCTGGCTAGAGTCAGCCTTCTCATGATTTGCAATCAGATTTTTTCGAGCTTCTTATAACATGAAATGGTTTTCCTTCAGTTAGAAAAGCTTGTTAATTAGGTTAGCTCCCATATCCCAATTACACTTGGTCAGTTAAAGTGAAGTACCAAAGACTTATGGATATGGATCTAAACTCTCTTACATTGTTAGTGCTAATTGAACTCATCACAAATTTACGGCTGATTTCGATTCCAGAAAGATCGATTGGGTATAGCTTCAAGGTGTTTCAAAAGTCTCTCGCAAAAGATGTGTTTAGAAGTTCAACAATAACCGTATTAAATCTTTGCAACAAGGACAGGGTGAACCTTACGAAGAACTCACTGAGTCTAGTAGAATTTACCAATAAACCCCGGAGGAACTGATGAATGGTCATCGCGGCCTCCAATCGTTCAGTAGTGTATCGTAAGATATGGACAGCCTATAAACATTCGACCAACAGGTTATTAAATTATATTTCAACCATTTCAGTCCAGCTAAACAATAATCTGAGATTTCCATGGTGTCTCCTTTCGACTCAATTTAAGAAGCTTTTAACTTAAGGGGTTATATACAGTTAGACGGCCGAAAAAAAGTGAATTTTCCAGAATTTTTTCTGAGAAAACTTTTTAATTTATTGATCCAAAAATTTATACACATATTATGGTATCTTTTAACTGTATTCTAAGACTTAGTACTAGTAAAAATATTTATTTGAAAAAGAGCTACAGCTGATCTCCAGGAGCTCCTCTCAAAAAATACGTTTTGCGGTGACCACTATATCTCGGAACTGGATCATCCGAAATTAAAAAACCAAACAGATTTCGTTAAAATAATGTTAAATCTAGTAATTAATCGAAGGAATAAGCAAAATAAAATGTTTTGACAAAATGGCGGTTTCTAAAAAAAAAAAAATCGATTCTTCACCGAAATTTCGGCCTTAAATTGTTTATAAAAAAAAAAAAAATTTATCGGAGAGAAAAAATCTTCGATCAATTACTAAAAAATATATTTAAGAAGGTCGTGTTAAAATTTGAGACTAATCGGTCTAGCCGTTTTCGAGTAATGTTGGTCACCGACTTTGAAAACACCATTTTGAGAAAAACGCGTTTAAAGTTTGGAGCTTGTACTTCCAAGCACCCTGAAACGCCTTTTCAAATTTTTCATTTGTTTGTAACTTTGAAAATATTCACCGGAACGATATGAAATTTTCTGTGTGTATTCTTAAATATATGTACATTAAGAAAATGAAATAAAAACAAGTAAGGAAGGGCTAAGTTCGGGTGTAACCGAACATTTTATACTCTCGCAATTTATTTATTTAACTTAATTAATATTATATAATACACAATTTGACCCACATATTCGTCATATATATTGTATAAAGTCCATTGAAAGTTGGAAACCATAATATTAGGTTAGAAGCACCGAGGTCCTCGTGTTCGATATATGGGGCCTTAAAAACCTATGGTCCGATTTCGGCGATTTTTAGAATAGGGCTGCCACACTATTAACATAGTATTTGTGCAAAGTTCTGCACCGATATCTTCACTAGTACTTACTTTATATATTGTAAAGTAAACGATTCAGATTGTCTTCAAAGTTCGGGTATATAGGAAGTAGGCGTGGTTGTGAAGCGATTTGGCCAATTTTCACAACATATTATTGGGAGGTAAGGAAACTATTACAAACCAAGTTTCATTGAAATCGGTCGAGTAGTTCCGGAGATATGGTTTTTGACCCATAAGTGGGCGATGCCACGCCCATTTTCCATTTTGTAAAAAAATCTGAGTGCAGCTTCCACCTGCCATTGCTTATGTGAAATTTAGTGTTTCTGACGTTTTTCGTTAGTGAGTTAACCCACTTTTAGTAATTTTCAACCTAACTTTTGTATGGGAGGTGGGCGTGGTTATGACCCGATTTCTTTCATTTTTGGACTGTATTAGGAAGTGGCTAAAAAAAATGACTGCAGAAAGTTTGGTTTATATAGCTCTATTGGTTTTCGAGATATGTACATAAAACTTAGTAGGGGGCGGGGCCACGCCCACTTCCCCAAAAAAATTACATCCAAATATGCCCCTTCATAGTACGATCCTTCATACCAAATTTTATTTCCATAGCTTTATTTATGGCTTAGTTATGGCACTTTATCTGTTTTCGGTTTTCGCCATTTTGTGGGCGTGGCAGTGGTCCGATTTTGCTCATTTTCGAAAGCAACCTTTCTTTGGTGCCAAGGAACACGTGTTCCAAATTTCATCAAGATATCTCAATTTTTACTCAAGTTACAGCTTGCACAGACGGACGGACGGACGGACGGACGGACGGACGGACAGACAGACATTCGGATTTGAACTCCACTCGTCACCCTGATCACTTTGGTATATATGACTCTATATCTAACTCGTTTAGTTTTAGGTGTTACAAACAACCGTTATGTGAACAAAACTATAATACTCTCTTTAGCAACATTTGTTGCGAGAGTATAAAAATCGATTTTTTTTTAATTTTAACTGTATATAACCCCTTAAATAGATTCAAAGTCCACAAAGTAAAGCTGTTGGTATATAATCCGGTATATCCGTCATTAAGTTTTTCAATCTTAAGACCGTTTGAACTTCAAACTACTAAAATCCGTTGAACTCCTACGATATTGGTTCAGAGAACTGTTCGTCGTAAGATTTAGAATCTAAGAATGATTTTGGTTTAAGAATCCCTCATATATCTTAAAATTTGTGGGAGATCCATACGATGTCATAATTGAGTAAAACCGGTCCAATGTCTTCAACTAAATATACAATAAATATACAAACTGCATGTAGCACATTATTATTTACCTAGAAATATTCTTCTTCCCTCCGTCGTCTGCCAGTTGAACACGTTGCAGGTCATAAATCGATTGGCTTAATCGAAACTGAAAGCAGCGCAGCGAGTGGGTGAGAGGGAGAGCAAAAGAAGAAGCACAAGAAGTAGACAGTGAGGCAAATACGCCCACCGCATAGCGAAGTGACGAAGGGCATGCCAATGAGTTTGACTGCTGCCACAAGCCCCTCATAATGTGGATGCTAATGACTGTCATAAATTCTAAGTAAAAATGAGAAAAGAAAACAATTTGAAAATTTAAAATAAGTTTTTAAATAAATGAAGAAATTCTGTAAATGAATTTATTATTAGAATAGAGCTTTCTGAATAAGTTTCTTTCATTGCTGTAATGCGATTTCACATTCGCTTGGCAAGCATAAAAATAAAAAGTTATGCACGTGCCGTAACTTAAGCCCACCGCCATAGCATCCTTTGAGCCAAATGTACGAATTCAATTTCAAGGTCCAGAGCACAGCAAAGCCCCATAACGAGCCGCAGCAAATGTAACAGAAGTCATTTGCCAAACACACACACACCCTCTCCTACTTACATACATATAGATTCAATGATAATGATGATGTTGCTTCTTCATGTCACACTTGACTTATTTAACGATTTCTCTTCGCATTATGCTGTTTAAGCTCACGCGCTTTGTCTCTCTTCTGCTCGGACCGCATACTCTCTATATGCCCTCCCCATTTTATCGACCCCAAAATTGGTGATTTGTCTTTTCGTGCCGCTCCCCTTTGAACCGGCAAATCGTGAAAGCACCGACTAACACTTTTAAGCCCTCGGATTTGCCATCTAAGTCGGGGGATTTATACACGAATGCCGACGCAAATAAATATATGATGCTGCACGCACATGAAGATATCTTCAAGTTAAAAATACTACGTCGCACACAAACTTTTATGGCATAAATCCGAAATAAGTTTTCTCATTTCGTAGCTGAGAGTGGGTCCATGTGCGTTTCTATTTATGAGTGTTTTTGACTCGTAGTCACTAAATTTTTTTCTTGGTTGTGTTTTATAATTTATGTTGCAACCGAAATGCAACTCTAAATATTTTAGTTGAAATTTATGATGTTGTTATAGAGATTAATTCGAAATAAATATTTCGTAGATTAAAAATGTTTGAGTCAAATAGTTTCGAAACTTTAGTCATTCTAATTTTTTATTGTAAGAGAAAATATAAATCACAAACTATCCACGTAGCGTTTCTGGACCACCTACAGTTTAACGAATTCATAAACTTCTGTATATTTATACTCTCGCAACAAAGTTGCTAGAGAGTATTATAGTTTTGTTCACTTAACGGTTGTTTGTAACACCCAAAACTAAACGAGTTAGATATAGGGTTATATATACCAAAGTGATCAGGGTGAAGAGTGGAGTTCAAATCCGAATGTCTGTCTGTCCGTCCGTCCGTCCGTCTGTGCAAGCTGTAACTTGAGTAAAAATTAAGATATCTTGATGAAACTTGGCACACTTATTTCTTGGCACCATAGGAAGGTTGCTTTCGAAAATGAGCAAAATTGGACCACTGCCACGCCCACAATATGGCGAAAACCGAAAACAGATAAAGTGCCATAACTAAGCCATAAATAAAGCTATGGAAATAAAATTTGGTATGAAGGATCGCACTATGAAGGGGCATATTTGGATGTAATTTTTTGGGAAGGTGGGCGTAGCCTCGCCCCCAAATAGGTTTTTTGTACATATCTCGGAAACTAATAGAGCTATATAAACCAAACTTTCTGCAGTCGTTTTTTAGCCACTTCTTAATACAGTCCAAAAATGGGATAATAACCACGCCCACCTCCCATACAAAGGTTAGGTTGAAAATTACTAAAAGTGGGTTAACTCACTAACGAAAAACGTCAGAAACACTAAATTTCACGGCTTCCATCTGCCCTCAGATTTTTTTACAAAATGGAAAATGGGCGTGGCGTCGGCCACTTATGGGTCAAAAGCCATATCTCAGGAACTACTCGACCGATTTCAATGAAACTTGGTTTGTAATAGTTTCCTTACATCCCAATGACATGTTGTGCAAATAGGCCGAATCGCTTCACAACCACGCCTAGTTTTTATATACCAGAACGATCTGAATCGTTTACTTTACAATATATAAAGTACCACTAGTGAAGATATCGGTGCAGAACTTTGCACAAATACTATGTGTATGATCAAATAGATCCCTTTAAAGGTATATTTTATTCATAAAACTTTTTGATCCGGTCAAGAGTAAGTCATATATATATATATATTTTATAATTTTACCAGAGCTTTCATTGAGCTTTTTTTCTAAATCAGAAAAAAAAAATGTCTGACCAAATAGTTCATCTTCAAGCTTATTTTGATCTCAAAACCTCTGAGTTCGATCGAGAGTAAATCATATATGTATAATATTTCATAATTTTAGAAGTACTGAATGGTTTCCCTATTACTATCGACTTTAATATATTATCTTTAATAATTTCTATAGGTTGAAGTTACTTGTATACTTTTTGAACCGACCCGACTTCAGTAGACTTGTGAATTATTAAGAAGGAAACCTATATTTTTTTGTTTGTGCTCTATAAGTTCCAGTGCGTTGGCAATCTCACCGGACAAAATACACTGTGGTGAATATATTTTGATCCAAGATTCGAGATTTTCTTAAACGTTTAGCATATTTTAAAGAATCAATAACGTTGCACTTCGAACAGCTCATGTAAAAAGTATAGTCTCGTACTCAAAAGAGCAAATTATGGCATTATTGGATTCCTCAGGTGGAATGTGAACTAAAAAAACTGAAAGACAACTACATTTTGAACCTAGACTGCAGCAAGTTCATCACCTGACTATGTTTGTAATTCAAATTCTCTGGTCCCTATATTTTAACGGTTCCGTCGGAAGAATTCCATACATATGACATGCATAAGAATTCTATACAAGAGAGTATATGGATAACTCGTTAAAATGATAGAACTGTCTTCTCTTCTTCTTATTCTCACTCTATTTGATTATGATAGTCTCTTAGATTTATACCAGTTGTTTGTTTGATTCGCTACGCTAAATAGTTCGAAGAGCACTACTAATATACACATTTATATATATTTAAACTACTCACAAACTATAAATATTGTAGCATATGAAGTCCTTTTTCAAATATTATTATTTATTCATGTATCCACAAATACACTTGTCAACATCATCAACATAAACGCGCAATCAGAACTCAAAAATCACTGATAATCAACTCGCTCCGATCCCCTTTCTAATTTTCAACAGATAAAAACAACCAACCGAGGGGATGGGGTAGTGCTGTGCTGTCGTGCGAAATTCAATTGCGACACAACACCCAGCCTCAACACTCCCAACGCCACAAGGGGTGGCAGCACCCTTTTCTGCGTTTGTCGTAATTTCCAAAAAATTGACATAAAAATCCATTTGTCAGCCCCTTCAGATTAAAATCAAGGATTTAAAATGTAATTTGATTCATAAATGAACAAACACTCGACTCGAGTCGAATGGAGTGGTTTGCTGTGAAAAGAGCAACAACAATGATAATTGAAGCAACGCCCGAGCAACAATGCACCCCTGCCGAGCAGACTCGAGTTCGGAAGGATGTATTTAAGGATGTTGTGTAGCCACCGCATCTACCATCTACAACAAAAGCAATGCATGTAATGACAACAAATAAACACACCCCTTCGGCTCAGGAGATAACAAAGCGTAAGGAGCGCGAGGGGAAACCAACACCAGTAATGAACTAACGAAACGGAAGAGTGATTTTCCGCTGCGGCAGGATAACATCCGGAGATAAAGCATTGAAGTGGGGGCGCCAGCCGAACGGCGAAATTCTCCAGAGCATCATTTTGCAGCGGAGCGTGCCGGAGACTAACCAGAGACCGCTGGTACCAAGTAGTGAGTGAGCTCATGTAATAGGGTTGGAATGTGACCTCGTGGGTGTGTCGCCTGCTGCTACTGTAGTTGTTGTAGTCTTGTTATTGTTGGTGCGACTGGTTGAGTCCATTAATCATTTTCTAATTTGTGGATTGCGACTCGGTGTTTGCGGGTCCTCGAGTGCTGCTGCTGCTGCGGTCCGGAGTATGTGTGTGGGTTGCTTCGGTTTGATAGTCGCAATAGTCGTCACTTTCAGCTTCGTTTGTGTGTGTGTTTTTGTTGTATTCGTATGCCGGAAATGTGTGGCAGTGCAAATGAAATTTTCACATCTGTAATTTGTTAAGTGCATTTGTTATTTTACGAAAATTATGTACACTTTATGGGTTAAGTGCTTTTCGCGTCAATGCCTCTTGGTTGCTGCTGGTGCAATTGGCAATTCGAGTCGAGTGTAGGTTGGTGTTGTGACATTTGGTGGGTACTTAAGTGAGGGTGTTCGTTGCGTTGTGGGTATATGAAGTGAACCGAATACTTTTTGGTACTGAAAATAAAATATACTTTTTTGGGGGGTTTTGGAAGACACTTGGGGGTCCGTCAGGATTACTTTGAAATGGTCATTAGAGGAAATGTAAATCCAAAAGTTAAAAAAAAGCTTTTAGTCGATCGGTCTAGATCTAGAGATTTTAAACAACAGTAAAAATTTTTGAAATATATACGAGAGTCGAATGAACCGAGGTGTGTTCAGAAAATAACGGGAATTTTCGGTTTTTGAAAAAAAAAATTTATTCAACTACATTAATTTTTTCGCTTTTAAAATAGTCCGTTACAGTATTGTTTTTGGCCAGGAATTCACGAACAAGCAGTGAAGTGTGAGCTTTTAACCAGCGAAAATCGCTAAGCTGATAAGAACACGTCTAACCTTACCGGCATTCATAATAATATTATCTTAATATTACGCTAGAGGACGCTGTAGTATAATTTTGTATCGTTTTTCAGGGGTTTTCATGATACTAAATAAAATTTTAAACATTTAAGACTACTAATATGATGCAGTTCGTTATTGTAGGGTCAAAAAATCGATCCAGTTGACAAACCCAAAAATCATCCGTTTCTTAAATTTAACGGTGTTTCTCTCCACATTTTCTTTATTATCTCTCTTCCTTTCGTTATTTTTAACACTCTTTAAATGATAAACCAAGTTCAAATTGAAAATTAACCACTTTTTTTATAACTATTCATATAAAAACCGATTACTCACTACGAAATATAGTTTAAGAAACCGTTATATTTGAATTTAATCAACTAATTTTTAAAACAATCAACATTCTTAAGCTTTCATATTATCTATAAAAGTATAATATTACAATATTTCTCAAATAATGACTACTTATTTTTCAAAAAACCGACTACCACCTACCAAGTATCATTACCAATCACTAACAAAAGTAAAGTAAAAGTAGACAACTCTATTTTAATCCAATCAACTGGTGAATGCCATCCAAACTCACCACTGCGAATGAGTTCTCCCACCACCTCCCCACTCCACTATGGCACTAAGAACACCATTAACTATCAACTAAAGCACCCAAGAAAGTTCCGAAAACGCATAATACCCTTCCAACTCATAAATTTCCAACCAAATCATGCCATTTGATTACTTTATTTATGCTTTCCATTTTCGATTGCCGAACTCGCAGCTCCCTCTAGTATTTTGCAAAGACAACAAGAATTGCAATAATGTTAAAAATCGAAAAAACCAACAACAAAAACAATGTAACAAGTTAATGTTGCAAATATTGTCGATCATGTCCTTTGCGAGCGACAAGTGAATGTCCTTTTGCTCTCCTCTATAAGTATATTAGTATGTGAATGTATATTTGTTCGAGCAGCTCTCGGCGTCGCAACGGGGGTGTCATTTAGTAATTGCTACAGGATGCAGCTTGTTTGACAACAACGAGCCAAAACAAACCACCCTCGGGGAATGTGAGCTGTGTACGGAGTCTGTAGAATATATATCCATTTATGTGTGTGTGTGTATGTATTTTATTAATCACATATGTCCTTTGCTGTATTTGCGCTCCCTACAGAGTAATTTGTGCAAGAATGTTGAACTCGTGCAGTGATTAATTTGAGACTTCTTGACTTTTACGAAATTAAAATATGATGAATGGCTCACAAATGGAAGGGAAGGCGTCGATGGAAAGGAATATTGTTAATTGAAAATTTCGATTTTTAAGTACTGTTATAGGGTTTTTATAGTCAAATTCCTCATCGGAGTTATACACGTTCAAATAAAGTTTAAATAAAATCTAGAGAAGCTTCACATAGAGTCTATAATTGGCACACGCGAATTTCAATTTTCTCTTTATTTATTAACTGTCTCAGATATTGCATAGTATTAAGAGGTTGTTCCTTGACTGTAAGTCGGGTTCCTTGATCTATCTCGAGAACGCTTTGTTCGATATTCATCCGAAGGGACTGACAGTTTGTTCGCAAGTTGAAGATCCTTACTAACACTCCATAAAACATTAAATTTCATCTATGAGGTTGACAAAAAGTAAATATTTGTTCTTAACAGATATACTTACGCCTTCAAAGAACAAGCTCTCGAAATTCGTAGATTTTGGGTTCAGAAGAAGCGGTCTTAATAAATAATATTTTTTTTTTTGCGGAAAGAGGCTGGTCTATACAATGCGACAACTCTAGCTGAACTCTGGACTCACAACCAAGCCAAGTATATGTTTTACATACAATAGTAAAAGTGTTCTTCCTTTGAATGAACTCCAAAATCATGTATTGTAGTTATTGTTAGTAAAAAAGCGAGCGATTGATTTTGATTTAGTTGAAATTGAGTTTAGGTTTCATCTGCTTATTTCATGGATATATTGAGGTTGCTAATTTTATTCCAGCTATTTGAGTATCTGTAGGTATGAGATCCATTAAACTGCATCTTGCGAAAACTGGACTGTATAGAAGGAAATGTTGAGATCAGATTTCGCCTTCTTCCACACAATTCCAACAATTACCTTCCGCCAAACCCCCCTACAACTGCCACAAGATGGCTCTTATTATTGAGTTACAGTAGCTGATCCAGTTGGATATTGCAACTTCAATCTGTTTTTTATCAGTTGACTTTGGGAGAGTGCCTTTCCTTGATTGTTCCTTCAGAAGCTTCAATTACTTATTTGGTTCAATTAGCCTGAATTTGTTCAGATTTTTCTTCCAAGACTCTCATAGTTTTAGAAGTTCTTTCGACAGAATTCTGAACTTCTTTCAAATTAACTTCAGAATTGATTCTAGAGGAAAAAGTTCTTTCATAAATTAATAAATGATTCTTCATCTTCTTTATAATGATTAATATACATAAATACCCATAACTATTAATAGAAAAATACACTTACGAATGTTCCATAAATTTGTTCAAAGACTTCTTCTTCTCCTCCATTTAATTAATTAGTGACATGCAGATGTTTCCTACTATCCTTAGCCTTCATTTGTACTGTCGACACTAAAACTTTTTACTCAAAATTCCTTCCAAGCTTCGTGCCAAGTCGCCGTTTCGATGTGTTGTGCACACATTACGGCCATAAAACGAATTCTATAAAAACAAATAACGCGCTTGTTACCAAAAAAATGTATTGCTATTGTTTTATGTTCTTGTAGTCATACACTTAACAACACTTTCCGCTTGTGTGCAGAACATTTTTAATTGTGGTATGTATTTACTCGTGAATGTATTTACATAAATATGTATATTTCTATACAAACATACATACATATAGTAGATACATATGTACGTAAGTATATGGAGGCACACGAATAGGGACCATTTCGAAAATTTCGCTCTTTCGGTTGGTTAGTTGTCGTTCGCCTGCCATATGACAATGTCATAAAAATTTATAATAACAATATTTCAATGTCACAGCAGGATGTCATTGTTACCATGTTAACGCTTATTTTTTGTTTACATTGTCACACACGCACAAATAAATAACTGTGCACGCCGAAGGGTATATTCAAGTGGTTGGCCAAAGGAGATAAAAATTCTTAAATTTTGGTAATGGAATTTTCGATAATTTGGATAATGATGTTTTATCGATATCGAATATAAATTTTAGATATTATATATCTGAATTATATGTAATAAACGATGACTTTTCAATAATTTTTCGACTACCAGATTGAATAAAATTAATCGATTAATTTAATATATTGTCTATAAAAATTCTAATATTTTTATCTTCAATATATTTTATAATAGTCGATAACTTTTTGACTTTGGGAATTTTGTGACACTATGATTAATAAAAATAATTGATTAATTTAATATTTTTTAAAATGTATTATTAATTATTTGATATATCTTTTCATATTTTTATTACTATATATTGTAAATATCTTACTACGGGCTTAATTAAAAATTATCGATTGCTGCATTATTTTATCGTTAAAAAATTAATTCATAACCAGCAGATATTAGATATTATGATCAATAATTTTTTGGTCACATGCTTGAATAAAAATAATAACGGATAACATCATATTTTATTGATAAAAAAGTTTATAATTTTTTTTTTTAATTCGATAATATTTATTTAGAAGCTTTTGTATTTCATTAAATATAGCAAATTATGCTTGCAATCGAAAATTATCGGAATTGACATACTTATGTTTATTGATAAATCTTTGTAACTTCAAATTTTTTATTACGATAACGAAATATGTGCTTTACACAACTAAATTGAGATATTTGCTTTACCCGTAGTATTTGTTGTTTAAAAAAAAATTTATAGCGATTTTTATCGATATTTTTTTAAGTTCTATCGATTATTATAAAAGTCGATAATTATGTTTTTTGCAGTAATATCTAAGCAATAAGTCGACATTTAAAAAAATTATGAAAAATTCCATAACAAAAACATAATTTAAAAACAAGTAAGGAAGGGCTAAGTTGGGTGTTACCGAACATTTTATACTCTCGCAATTTATTGATGTTATTTTATAAAGATAACACAATTCGACCCATATATTCGGTATAAAATTCAATAGAATAACGAAAATCACCATAAATAGTATATGGGGAGTGAGGTAATTCCTAAACCGATTTCACTCGTTTTCACCACCAAGATACAATGTATCGAAGACTATATGCTCACTTAATTTAATATTACTTATAATTAGGTATATGGGATCTGGGGGAAGTTATGACCCGATTTTTACCATAATCCCAAAACAAAAACATAATTTTTTCAAAAACATTATTGGAGTCGAAGCCTCTCACATCCTTAGTTTCCTCGACTAAAAATTAAATTTTATTTTCATTTATTGTTGCTGAGTTAGTAGTAGTCTTTATTTTGCACAAAGGTTCTTTTACTGCTCTTTTTGCTTAAATCTATACAGCAGAGACCAGTGGTAGGAACTCCAAGGCGGCCAAACGATGTGGGATCACAAAGAGCAAAAAACATCCTAAAGAGACTTGACTATGTTGTTGTTTTTATTGTTATTACAATCGCGTTTCGCGGTATTTTCACGCTTGGTGTATTCCATACAAACCGCTGCTAGCCGAAAAACACAGATATCAAGAATATATATCTAGATTCTAGATATATACATAAGTGTATATATATATATTTATATATGTATAGTATATAGTTATAAGCACAAATGCATGCTGTTTCCTTTGTGTAAGGTTTTAAATTTCATTCAAAAGAATTAATGCGGTTGCCTTCGTATTGTTGTTGTTATTGTTGTTTATATATTATACCTTCATTTTTATTTGGCGGATTGAAATGATAACAAGGCTTAATTTCTGTTTGTTTCTCATTCAATGGGTTCGCATCGTTTGCATTGTTGTTGTTGTTGGCTTGGTAATAAAAAAGGGTTTTTTGTTTTACTTCTGACTCGCATCGTTTGTTGGGTTCCCGCAGATTGGCACCTGCACATTTTTTGGCTTTTGCGGTCACAATTCTTTAGAACTCTTTCAGTTGTACTTCTTACGCATGATTAAGTCTTTTGCAATGAATTTTAACATGCTTGCGATCGCAGGGATATATATACACATGTATAAGTATACATGTATGAATAGGAGTCTATAAAGAAGAAGGTAGAGTGTGTCTCAGTATCAAAAAACACACTCTTATGTATATATATCGATATTATATATTGAAGCTTGGTACAATTGAATAAGAGCATACATAGTACGGTTTGGTTCTAATCAAGATGGTTTTTAAAAATCTTTGCAGATATGGTATATCTACCAGATATCCCCCTGGTAATAACCTAATTAGTTAAATTTGAATATATCTTCAAAGCATTAGTTTGTCCCAAAGGTCATGTGAAGGTCACAAACAATTAAAAAACAACGAAAATAATTTACTTAATCTCGATTCTCAATTAAAAATAAAGGCCATCTTACATGACCTACCCATCCTGTCGTCGACGGTAACCAAAAAGGAAACAAATTTTAACTCAATTGGATTGAGTTGAACATGAAACATGAGGAAATCTGTGATACCAAAAGCCCCCTTAAGGATAAGTTCAGGATCTTCATGTATCTACGAATCTCTTTGAGACTAAACAGAGTGAAAAGAAATTGGAACAAAACTAAGCCTCTATGGGAGATTATTTTTAATATTTCCAAAGAGATGTAGTAAAGATTCCCTTAATGATAATTTCGAAGAGATATCTCATGTTACTGTCAAGACGTTCTTATTGATTTATCCTGCCTCTTTGGATTATGTATAATATTATTGCGACGAAATCCTTATTTATAGTTCCAGAGGATGTCGCATATGCTTGTAAATATCTTGATATTTCCAAAGAGAAGGCTTAAAAATATCAATGGATTTTCTACAATACAATTACAATTGCTAGGATGATTAACGGTATGCTAGTCGAATTGGTGGATAGTATCCGAGAGTTAATAGAATACTATTGTGATGTCTAGAACACTGAATCCTGGATTGGATTTTCTGGTACTACATTGGAAGTCTACAACAGTTCTAAGGTTTCTTATAACTTAGCGATAGTTTGAACGAATGGAATAAAAATCCAAAACATTGTTGTATCAGAGATAGTGAAAGCTTCAAACTTACTCGGGTACAGTCAAGTTTTTTTATAAGAGTGTACTACAGGAGACGCTTGTCCTCTTGTTTAACTTTACTACTCCAATTTATCACATACGACTCTTGGGAGATCTGGATCGGAAAACCTTTTTTGTAATCAGAGAATTGATATTGAGGTCTCAATCGACTCATAGAACATTCCCGAAAAGGACATTTGAGTGTCTTAGAGATGCATTTCGCTTGCTTTTCAATGACAAACATCTCTTTTCCAAAGACCAATCATACTTCTTTTTATAATTAATATCTACCAAAAGCAGATCAACCGATCCATTAGATCAGCTCCCTTACTTATATCTATATATTGTTTCATGCATGAATAATCTGCAAAAGAATACCGTATTCTGAATCAAAAACGAAACGATCTCTCAAACTTACATGAAATCTCCTTTCTTTCATTCTTGATCTCACGAACCAACGATTTTTCCGTTAAACACACTACAAAGATGCAACGGTACGAGACTCTCGTAACTCTTATTTCAATTCTTCTCGATTTTATGTACTTTCTTTATGATGCATTTAATTTTATTGTTTTCCTATTTTATTGAGCCAACATCCCACAGCGAAACTAATCACACATGACCATAATAACGGTGATAATTGTAAGGTCATAACATTTAACAAATACTTTTATTGCATTTTATAGAAAACAATCAAAACAACTCCACACAAAACCAAACAACATTGATACACACTTTAAGACCCACAACGACATACTCGCACAAACACGAGCAATCTTACGAAGTTAACTACTTTCCGAACAATCATTGAACGTATTTTACACTTACTACACTCCTCATGGGCGTGCCCATAACCTCTACAAGTGTTTTCACAACGCGATCTTCGAATTTTATGACCGATTTTACGAGCGACAATCGTTTTGGACATTTTTTTTTACTGGCGACAATTAAAGATTTTACTATGGTTTTTATGTTGCACGGTACAAATTTAATTCACTGAAGTTAACAGTCAAAACCAAACCATAATGATCTCTTAATAAGCCTACGCGCCTAAACTGTGTTATCTGCGAACTAACGACGATCGTTGCGATAAAATAGCCGTAAACGAGGAGAGGCTGAGAAAGCAAGACAATACCGAGGCGAAGTGGAACTTACCACAAATTGGTTAAGTGATTTTCGGCAAATAAAAAAGGCAATAAAAAGTGAGAAAAGAAAGAGCAAAAATCAAAAATTGGAAAAAAGTGTTCGATACTTTTACCTGAAACAAAAGCGAAGACGAAAGAATCTTTGTGTCTTTTTTGCGCTGCCACACCGCAGGCGGCTCTTTAGTCGACTGTGTGTTAGCATAAATCATAAAACCACTTATTAAGATCCAACAAACCTCAACAGGAACAACAACAATAAGCCAGTAAGACCTTCGTGCGCTTTTTTTGCTGTTGTTGTTACTGTTATTATATGCGCTTAACTACTCACGATCGATTTGTTTATGTCCATTTTAAGTTATGTGCAGCATTTCGTTGTGTTCATAACTGTTTTCTTTATTTTGTATTTCGTCACTTCGGCATTCACTTGCTTGAGACGCGACCTTTTGACGCACACAAAATATGGTGTGGGGGGCGTAACCAATAATTTTAACACCAATTTAGTGGTTTATCTTAATGCTGGTCTTCACGCTGATCCCTGCGGTTGCCGAGTGTCATGGTGATCGCTCATTGACCCAAACTGGGTTTGGTACCGTTTCTATCTAATTCTTCTTATTTTTATCACTTTTTAAATACACTCACATTCAGCATGCCATAATAAATGGTTAGGTGACGAGTCATTAGGTGCATCACCGCAATGTCAATAACGGCAAATAATGCGGTGGTTCATGTATTTCTTCTTCTTCTTGAATCAATATTCCAAGTATTTTTGGGAGGTCCAAGATATATTATCAAATATCCTAATCTCGTTAGAGACAAAAACGAATCTTATAGGCATAAATTTATTTTGGTGATAAGGAACCTTAGCAATCGCGTTCCGATCTCGAAGTCATTTCCGTCATAAACCATTTTGTAAAATATTCGAGAAATGTGTTCGGTGATCGCTTAAAACCCTGAAGACTCCATTTCGATTTGTAAGGCCATAACGAAAACCACATTTAAATAGAGGGTTAAGCTCGGCTAGGCATTTGGGGAAGTCTTCTATACTGGAAAGGTCACTAAACAGTTCGAACCCATTCCGATTTTCAAGCAGCTCACAGATCTTAAGTTCAATGATGATATTTATCAGCCAATTTGACCTATTATTAAGGAGCTTAATTATTGATTGAATCTCAATAAAGATTTTTATAGAAATTTCCTGGAAAACAGCACATATACAATACCGTCGGATCAAATTCAGAACATTTTCTCAGCTCGTGGATCTCTCAACTGTGGTGAGATCACTCTCGAAGCTTCCTATACAGCTGAAATTCTGAGAGTAAACTCATTGCTGAATATCTTTGCCAGACGTTAGAAAGATAATATTCTATCGAATTTTAGAAGAAAGAATTCAAAACCGCTCGATGCACCCTTTACTATTGAATCCGTCGAAGAGCGCTCAGCTAAATGCTCAAGTCATGAAAACTGCCAACGTGATCGATGCCGCAGTTGGCGCGTGTACACCGGTGCTACCTGTATTTCTCGTTGACCAACCAACCTACCAGCCACTCAAGCAACCGATCACTTCACCGCAGAATGCAGCGTGTGGATTTTGATGAATTACCGTGTGTAATGCTTGCTGCAGCGCTGCATACTTTTCATAGCAAAACAGGGAGCAGCTGAGGCAGCACCTTAAACCGTTGAACGGCACCGGCAGCAGCAGCAGCCGAAGCCAGAGTGCAAAGTGTTACTTTGATGTATTGCAAGTGATCAATTAATTGTCTTTCGTGTTTACTTGAGCTGCTGCTGCTGCTTCTTCCACAACTACTACTTCTGCTACGCGTCTAGCAACCGCAACCACAATAACAACATAAATACCAACAACATTTAAGCCACAAAATCCATGAATTTATAAAGGTGTGTTTGTTCGTGTTTCGTGTTGACCGGTGACTCCACCTAATGAGGTCAACCCTGCGGTGCGGTGCGCCTTGCTTGCTCTCTCTCCTAGCAAAACGTTGCTCTTGACAATCGCCTGAGGTTAATACTTCTGCCACGAGGTATGAAATTAATTATGCTTTTATGTAATTCCACTTACTACTTACTATTTCGACTCGCAGCTAATACTTCTTGAAGCCTGTTTGAGTAACTGTGTGTGTGTGTGTGCGTTTATCGCGTGCCTCTTGAAATTGCTGTGAAAAATGGTTAAATAATTTGAAACTGACATTAATGATGGCATTGCTGACTCAATGCTTATTTTATGTGGCGTTTAACGGCTAACTGTGACGTTTACTTATTGATTACTTTTGGGTTTTGCTCATAACTGTGGCGAGTTGGAAATATTGGCGAATGTGGGAACATTTTGTAATTTTTAGAAATATTAATTGACTTACCTAGGCTTTGAGCTCGCCAAACACTGCAAAATCATAGATATGCTGAATGGACACTGTCCAATATTCAAGCTGTTTGGTGAAAGGCGAGGTGGCATTAAGTGAAATGAGAGAGATCTGCCTCTTAACTTAACCTAACCTACCCATGTCAAAATTGTCTTAGAACTTGTCCTATGGATTCTTGGCTAAAACGAAAGCCTGCATACTTTTAACGTAAAAAATGTAATGAGCTCAAAGCAAATACACGTTCGAATCTCGGGCTACGGATATCTTGAGCCTTGTTCACATAAGAGATCTAAAAACATGATTCTTTATTTTGCTCAGATAAAAATTTCCCGTTAAC
The DNA here is from genome assembly GCA_031772095.1 of Zeugodacus tau. Lineage (NCBI taxonomy): Eukaryota > Metazoa > Arthropoda > Insecta > Diptera > Tephritidae > Zeugodacus > Zeugodacus tau. The sequence goes on along the minus strand of CM062650.1, from coordinate 64,993,334 downwards.
ATGGAAATATCTACAAATTTCCAATAATTCTTCCTTTTATAAGGGACTTTGGTATACTCCGAGGATCTTGACATATCTCTCTCTCTCTCTTTCCTTCTACCAAACTCATCTCATATCTTCCAAGCGTACTTGGTATAGAGAAGGCCTGTGGTGCTCTACTGAAAAACTACGAGAAATAGAGAAAGTAAATATTTACACAGACAGTCAGGCAGCTTTGTTAGATTGATAGAGTTCGGAGGAGACTCTTTAAGGTTTTAAATCAGTGAATAAGTTCACAATGTTGGTGCTAACGCCAATTTGGGGTATGCCTTGCCATAATAAATGCTAAGATTGTACAGAGAATATCTGTATTTGTCATGTTGATTTGGGTTTAAGACCTCATGATTGCTATGTTTTGATTTCATTGGTTTCCTCGGCGTACTATGATCCTTAACAAGTAACTATAGGTTCCACAAATAGTACACCTGGGGCTATAAAAGCTCAAATTGTTGGATGAAGACTTCGTATACGATTTTGTGTTAGAAAACAATGGATATTTGACTTACCAAATCAATTAAATTATCTCTCAAAATGTTGGCAGCTATATACATAAGTATATTCAATATAGTCTTATTTCAGAGAGGAATATAAATTCGAAAAATAATAGAAAGTCGAAATTATGCTTAAAAGCTCAAAAGTTCGTTTATTAGAGATTTACTAGATAATGGATTCCTTTCTTTGACCTCAGAGAATCACTCAAGAAACATAGCATTCTCAAAGATAACATAATTATGCAATCAAGGAAGTTTTTCTTCTTCAGACGAAGTCTAATTACATTTTACGAGTATATATCTTTGAATGAGCTTTAAGGCGATCCTGTAGCAACACTGAGAGTAGAGAAGAAACCAAAACGAACCCTAAGTATTAAAAGTATAAAAAAAATTGTTTCTTATACGATACTCGAATAATTTCATCTGCTAGAGAAATGCGCAAATAATTGTAAATTCGCCGAGTACACTGATGCGCCGTTGACACAGTCAAGCGACAAGACAGGAAACAAGCGACAAAAAGCTGAAAACAAGCCGATTGAATGCTATAAATTTGTACATTTCAACAATAAAAATCGTCAATTACATGCAAGTTAACATAATTATTTGCCACTTTAATTTACCGCTGCAATTGCACCGAGCTGCCGACAGCAATCAACGATGACAACGGAAAATGTCAGCGCCTACAGACGAGCCTCACAAGAGAACGTGGCGTGATCGCTACGAGCCACGATCGCTAAGATCACTACGAGCTCGTAGAAAAAATAATATACGCCCATGCGCCGACGTCAGCGTCACTTTGAATGAAAATTTACGAGCAACTGTCACAATTGGCCGACTGAGATGTGAACACGCCGAAGGGACAGTGGCAGAAAAAAGTGAAGCAAAGTGTATCATGAGACCTGAGAGGAAAAACCCATAGACGCTTGAGATGCTGAAAACGCGAGGAAATGCTGTGCTGCAACGCGCTACTTGACGACGCGATCGTCACGATCTCCACTCGAACGCTTAGCTGTAATTGATTTCCCCCTTTTTCAGCGTTTCGGGAATGCTGCGCAGGAATGCACGGCAATTGGTAGGCCGTAAATTGTTCGCATAATTACGCACACACAAACAAATTGCCATTTGGCAAGCGAACACGAGGAGCACGACGAACAAGGCTAGCGGCGGACAGACAAACACGCCGGTGCAATGGATCAACTCACTCATCGAGCGAGTGTAACTTGAGCAAGTCGCCAACAACAATCTGATGAATGTGTCGCTGTGTATTGATGAACGTCGAGTGTCAAACGAATTGACTAGGCGATCACTTGGCTACCGTACGCACGGCCATGTCGTCGATTAGCGGTGCGATGGATGGATCGGCTTTTGCTCCTTTTGAGGCAATAACAAAAAAATATTTATATAAATGAAAACAAAAACAAATAAATGGAGGTAAATGGCTGCTGGTCCACTTGGTTCTTGAGACCGAAGAAACAGCAGCTTGTGGACTCTCGGCGCAACGCTCGCAAACAAGTAAATGCCAAAAATAGCTGCGATGCACGAAAATTTCAACGCGAATTAAAATTTTTGCACAACAATGCAATGAGGGAATTTTTATTCGTGATGGCAGCTGGAGAAGCAAACGGTGCAGAAGAACGCCAGGCTCAGTGGTAATTAGCGCGGCCATGTGGACAGAGTTAAGCAAGTGGAATGTGCAACTTTTTTTTGCTTTTGTTTTTGTTGGTGTTGCTAAAAATAAGCAAAAGTGCTGGCATCTGGTAATTGTTTAGTACTGCGTGATAATTAAATAATTAAACAATTGTAATATTTTGGTTAATTGAAGACAGCAAAATTACTTAAATAAATTTTTATATAAAATTAAATGAATGGCATTTACCTGTATATTTACCTGATAAAGGAATGTCCTGAATTTTGTTTTTTATAAACAAAAGTTTTTTTAATTACAAGATAATCATAAAATATAGACCACATTAGATTGAACTACACTCGTAATGTTATGTTTAAGGAGAATATTGTAAGTTGGAGCTCATTGAATCTAACAAAATATAATATTTCTCATTTTCAGGGTGGGAATGATAATCAGCGATTGATATCCGACGAAAACTAGCTTCAATTCAAACCTTTCTTGATATGCTTATTAAAATATATCCGAAAGATCTACAAAATTTAACAAATTTGAAGGGAGTCTTAGTAACTAACTAAGTACCAAAGTGTACAATTTATAAGAGAAACCCGTTCAGTGAGGTCTTCTCAGTGTGGTTTAAGACGGAACGTTTACAATTGAATAGAATCTTTGGAAATGAATCGAGAAGAACAATTTGTAATTTTTTTCCCGATTTTAAAGCCGTCTTGACTTAACCGTCAGTGTTGACTGCCGTAAAATTAAAGACAAGTAAAAGGAATTTTGTCAGCCTTAGAATCTTAGGTTACGTTAGGTTAGGAGGCTGATCCTTGCGTCTGAGATCGCAGCTGATTGAACTTGAACAGCTCGGAACGTTATCCTTTGTGATGCCAACGAAAACACTCATATCTATAAATCAAGACAACCCTCTCGTATCGACAAAGCACTTAGAGTCTTTTACAAATTTCATAAATCAATTGCCAGTTCGCTGAGATCGCCAAAGGTTTGCCTACCGATTTGCTTCGACTTCAGTTTGGCGAATGCTGAACATTGGAGAAGGAAGTGCATATATGATTCCAATTCGCCTTCTTCCATACAGCTTGCGCTCGACAAAATCTTTAGTCTCACCGCATGCGTGTCTAGTCAGCACTCCTATTATTGCCGCGAGATGAACCGTGGTGATGCAGAAAGACTTCTTAAGCTCCAAATAATATAATAGTCGCCTTACTAACAAGTTCTATTCAGGACTTTCGGTTTTTTAACCTCAAATTTGGTATGGTAACCAATTTAAAACATAAAGAATTGGTGTAGAATAAAGATGAATAGAAATAAAGGCCACCAGAATAAAACAAATTGAAATACATTGGCTATGATAAATATTTTTACCAAATTGGGAAACTGACAGGGATGATTTCTCGTGATGACAACTGTTTTTTCGAATCAAAATCTTCCTATATAATAAATAAGTTCTTACCCCTCTGGATTCATTCAACCGTAATTTATGGAAAAACATAAATTTTTATGTTTTATTAATTGTAAATAAATACTCGTAAATGTCAATAAGGGAAGGGTGAGTGAAAGTGAGTTATGGATCGTGTTTTGAATTTTCGATTAGCAGCGCTTCTAGATATTACTACGAATATACTGAAAATACAAATGAGCTTTCTGTAAAGAGAACCATATGATGGTTGGTATCATGATTGAAAATGGAGGGCGGTTTTGTGGACCCCTGCATATCAGTCATATTTAATATGAAGATGTTTCATATAAACTATTTTCCATAAATACCCATATTTTATAATGTTTGGAGCAGTTTTCTAGAACACAGAAATCAATGTTTAAGGAAACCTACGTATAATTTTAATTTTATGATGGAATGGAAACATTGCTCGGTTGGTTAGTTGTACCAGAACAGCAAAGAATGTCATCATAGTAAGACGGGAGCGACAAAGCGGGAAGACAATATATTACTTTTGTAACTACCTCTAGTACAGTGAGTAAAATCAGGCTCTAAGTTTTGTGCTTGAAAACAAACTATTTTGCTGATAATTATAATTTATCTGGGATTAAATCAGTTATATTTATCTGACAAAAGAAATCTTGTCAAAGAAACTTAGCACTGAAAGCCTCACATAGAGCAACTATTGGATTTGGTAAACGAATAGAATAATTAAAAATATATGATTTTGCTTTAAGAAGATATATGTTAGAAACTTTGCGGGTTTCGAGATTGAATACTCGAAGAAAGTCTTTGCGGGAGACAATTTTTAAAATTCTTGTTCTCCAACACTATTTGTCGTAAGTCATGAATAAATACTGAGTATTAACTGTTGACAAAACTCCATTCTCTTTCTGCTGCATAAATCCTCCAGCTGCTAAGTACAATGCCACCAGCAAAGATTTCATCTTACTGCAAATGTTTCTATATACATATGTATATACGAATATTTTAAAAAGGCATTTGCCAGCATTATGTCACCTTGACTGCAATCACGTGTCAAATCTCATAAAACATATTTGACAAAATTTTGATGGAAATATAAAACCTCAACATAATCACGATAAGCAAACAACCACAACAGCGCGAAGCACTAGGAGAAGGCAGGAGGAGGAGAGTGAATATTTATGCGCGTAATTACTGCGCACTTCTTCCACATGAGTGTGTGTATGTACATATGTATGTATTATGGTGTATATTTTCAAGCAATTTGTGAAAATGCGCTCTTTCAACCATTTGCTTTTTTGCAAAAATGCATGAACCACCACCATCACCACCAAAGAACCAGCGCGCAGTTGTTTACTTACGGTTTTATGTTACTATTGTACTTTTTGTTTTGTTGTTGTGTTATATCCCGTCATTTGTATTGAGTCAACGAAGCTTGTGCAAAACTGATTAACAAGCCCGATAATGCCAACAATCATTTGCTGCAATTACAACAAAAGAACAATGCTGCGAGGCGGCGGCGGCGGCTGATTGACTAGCTAGAATTGAGCGAAGTGAATGACTGACTTACAAAGGATAATAATAATGCACACATATGACTGTGAATATGCTGTTGTTGTTGTAGTGCACACATATGCTTCCATATACATACACACATATACTCAAAGAAGCAAGTCTGCGCCTACTTATACTCGCTTAACTGCTTTCGGCTGATACTTGTATGCTGCGGCTTAGCTTGGCAGCGGCTTCTCTTTCATTTCCATTCAACATATTTAATTTCACCAATTTTCAGCAGGAAAATGTGCAATAATATTTCTGGCAACAGCCTTTCTAGACACACTCACTCACTTAAAGTACTTATCGACTAATTGTTGTAATTGTAGTGTAGTCCTCCATATGGCATTGTGTTTGGTATTAATAATGAAATTGGCAAAGCGTAATGCGATGCCAACGCCATCGATGGCAGAATAATAGAAATTCATTGAAGTGAATTTGAAAGTCGTGAATTCCTACTTTTTGTTTTTGTTCGGCAGCTGTTCGCCTATAAATAAAGATGTAACAACAGAGATAAGCGTTTATAAAGTGAATGAACCCTTGTTAGTATAATAATCGGTGTTTTCTTTACTTGACTCGCGTATAATTTGGCTTCAAGTAAACACTTCGACATAACCTCAAAATGGTATGGGATACTTGAATAAATTCTTGAGCGGCTACTCAGCTCATATAGGAAGATGCGGAAAAATTACGCTTTTATGAAGTAAAATCGCTCCAATCGACGATACTGGGATGGTACTGAAGTTTTCCCTCTATTGGGCTTATGAAATCAACCTCTAGGAGTTCTACATGATCTCTTCATTGCACACAGCTATCCCTGCCTAACCTATATTTCGTTTAATATATCCTTATAGATAGACATACGATTTTTATCGGAGCTTCTCTCTTATAAACTTAAACTAACGAGTTTACCAAATTGAACTGATCGCGTTCTGGATTCAAGATCCATAGTCACAACAAAGTGTATTCTCATATCTAAGAGTACTTATATATGAAATAGTAAAAGAGCTATCTGGGTCAAGAACACACCTAACACCTAATTATCTTGGAGCATGGCGAGTGGTGCATTAACCGGTATAAATCTCATAGACTGGTATAAACATTATACACCAATTTACCTAGGCTAACGACGAAACGAACAATAATTGATATAAATCGAATAGATTGGATTGAATTATAATTGATTAGATGGAGGCAAGAATCCACAACATATTACCTTGGGTAATGGAGAATCTTAGAACTATTGGTATAACTGTTATAAACTGGTATAATCGAATGGAAGCAAGAATCAAATTTTCGGACTTGTTTCCATTATGGAAACTAATATTTCGGCGATTTGCATACTACCAATTTGAGATTTATCAAATTCACTATATTAAAAGTAATCTAGAGATACTGGTATAACATCAGTATTTATCAAATGGCATACCAGTCTCTGAATATCCATTACAGTTAAACTTCTAAGGCATTAATTGCAAGCTCTCACTGACAAAATTATCCTCTTTAATTCTACTTTTGCACATTTTGTACTTTATTTTATTGTTTCTCATTGCAGAATCTCGCCCACCGCAGCGTTTCTCGTTCTTAAATGCGCAGCGTGGGCGCTCTTACACACATGGGCACCACTCTGCCATCGTCGCTTAACAACGCTCATTCGCCAGCATCCACGCTCCGGTGATCATTTTTTATTTGCCTTGACGCTGTTGAATCCAATTAACCAAACAAATAAATTACAGAAGACAAAAAATGCAGCAAAGTAAACAAGTTCTCATTTGGCTTGACAATTCTTTTTTTTTGTTTTGCGTGAGGTGCACTATAATCCCAAGAGGTTGCCAGGAGTTGGCCAAGAGTGCGTTAATTGTGCCTATAAACCGCATTTTTGTGACTCACATCGGTGTCATGTAAATCAAGAGAATCGCATTTTTGTTTCAAAAAAGTGCTGATAGAGTTTGGGTCGTCCTAAGGTGGTCTTTTATATGTGTACCTTAAATGAGGTGGGAATCGGCTAAACTATTTAAATAATTCTTCTTCGAAGTATGATTTTCTTAACTCGGCACATCGAACTCGGGTTTAAATAGTACTAACTCTATTATTGAGAGTCTGAGAATACTCTTACAATTTCTGGAACCCTTATCTAAGTTTCTCACCATCATTTTGACAGAATCGTGATAAAAATAACTGAAGTTACTCTGGTATGCGTACCACAGTTCTCACTATATACTTTAGGATCAAATCTAAAATTATCTCCGAAATCAGAATTAATAACTACCACACCCAAATTATCTTTCTCCACGAAGGTTAAACAGAGAGGTGTACAGGAAACTTAGATGTTTCAATGTTTCAAAAAATTTAGTATTCGACACAACTTCGAAGGAAGTGAAGGACTTTTGAAGATCTAATGCAAATTTAAACTACTCAGTACAATCAAAGCCTCAACTGTTTAAGGTATAAATTCAATCCTGGTACCTTAATGTCTACACCTCATCTCACTTAGATTACGAAAGTATGCAGTTGCTTAAGAGTATGCCAATTCAATTTACCTTCGTTTTGTCTGTAAGTTTTAATGAGTTTAACAAGTAAAATTAACATTTTTTTATATCCAATCAATACATTTTTGTTGTTGTTTACTTTCATTTTTATTTTAACTCGTTTGTTGTCTTTGTCTCTTATTGATGCTTGTCTCTTGTGGCTTAATTTATTCCCACACAGTCAGAGGTCGAGCTTAATGGGAACTCGCATGGATATATCAAGATATGTATGTATTAATATATGAATGTTGAAGGTAAGAATTCTTGGAGGTTTGTAAGTAACGCAACGAAGCTTCCAACAGCGCAAGCGCCAAGACAATGATGTCGTGGTGTTGTTCTTAATTGCTGTAATCCTATTGTTCGGAGCATAAATGGAGTGAGTAAAACAATTTAAAAGGCAAATTCTTAAGATTGGTTCATAGTATAATATATTTGTATGTAGTACTAGATATCACTTTAAATATCTAAATATTTAAGGTCAAGCTGGAGATTCTGTAAAATAGTGAAATTTGGAGAAAAAGCATAACATTTTTGATAATCGTACGAAAGGAGTATTTTACCAGGCTTACGATAAATACCTTGAAGTAGAGGGTTGCCACATGTTTTAAAATTAAATAAGCACCACATTATGGGTATCAAATGGAATAGGGGTACTCAATTTCAGAGATGAGAGAATTTTTTGAAAAGGGTTGTCAAGAAATTCGACAAGACGGACAAAAAATTCGTATTCCAAATTCCAATAGTAAATATTTCTTTAGCTGATTTTGATTTGATAAAGCTTTTTTTACGTCAATTCTTCTTTGAAAAAATATTTTTTTGATTAAATTGTAAATGAAAAAGTAATTTTAAAATTACAAAAAAAACTTCTGCAGAATTTTTTCAGTGTTTAAGTGTTAGTAATAATCCATATTTTTTCTAATTTAAAAAATATTTTTTTTATAATAAAATCAAAAAAAATATTTTATGTAATATTCATAAATAATTATTTCCAATTTTTTTCGGTAAATAAAACAAATATTATTTTTCTCCAAGAATTTTTATGAGCTTTGCATAATCTTTCCAATTAAGAATCAATTCCATTCCTATGTGTATATAACTCTAAAATACTACAAACGAAATCGCATAATTCAAAGACATCTCAACATAAATTCACACAACCACCGGTCCATAGACCACAAACTATTTAAATTAATAGCCAAAGTAATTTAACACCTAAATTAACATAATTTTTCTCGCTATCATACAAAGTAATAATTAATATAGATTGGCACTCCGATATCTACGCTTTCAGCTGGCGCGCAGCAATAAAAACAACAATTTTACGAGGCATTTGCGGAGCCAAACGAAATTTGCATATGCAATGCGAAACCTAATAAATAAGTGCAGAGGCAGCAAATGCACGCGAGTGTAATTAAAAATACAAATCCAAATACAAATACAACCAGAGAGCGAAAAAGAATTTAAAGAATTAAAGGAGTACCACTTGTGGCACGTTATCGGCGACAGCGAAGCCTTCGAGCCATTAGCAGACACTTTAAAACCTTCTAAATTACCAGCGAACGGGATACATAGCGAGGAAGTGGAGCGGGGGAGCGGGTTGGACCAGGCAAATATTGCATGTGTAGCTGCAATTTTCGCGGCGATGGTGTGACGCAGCGACGGCGTTGTGTCAACGGTGAATAAAATAAATGAAGGAGATAATTTGTGAAAGGTCTAAGCATGTGTGAGATGGTACTTATCTTGAATTATGTCAGCTTACGACTGGCTCAGACAGCAGGAGTAAGTGGCTGATGGCAAGTGCTCTTGCAGACACATTTGCATATGAGTATATATACATAAAAAAATATATATATGAATATAGCAAAAAGTTAATACATATTAAGCCACAGCGCAAAACACTGACCAGCAAACAAAAGACTTAAGCAACGAACTCGCTTCGCCAAATAACCTCAATGTGCTCATTTTATTCATTTCCACTTTTAATTAGCGCATTTGCTTTGTATTTTTGCATTTCATACACAATTTATTAAAATAATATTCTGTTTTTGGTGTCAATTGCTCAATTTTTCGCCACTTCTTCCTACACTATATCTCTTAATCCTTTTTTATGAGCCCTGTCTTTGGACTCATAATAGCAAATTCATGTTCATTGCGTGTTTATCGCTACTGAAATGCGTTACGGTTTCGCATTTCGTACAATTCGCAAAATCACCAATTTCACAGCGCATTTACACTTGGCTTAATGGCTCATCGCGATATACACGGAGCGCGCTGGCGTTCAGCAACGGCCTCTGCAGCTGCATGCAGTGGCGCAACAACAACGCAATGTTATGTTAATAATATGCATGCGCTGGCGTCTTATCACTTTAATGGATGCCAAAATGTTCTTACAACCAGTTAAATATGCGTTCGGGCAATTGCTTTGCGTGCTATAATTTAACTTTTATAAGACAAACAAGTGCACACACGCACATACATACTTATACATAAGTGTATGGAACTCAAAATGCATGAAGGGTGCGAGCTAACTAGTTAACCTGTTGCTAAATTGACTTATTCTCAATTTTTATGTATTTTTTATTTATTAAAAATGCAGATAAGTTAAAATTTCAATTCTTATCAACTGTAGAAAAAATTATGTGCGATTAATTTAGTGATTATCATTACTGTAATCATTACTTATTGTTAACTTGTTTTATAAGCAACTAATAGCATAAATAATAAGTATCCATAATGAGAAATTATTTCATTATGCATTCAATAATGCGACGCGTAATTTATACAATTGGTTTCTTTTTTTTCTCCAATAAACTTGGTTAGACTTCTTCTGAAGGGTGTTTTTTTTGACATGTGGTTTTGAAGACTTCATTGATATAGATAATTTAAAAAGTGGAGTCGAATTATTATATCTATCACATAACAGTATTATATACTTCGACAAGCCTCATGAAGGATCCCACTTCGAGAGCAAAAGTCACCGATGATGCCAAGAACCTAAATTGGGATCGCATAGAATCTCATATTGTCGACGAAGGGCTTTAAGTTTGAAATTGATCGTGACGTTTAATTGTCACATATAAGAGACTAGCAGACCGCCACGGCTTCACACGGGATTGTGATGCGTGGAGAATGACATGCAAGCTATTTTCAGTTTCAGATTAAGATTCTCCATCACATAGTCTTTATGATACCCTCACCTGGGCACTATTTCCAAAAAGTTAAGATTTGAACAATAATTGTAGCCTATGTTACTCAGGGTGAACGTAGCTTTCCAATGGTGAAAGAATTTTTGAAATCGGCACAGTGGCTTTTGAGTTTATTCATTATAAACATACATACAAATCATTCCTATTTATAATAGAAGTATAGATTACTAACACAATTGAGGAGTGGGTACAGCTGACAGATTTTGACTTGTTTGGTGTAAGAACACAAGCAAGTAAAGGGATCGTTTTCCTTTTTTTCTTAATTACTATCCTCAGTTGTTCTGAAATTATATCGACATTATTATTTTGAGACCTCCTTGATATTTGCAGGAAAGAATGAGGTTGAATAATCAGAAATTTTAAGAATAGATATAATATCAAATTCTTGTTGCGATAACGTTTCAAGAAGATACGTGAAATGAAAGATCAGAAGTTTGATGAATAGTTTCCAGACGCAGTTTTAATTATTTAAGAGCTATTTTCATTCTTTTAGATTTTTTGATAGACCTTTCGATGCTTTAAACGTACTTAAAATTCGAGGTCTTCTTGAAATCTCGAGCACTCATTGAAAAAGAAATATTAGATTTTTGACTAATTTAGACTTATTCGCCCTGGAGTTAAGATTTGTTACGTATAAATGAAAGCTTTTCGATGTTCGTTGAACAGAAACTTATAAGGCTCCTTTGGTTTCATTAATTATCGTTGGAGCTCAGTTATATGTACCGAATATTTATACCAAACAATATATTCAATAACAATGTGTGAAACATATCGCTCATTTACTTGAATAGTGTCACAACTCAAAAAAGTCGATTTTTCAGGAGAGCGGTTTAGAGTTTTCAATTGTCTCTTATATAGCAAATATAGAATACTGCCATCAGTTTATTAACAAATCTAGTGGCCTGTAATATATTAAATACAATGTTGAGCAGAAATGGACCAAATAAAGTGTACTAATGATTTTTCTTGGGCATAAAGGTGACCCATTTTGAATTATGTCGTTATTTGTGAAAAATATAAACCAATTTCGCCGTCATAAGTCAAATGTGTCGTTTTTGCTGAAAAAAAGCAATATGAAAAATTTAATTAATTTTCACCAATATCGTTCCAACACAAAATATGTCGTTCTTTCTGAAAAGAAAACCAACTTCACCCTATGACAACATGTGTTGTAATACAAAATATGTCGTTGTTTCGTAAAAAAAGTATAACTAATTCTGGCACAACTGAGAAGTGTCGTTATTGTGGTTAAAAACTAATGCAACATAACAAGTTTAATAACGGCACATTCTTATTTCACCGCTTATTTTTCTGCGCATCGGAATGAAATTTTTATACAATATGGACGATGAAATTGCGCACATTTCTGCATACTCAACTAAAAAATCGTGTTTTTTGAGTTGTGACACTATTCAAGTAAATGAAATGTATGTATGTATGTATGTTTTTATTCCTCAAGCTCACTCAAACCATTATTTACTAATTAATCGCAATATTAATTAATTTTTAGATCTTAATAAGTCATTTTTTATAATTTTATAAATAAGCAAGATATTTTAATACTGTGATTAAACACTAGCTCATTTTAATGACTTTCGTCTGCTTCGCTGGACACACACTCATACCTTCGGTAGCTTCTTCATAGCTTCTCATTCGCGAATTTCGAAAATCGCGACAAAACATTGATTGCCGCCGAGTGATCGGTGATACAATCAATACTATGATTTTACGATGCGCCGTGATTGCGCTGACTGAAACAGCTTGTAGCGGAGTAACAGTCCGCTGTAATGGTCATTTGTATGACCGGCAGATAGCTGAGTGCATGAGTTGACAAGATGGACAAAGCTTGGCTTAAACACGCTCGCTTGGATGCGTGTGCCAACAGCGAATTGATGGTGATTTTAAATGACACGAACATGTTTTTGTCAGCTGCCTACTGCTCGATAATTATCCGACGCGCAGCCGAGCAGGTGAGTGAGAGTAGAGCGGAGACACGCAGAGAGAGAGGTGAGCGAGGCTTAATATGAACCGGATTAATTAGCGTCTGCCTCTCTGGTGACTAGACAACAGATTGAGACGTGGGCAGGTAGGATGAAAGGGTAGCCAATTCGCTTACAACTATTACGAGGATACAAGCCATGAAGAGATTGTCATTGGGGTTCGTGGTGCTCATTATGTGTTCGCTTTGATTGCCGGCGATCAAAATAAACACTTTTTCTTCTTCTACGGTGAAATGTTGACAGTCTCGCGATCGTAAAGTCACCGAAGTTATTTTCTCATCACTGTCAGCGTTTAATTGGTGCGCGTCCGCTTATATCGGTTGTAAATATTTCTCCGAACTACCAGGCATGCCTCACTGATTACTGATTGAGTTGTTTTATATTGCGCTACAACAGATAACTGTAGTGTTTTAATAATCAATGCTTAGTCATGTCATATTTCAGCGCGCGACCACGACGATTATCAAATATTTGTCTACAAACTTGATTGTGTGTTTATAGGAAACAGTTCGAGTTGTCTACTCAGTATGAAGGTAGTCATTTACAGGGTGCGGCATTTATATTTCTCGAGCATTCTTTGACATTGATTTCAGAATCTATGGTTGACATGAGCCCTGTGTTGGTCCAGATATTATCGGTTTACACTTGGATTTCCAAGGAAGTCCATAAAAGAAACTCTGGGACAGTGAAATCCGAAGATCTGGATGTCCAGTCTAGGTCACTTTTTCACTTCGGATATCTGTGGAATATTTTTTGAAGAAAATGAATATGAATTAAGGTTCCCCAGATATTAAGTTCATATCTCGATCGGCTCTTAATGCCAACAATGAATGCCGAGTTGAAAGGTGACCCACCCTGTACTCTTATATGTACATACACATACTCATATTAATTTCGACTCCGGTTTTATGTCAATCATAAAGTCTTGCGTGATATGTGTAATGTGGCGTAGTGGCATGTGGCAAGCTGACAAGTTGGCAGTATGTCGCTAGCAAGCAATTTGTTTTAGACACAGTTGCCAAGTACAACGAAAACAAAGTATTAATTATGTGAAATTGAATAAGTCGAATAAATAAATGAAGTAAATTATGCGACAAGAATGTGGCGCCGCCAAGTTGAACAGTGGTTTTGTGTTTCACTGAAAATAATAACTTGAAAAGTAGTGGAGCTTGGTAAGAAAAATTTTATTTTTACCAAAAATCTTCAAGAATAACTGATTTTCAGGGACTATAGGATATAGGATTGATGTGAGAATGTACTCTTATTGACCTTTTATGTTCACTAAAATCGCAAGAGAGCAATAATAAATAATACAAACTGCTCTCATGAATTAACATGTTAAATTTTTAAGGGTTGCATTCGATCATTTAATCAATGTCTCTCAAACTGAATCAATTTCTTAAAATTAGACGACCCATTAATTTAAAATATTCTCAAAATGTCAAAATTTCTTATTGTGAACTCGACAGAGTGAAAAGGAGCTTCGACGATCACAGGAGGTGAAATATTCGCTTCGATTTTTTATAAATACTAATACTATAAAGAGAGAGAGAGAGAGAGAGATACTAACAACTTTTGAGCAACACTTGTAAGAAGGAGATTGAGAAATAGAGAGCGAAGAGAACGAGAGAGGGAGAGTGCAGAAGAGAAAGCTGCTAACATCTACTAACCTTAAAAATCAATCCCAACTAGACTGTTAAATATGTAAAGCTCAAATTGGCTGAGACTATATAAGAAACTTTCACTAAAAGACCTCAAATGCTTAAGTATTTCAGAAGTATCCTTAAAAGATATTGGAGTTTTGGAAAGCAATCAGGTTAATATTCGAGTAATACCAAGGGGGAAAATGTATTTTATTTTTACAATTTAGAATATATTTTGAGCCCACAAAATCGAACTCCACAACACTGTGCTACTCTTGTATGCACCAAACAACACTCGAGACTCCCTAGTGCGTACCGAAAAAAAATCAACAGCAATAACCCGAAAGTCAAACAATATGTCCGAGACAAAACCAGTGATGCCAGTTGGAGCAAAAACAACAACAACATACAAATCGAAAATTCGCATAAAAATCGCTGATGAATGAAATTTTCAATAAACGCTGAAACAAATGTGCCATAAACGGCGAACAACAACAGCAACAACAATTACATACATATGAAAATAAGCTAACTGCAATAACAATAACAAATAATTGAAAAAACATGCAACTAAAACTTGCATGCAACAATTCGAGTGCGCAAGTTGGACTGGTGCAACAGGTAAACAAAGTAGGAAGCGAAACAGTTGGAGGCTGGCGTCTGCGTTGCGTTTTGCTGTCTGACTGTCCGTCCGTATGTCTGTCTGCGTGCCTGACAGTGGTCTGACCACCGTTGATGGCTGCGTCGCGGAGCCACGCTCAGCTGTCAGCCACATCGTTAAAGCTTTTGACATGCAGCAGCAGTAACAGCAACGGTGCATCAGCAACAACTTGACATGTTGCAGCCACACAGTTTGAGCCTAATTATAGACGCGCGCGACGCACACAGGCACACATAAGAGCCAGCTCGAAGACCTTAAAAAAGAGCAGTAGATGGTTGAGTGTAATGGACGCTGTATTAGGAAGATATTGTCGAATTTTTTTTAAATGGTTCAACTAACGCCCGTGCACCTCTGTTGCATTCAAAAAAAATTTTTTTTTTTTTGAAAATGTTTCTCAAATAACCATCTTTTAAATTAATAAGCTAATTTCTTTCATTAAAAAAAAATTTCGCCTCTCTCTGCTTGCATGCATCACCCCATTGGCGCTACATGGTTGCATGCTACGTGTTGCATGTTGCTTAAATCCCTTCAGTCCCTTCACTGCTTCAAAAATTTTTTTGTTTGTTTACAATTTGGTCCGTTTTAAATTGGTAGCAATTCGCTTTGAGCAAATAATATTCGTGTGTTTTGTGGAATTTACTACTTGTTACTGTCAAGTTGAAATGCTCGAACTGTCAGTGGCGCATTTACATACTAACATCCGTACATGCATGCTGTTGAAACCCGCTCTGGTTAGCTGTGATTCTTTGATGAATGGTTGTGCTGAAGTTAATTGGACGTGTGTCTGGTGTATTAATTTTAATTTTCAATTTTAATATGCTACAGGCGATGTTTTGGGTTGTCTTGGTTTTGGAAAATCATTAAAAAAAATGGGAAACAGTTTTTACAGAACTTTTGTGAAGAGTATAAAAATAGTTTTGGTTTTATTAGTATGCTTTTAAGACCCACAAAATCAATTTAAACAGTACTTGAGTCTAAGATAGTTAGTCTATAATTTGATATGGTTGCTATAGAATGAGGACTTTGAGCAGTTGAATGGTGTGGCTTGAGGTTAAGAAGCAATGAAATACAGTTAATAGCTTTATCATATCATTAAATCTTAGACGAGCTTCCTCACATTTGATACGAAGCAATCTGATTTAATGCAGATATTATTTCTACAGAGACCCGAACGGCATCTCGAATGATCTGAGATCTGGAATCTGGTATGGATATGAAACAGTACCAACTTCAACTTCGGAACCTTCTAATACATAGAAATCATATTATTCATTTAAAATTAATCGGAATTATATAGAAACCTTAAACGGAAGCCTGAAATATTGTTTTTGAAAACATTAAACGATTTTGACAACCGCTTCAGTTGAATATACTTGCTTTGGAAACCCCGATTCGGTATAAATCTAACCATGAATCGATTCACTCTGAAAAAACGTGATGGAATAGTCAGATCTCATATGGAAAATTGTCTTCCAGTTTGTGTTTAGAAAATAGAAAAATCATTTGAGATCCAATAAACACCATTTTATATTCAAATAATGATTTTTTGCTCGCTTATCGGTCATAACCGTTATTGAACCCATAACATTGTCTCATTACGTTTATCGGCAAATGCGTGATCAAGATATTGACGGATACAGCTTCAAGGCCAACCACCAACTAAACTGCGAATCAAAATATACAGTTTTTCACTTAGGTGCCAAATATGCCTGAACAGATTGGGAACCTTTCTCATATCTGTGGGGGTTTTAAAAGTAAAACGGTCACTTGAATTATGTCTTATTATGAAAATTAATAAAAAATAAGTAAGGAAGGGCTAAGTTCGGGTGTAACCGAACATTTTATACTCTCGCAATTTATTTATTTAACTTTATTTATATTATATAATACACAATTAGAGCCATATATTCGTCATATATATTGTATAAAGTCCATTGAAAGTTGGAAACCATAATATTAGGTTAGAAGCACCGAGGTCCTAATGTTCGATATATGGGGCCTTGAAAACCTATGGTCCGAGTTTGGCGATTTTTAGAATGGGGCTGCCACACTATAAACGTAGTATTTGTGCAAAGTTCTGCACCGATATCTTCACTAGTGCTTACTTTATATATTGTAAAGTAAACGATTCAGATTGTCTTCAAAGTTCTGGTATATAGGAAGTAGGCGTGGTTGTGAAGCGATTTGGCCTATTTTCACAACATATCATTGGGATGTAAGAAAACTATTACAAACCAAGTTTCATTGAAATCGGACGAGTAGTTCCTGAGATATGGTTTTTGACCCATAAGTGGGCGACGCCACGCCCATTTTCCATTTTGTAAAAAAATCTGAGTGCAGCTTTCATCTGCCATTTCTTATGTGAAATTTAGTGTTTCCGACGTTTTTCGTTAGTGAGTTAACGCACTTTTAGTAATTTTCGACCTAACTTTTGTATGGGAGGTGGGCGTGGTTATGATCCGATTTCTTTCATTTTTGGACTGCATTCGGAAGTGGCTAAAAAAAACGACTGCAGAAAGTTTGGTTTACATAGCTTTATTGGTTTGCGAGATATATACAAAAAACTTAGTAGGGGGCGGGGCCACGCCCACTTCCTCAAAAAAATTACATCCAAATATGCCCCTTCATAGTGCGATCCTTCATACCAAATTTTATTTTCATAGCTTTATTTATGGCTTAGTTATGGCACTTTATGTGTTTTCGGTTTTCGCCATTTTGTGGGCGTGGCAGTGGTCCGATTTTGCTCATTTTCGAAAGCAACTTTCCTATGGTGCCAAGAAATAAGTATGCCAAGTTTCATCAAGATATCTTAATTTTTACTCAAGTTACAGCTTGCACAGACGGACGAACGGACGGACGGACGGACGGACAGACAGACATTCGGATTTGAACTCCACTCTTCACCCTGATCACTTATATAACCCTATATCTAACTCGTTTAGTTTTGGGTGTTACAAACAACCGTTATGTGAACAAAACTATAATACTCTCTTTAGCAACTTTAGTTGCGAGAGTATAAATATTTTTAGTAGTAGTCCCTGATTACCACCCAGAAACATTTCACATTTCTTCGACAAATATTTTAAGGTTCCTTAAGTAAGTGAGATAAGCTAGAAATCAAAATACTTTCAGATATTTTCTTGTCCGAAAATATTTTTAACACCAAGTTATTATTCTCAATAGAAAGAGATGGCTGGCGTAAGGGCATAGCACCTGCACGCAGCAATTTAAACATATTTACAGATGGCTCGAAAATGGAGGACGGGGAAGGCGCGGGGATATAGTGCCCGGAGTTAGGTATAAGTCAACCATTCAAACTACCCGACCACTGCAGTATATTTCAAGCTGAGGTGTTTGCAATTGGAAAAGCTATCCTTTAGCGCACCAACAGGATACTCTAAAGTAAACATATACGTAGACAGTCAGGCGGCAATCAAGGCAATATCCTCCTTCAGCATATCGGCCAAAAGTGTCTTAAGTGGTAGGACAGCAGTGGATGATGTCGCCAGAAATAGGCGACTTCAATTCTACTGGGTGCCAGGCCACAAGGGCATAGAAGGTAACGAGATAGTGGACGAGATTGCCAAACGAGGCGTAAAACTGTCATCCGAAAATATGATGAACGTAGATAGACCTATACACTGTCTATATGATGATCTAGACAGAAACTTGGTAAAAAAGTTCAAAGCGCGCTGGAAGAATATACCGGGATGCAAAACCGCAAAAGTTATGTGCAAGGCGGTAGATAAGAAGTATACTAAATTTCTATTGGCGCTCGATAGAAGCATATTCACTGGTCACTGTTTTGTGGCGGCGCACGCCTACAAGATGGGGCTGATAGATCGTGAAGACTGCAGGAAATGTCAAGAGCAAGGCACCAGAGAAACAATGGAGCACCTCTTCTGTGAATGTCCTGCATTATCAAGACAACGGCTTCAGCATTTGGGGGCTACACATTACGTTAATCTGGAAGAGATTTCGTGGGTGAAGCCGCAAAGCCTTTTGAAATTCGCAACAAGCGCTGGCATCCTAAAGGACGACTACTCCTCAATAACTAAGTGACGGCACTCCATCTGGTATCACAAAGGACCAAAACTGGTCTATGTGTGGCGTTGTAGCCTGCTAGAGTAACCTAACCTAACCTATTATTCTCAAGAAAAGAACTATTTAGCCAATTCTACCCAACCCTACGTCACACCTCCGAACACATTTAACTGCCAAATATTTACCTTTAACACAAAACTAAAATATATTATGAAGTAAAGTGCAAACAACAACAATAACAACAACAAGTACAAACAATGTCTACACACTGCACTTACGCAGCGCATCGATCAGCCTCACTTAATTAATTACACCAATTAAAAGCCGCAATGAGAAAAACAAACATCGAAATGGCTGCAGCTGATGCAGCACAATGTCCGTCCGCGTAACGCTAAACTCTGAACGCCAAGCTCCAAGCTCCAAATGCCAAAAATACACACAACGCACGACACACAGCCACTGTCACTCGCGAGTGGAGCTGCGCAGGCGCACCTTCGACCGGCAGACAGACAATCCGGACACTCTTAGCAGCAATGTTGCGTGTTAGCCACAGTTTAGACGTAATTTATTAACAATTTTCAACACAAACTTACAAGCGGCTAAATTCCACTAAATTCCGTATGGTCACCGTACGTCGTGTGGTCACTTACGACGACACAAACTCGTCCTAATGTGTGTTGTTGTTGCTATTATCATTAGTATAGTTGTTGTTGGCTGGCAGTGGCTCTCGTGCAAACTGCCATGCTGATGGTTAATGGCCGAAGGCTGTCGCCCGTTGCTTGTTGGTTGTACGGCTGGACGGCTGCCTGGCCGCTTGACTGCGAGCTCCGGGCTTGGACTCCGAGCTGCCGCTGGCTGTGCTGACCGTTCTTGTCCGGTGGCAATTAACGTACATGTTTCCGAGAGAAATACGAGCAACCATTTGCTGAACAAACAAATACACACACACACACATCCATACTCAATCGGAGATAAATATTGCTGTGGCAACAACTTGGATGGTTGTGGGTAACATCAAGGCGGTAGCTAGCAGGGGTGGTGGCCATGACTACACTTCTGGTTTACTCGCATTGTGTTGGGGACTCGTGGCTGCCGGCTGCTGTGTTGCACATTGATTAACACATAACTGGCTACGTGAGAAACTTTATTGACAGTGTCTATGCCGCAGCGGCTGGCTTGAGAAAGATTTGCTATGCTAAACTGTATTGTCATTGTAATTTGAGTTTTGCTATTTCTACCTCACTCTTTGTAGGGCAGTATTTTGGAAAGACAGCTGTCGAGTTCGAAGTACGACTCAAAGTCTATTGGGTTGATATTGCTCTAAAAGCTGGAGCTACAGTTAGACTACCAAGGTGAAGGCTTTGAGTTCGATTTTAATTTACTCATTCAAGTTGTTGTGATTCTTCAAATCCATTTGTTTAATAGATATAAGTCTCAAAAAGTCACAGAATATTTGTTTATCCGTGAGATCGACTACTATACCAACTACCTTTCGGTCTCGTATTATGGGAAGATAACGGTAAATTAAATCTTTACACTCAGCCGGTCCGAATCTAACGGTTACTCAGAGTGGAGTTCATGGAACCGATTCAAGACATCTTGTTACTTGAATATATAATTTTATCTTTCCTGGTATCGATTATCAATGGATGGTAATTCTAGTCTCAAAAAGTCGCCTATGATCTAGATCGATCTAGATGATGATTATAGGTTTGAGTCCCTTCATACACGCCTTTTTGAATATAGTGCTAGTATAATAATTTATTTAATAATTTGTTTATTATGTAAGCTTTAATAAAAAAAAAAAAAAAAAAAAATAGTGCTAGTATAAAACTTTTATCCCAAAAATAATTTTCTTCAGTCAGCTCCACCAACTGTATCAAGTTGAAGTTCACAGTTCAACTCCTGATTCCATAATGAGCCACATGCAAGTGTTACTCATCGCAACATCCGTAGGAAAGGCGCCCACTTCAAACGCCACAAACTAATAAATCCTTGAGCTAACTAGAGTTCCCACAAGCCGCAGGAAACAAGTAAAACGGAATGCCGATTGACGGCGCAGACGACGTTAAGTGCTTGTACATGCAAATTTAGCCATAAACGCACGCGAAAACTGCAGAGACACGGAGCTACATACACACAAAGTGGTTACGAACATTCAATTCGGTGTATATGAGCGGGTACGCGCCCAGAGCCCCACGCAAAATGCCATGCACGAACGTTTGTCTTAAATCTTCTTACACTGGCAAGTGGTTTTCGTTCGTTCGACGCTAACAATTTGAACCCATTGAGGGATGGCATTTTCGCCTTGCGGGCTATTTGCGCATGCGCAACGGCAGAAGAAGAAAGGCGCCGCCTTCCATTAACTCAACCGCTGTGCTCACTTATCAATTCCAGCCGGTGCGATGGCATTTCGCTACGCGGTGACGAGGGAATTCGCTTCAGTCGGTGAACTGCCTTGTCCATTATCGCAGGAGCTCGGGACTCCAAGCTTATTTATTTATTTATCTGTATGTTTTTGCTCTTTCTCTTTGCTGCCACATACATCTTGCGCCGTTTTTCGAGCGGCGATTTTTCCAATTGACTTCATTCTGTGGCGCTGAATGGTAGCCGATCGAAGGATTGCGCCAGGCTTTTGTGATAAATACAATGCCGCACCGTATCTTTCAACAACAACAGCAACAGCGTGTAGCGTAAGCAACACCAACACCTTAACTCAACTCCCCGGCGATACATCGCATGACGCAACGGCTCATCTTAGTCGGCAACGTTCGGTCGTGCCAACTTTATTTGCGCATGCGCCGACGGCTGCCAACTGACGTTGATCCCTTTAAATGGACTTTGTTTGAATTAATCGAAGTGATATTTCGCTTGTCCTGAATTCAATTTGCTGGCGCAAACGCTCGGCATCCACAAACAGACAACCCACCTCATGGACATGTCCCGAGACACATGGCGGCTTGGCATGCCACAGTTAGCCGTGGTACAATCTCCACAATTTTTGCTTGGTTGCACATATCACCGTCGTATTTGCTTGATCCTGCCGATACTGCGAGCTTCAAGCTATTTTTATATGGTTCCGTTGTTTGTTTTTGGTTTCTGTGAAGTTGTACGTGGCTAAGAACTCCGCTGAAGGCCTGCGGTTAGCGTTTGGGTTTTGTTCGATTTACCATCGAAAAAATCAATTGAGCAAATATAAATATTCCCAAATGAGGTTTCTGATGCGGAATGACATGAGTTGTGGCCCAAATCAATATTTTAGTACAGCAGCTAGGTCTGGGTATATCTGTGGACTAAAAGTCATAGATAAGATATGTAGTTATGGTGTTTGGCATAATACAACGAGTTGATTTTTGTGCAGAGACTCAAGTTCCAATTTATATAATATATATACATCATTTACTAAACTATTGCAGAGCTCCGGAGATCTTAGAAAATGAGTTTTAAGATGTTTTTATGGATGTTAGTAACGAGGGGTTCGAGAAGTGTTCCAACTCGACATCGGTTTCTTGGTCTACAGTTCATATTAGTAAAGCTGTCGAAAATTCAGTTGTTTGGAACTTCAGGTTTCTTAAACTCATACAACTCGGCTAGATGTTTGGCTACGCTTGTGATTCCTTTCAAAATTACGGATAATAGAAATTGTGTGCGTCTCCTAGAGCTAAATTTAAAATTACTTGGACATGCAGTAGAGTCATCTATACAGTTCGATGACCATTCCTATAAGAGTTGGATCCATGTTAGTGAGACCTTCACAGTACTATTTCTTGAGTACAATTCCCAAAAAACACTGATGGATGTTGCATTTCGAACCTCAAAGACCTGGATGTAGCGGGAATACTGGTATTGTCCGTTATAGTCTCCAATATTAGCAGAGATCCGTTATACCTTTGATATTCGGTCTTTCGATATCAGTCTTCAGCTTGACATATTTTTTACATAAAGCATATTAAGTAGCTCAAGAAGATATGAATTTTGAGGGTACTCAAATACTGAGGGTTAGGTTAGGTCAAGGGACAACGACTGCACGACTGCATAGGATCTCACTTTGAAAGCTTCGTCTAACTTTTGTGACAACCAAATACTCAGAGTTTGTCACGGTGATCATTCCTTCTTTTGTACAAGATTTGAAGAAGTAAACAATTCTAACAGGTCAGAATCCACCGTACTCCATCTGAAGACTGGTTAGGGTGCCACTATGAGCAGCATCGCAGACCATCTCCACATACTATGTTCATGATGGATTTGAGGGCTTTTCGAAAGGGGAATTATTCCAGGCACAAAGTGAAGCTAAGTACTTTTCTTAACTTCCTCTGCTAGGTGAACACTCTGCAAGCAATAGAACATCTTGTCTTAGCCAACGTGACCGCTGAGTACGATAACTAACTGAATTGTAAAAAACCGTAATTTATACCAGAAAATTATAATTTCAATTAAGAAAAGCATTTCTATTAAATTACACGAGGACATGTAATTAATTTAAGTGTCGATTTGAACTACAAGTACTTAAAAAACAGCCACCACAAACGCCAAGGATTCTACCGAAGTCAGCGTAGGAACACTCTCATTAGGGGAGTATGGTAGTTTAAAAAAGAAATAAATGTGAGAACACCTTGCTGCTACTTATCTATTTAATGGATGTTAATTAGATTTCTTACCAAAACACATATACAAGCAAACACATACAAAGAAATATATGCAGAGGCACAGCAATGTCCAGTGCTTGAGCCGCCGTCCTGCTATGCGACAACAACTCAGCTGCACCCGCTACCTTTCGATGGCAATGAAGGCAACGCGGGGCTCGCGTTTGTCTCTAGCTGGAATGCAAATAAATGATGTGGCGAGTACATAAATATATATTGAGTTGGGCTATAATAAGGTTAATTTTATTATTTGTTTGGAGGACTTCGTGTCTGGATATACATACATATATGAATGTATGTGTGTATGTCAATATAATACATTTATGTTGCTTCACAGGCAATTTTAACGAATTGAAATGGTGATTCTTATCGTTTAATGGTTGTCAATGTGATGCCATAATGTTTGTGCGATGTAGCAGTTGGTGGCCAGGGGTGATGGGATATGTATGCTTGAGGTATGTATGTTTGTAAATGTGTTAGTTTATATGAATTCGCTATCGAAATGATTTATGAAGTGCATGCCAGACTAAAGGATATAAGAAATGTAAAATTGAAAGGTAAATGTATAAACTTGCCTATGTGTATACAGGGTGACCCAAATACATGTTCTTTAAAAAAATATAAATGTACATATGTATTTAGTTAAAAGGTTGTATTTTTTCTATCTTTTAACCATTTAAAAAATTATGAAAATATAAAATGAAAAATAAAAAAAATTAATTTTCAACTCTATTTTTTTAAATTTGGTTTAAGGGACACATTATAATATTTTTTATATTAATTGTATAAATACTTAGACTTCAATTTAACTTATATGTATGGATGTATGTATGTCCATATGTACATTTATAAATTTTCGTATAGGTGGCAACTTCTTTCATTTAAATTTTATAAATAAAAAAAATTAATAGCATTATTGAACATAAAATATAAATTTAAGAAAGACCACAGGAGTTTTCATTTTTTTTTAGGAGCTAGGTGGCAACCCTTTATTTGTTAAATTTTATTAAATGTAATTTTTTTAAAAGCCTCGTACAAATAAACAAATAAAATTAAAATTTTAGAGAGGTCGAAGAGTATTATAATTTTTTTAGATAGGTGACAACCCTTTATTTATTAACTTTTTATAAAATCTGATTTTTTAAATGAATTGTGTTTGTATAATACGCTCAAACTACAACGAACAACTTATTAAGAAATCATACTAACTTTAATATTATGAACCGCCCTGTACAAATAAACCCATTTACATAAATAAACATTAACAACAGCTGCTCAAAGGTTAACGATTATCTCCGTATTAGAAAAAATTATGACTAATTGAATTTGCACAATACTACATTAATAAATTGTATTTATTTTATTCGCATCTTCTTGTCTCTAATAAATAGTTGAGCTTTCGAGTCAGCGGACCCCATTTGTGTAGTTAAATAATTTATTTGAACCTCGAAGGTTAAACTGTCAAATTAAATATCAATCAAATTGTATCAGCTTGTAGCCTAAATACACGCAGACTTTTGGCCAAAAGCAAAAACAAGTATAAGAACAACAAAAATGAACGTATGCATGCCATTAAAAGAAACGATCAATCAAGTATTAATGAGGTGTTGCGATCAAAATATAACCTGCAGCATGGCACAGGTCACCACGGAACATCATAAACTTAATAAGAGTGTCTTTACTCACGAACACACTCACATATTTGTAGATTTGTATGTGTTTATAGCTCTTTACATGCTTATAAGCCGCAGGGGCTCTCTCCTCACAGTAGATATCACAAAACTAATTTTGATTCTGTGGACAATATTGATTTAAACATGAGCGATAATAACGACGGTCACAAAAATAAAGCCAGACGCTGATAATGATTAGTTTATATGAAAACTGAATAATTTTTTTTGAGAGATTGTCATGGTTGTGAAAAACATGTTTAATTATAGAGAAATTCAAACTCGAACGACATATTTTTACAAAAAATTAAAAATTCAACTCTTTATATCTTCTTCTTAGACTAACTCTATGATCTCTTAAGGATTTTGTTCGAGTACATATTGGTGTTCCTATGGTTCAGGATTTGTCAAAGCACTTGACCCATATTTTTTCATCAGCTACCATCGAAAGTGAGAAAATTCCTCATGAACTCACCATCTTGTACAATACTATTTATGTTTTTCGGTATCTTAAATTGGCGATCCCATGTAGAAACACTGCAATGCAGATACATTGCAATGTTTGAAAATTGTAACAGGGTCTAAACCCTGGTTCAGGAACAATATTATAGTAGAAATACATCTAAGAATAATTAATCTAAAGACCGCAAGGTCTAATTGTAGAAAGCATCGAAGCAAATTCTTGAAGAACACTGCAACTGGTGACTTTCAGAAAGGAGATGGTCCAAAACCGGCTTATAAAGCTGCCCAATAGACAACAGCCAACTGGTACCAAGTGATATCAATGCGATAAGCGGATCATCCGCAATGGTCATAACAGCAATAATAATAACAAGAACAACAACAATAACAACAATAACAACAATAACACCAATAACCAACACAACCATTAAAGCAGTCATCAAGCGATCTGCGGCTACAACGAACGTCAACCGCATACACCGGTCATGTCAGCGTTATTTAAGGTTAATAAATAATATTGATTTGACTGTTCGTTGAAAATGAGACAAAGGCAGACACAGCCAGAGTCAACCGAAGTCAGCGGCAATCGAGCTGGGGTGCGTGCAACAACGCTAAGCTGCGCTATCGCATTTACAACGGCGTCATCGGCAGCGCGTTGGTTGGTGGCTGCCGGCTGGTGTGCGGGACAAGCGAGACGTGCGGGCGTTGCATGAGCGTATGCATTGCGTGGTAGTGTTGAATTATGCGCAGCCAAGAAGAAGAAGCCTGTTGACAATATCTTTGGCCGTTTGTTTGTATGCGCTCAGCTGGCATCTCGATCGCAGACCAAAACGACTCATCGCGGGTATCATCATCATCATCGGCGGAATCATCTTCAAGCAGTTGTGGTTGTTGCTTTTGTTATCGCCTTAGTCGCCATCGATGTGGTCGTCTGGCTGGCCGCTGTGGGATTAACGGCGCTTATCTACTGATGCCGATCAATATAAACGTGGAATTGCTGCATCGTAACTCTTAATGCGACTAACTCTATGATCTCTTAAGGATTTTGTTCGAGTACATATTGGTGTTCCTATGGTTCAGGATTTGTCAAAGCACTTGACCCATATTTTTTCATCAGCTACCATCGAAAGTGAGAAAATTCCTCATGAACTCACCATCTTGTACAATACTATTTATGTTTTTCGGTATCTTAAATTGGCGATCCCATGTAGAAACACTGCAATGCAGATACATTGCAATGTTTGAAAATTGTAACAGGGTCTAAACCCTGGTTCAGGAACAATATTATAGTAGAAATACATCTAAGAATAATTAATCTAAAGACCGCAAGGTCTAATTGTAGAAAGCATCGAAGCAAATTCTTGAAGAACACTGCAACTGGTGACTTTCAGAAAGGAGATGGTCCAAAACCGGCTTATAAAGCTGCCCAATAGACAACAGCCAACTGGTACCAAGTGATATCAATGCGATAAGCGGATCATCCGCAATGGTCATAACAGCAATAATAATAACAAGAACAACAACAATAACAACAATAACAACAATAACACCAATAACCAACACAACCATTAAAGCAGTCATCAAGCGATCTGCGGCTACAACGAACGTCAACCGCATACACCGGTCATGTCAGCGTTATTTAAGGTTAATAAATAATATTGATTTGACTGTTCGTTGAAAATGAGACAAAGGCAGACACAGCCAGAGTCAACCGAAGTCAGCGGCAATCGAGCTGGGGTGCGTGCAACAACGCTAAGCTGCGCTATCGCATTTACAACGGCGTCATCGGCAGCGCGTTGGTTGGTGGCTGCCGGCTGGTGTGCGGGACAAGCGAGACGTGCGGGCGTTGCATGAGCGTATGCATTGCGTGGTAGTGTTGAATTATGCGCAGCCAAGAAGAAGAAGCCTGTTGACAATATCTTTGGCCGTTTGTTTGTATGCGCTCAGCTGGCATCTCGATCGCAGACCAAAACGACTCATCGCGGGTATCATCATCATCATCGGCGGAATCATCTTCAAGCAGTTGTGGTTGTTGCTTTTGTTATCGCCTTAGTCGCCATCGATGTGGTCGTCTGGCTGGCCGCTGTGGGATTAACGGCGCTTATCTACTGATGCCGATCAATATAAACGTGGAATTGCTGCATCGTAACTCTTAATGCGCATATCGATTACGCTGTCGTGCAACAAGTTGATAAATAATTCTCAATGTTTACTGTTTATGGTCGCGACTCTCACTCTGACTATTGTTGTGGTCTTAGTTGTTGTTGTAGTTGTGACTGCGACGTGCTAGACGACATAAATTTTCGGAAAAAGGATTCACCATCTTAAGGGACAGGTTCTTGGTCTACTGCTTATGTTGTTATTGTTGTGTTCTTTATTTTCATTTCAGTTTGGTATTAATTACATTTAAATGAAATAAGTTAAATTTAATTGTTATGGTTGAAGCATCGCTGCCATTGTGGCATTTGTTTTAAGTGTTGAATTACAGCACAGTTTGAAGAATGTTAAGGCATTCGCGAAGTGAACCTCACAGACTGGACTACACCCTGGAATGTCTTACAAGTTTCGGAAGAAGAAGCGCTGAATAAACTGAAAAATATTTTACTATCAACTAGAAACATAAATTTGTCTAAGGATCTCACGAAGGATACATACACACGGATAGTTTCACTTCGAAATAAAATACATTTTTGAGTTAAAGTAAGAATAAATACAATCGAAATGTCAAATAGGCAGAATTTAAAATTCTTAGGAACCATCGGAATCGTTAGAAAATGTTATAAAAAAATTCAGAAAGGCTTTGACAGCGATGGGTATAAATGGCTTACTCTTTCCAGTAAAAAAATTACATAACCTCAAAAATGATGGCAAGAGTGTTAAGATGCAACATATAGTGAATTAACTATGCACGAGACTGATACATTTTGGTAAAGGTCAAACCATGATAGAGATAAGATTTCGGAAAAGAGGTGTCAAGTTTCGGAGATAAAATTATAACGTTTTATTCTGACTTTAAAAAAGGTAACTGAACTAATAATTGGGGAAAGACCCAGATTAAGGTTCGACTTCGGTAATTTTTCAGCCAACAAAATTGATTTTGATTGACTAGAAAAATCTTAACTTTTAAACAACTATATATATATATACACATTTGGTGTAGGAACCGCTTACGCGATTATATCCGAATCTACCACAGCGCGCCATTCATTTCTTCTTCTTGCTTTCTGGCGCCTACTGGAAACACCATGTGAAGCCAGGTCACTTTCCACTTGTTCTCCCCAACGGAGTGAAGGTCCTCCTCTTCCGCGGCTTCCTCCAGCGGGTACTGTATCGAACACTTTCAGAGCTGGAGTGTTTTCATTCATTCGTACAGCATGGCCTAGCCACTGTCTTTTTATTCGCTGAACTATATCAATGTCGTCGTATAAATCGTACAGCTTATCATTCCAACGTCAACTATTACATAACTATTATTAATTTATTTAACAAAATTATATAATGATATTAGCTGACCCGACGCATAAAAAAATTAGTTTGGTCCCATACACAGAAAAAAAGTATATTTTGTCGTATAGTGTAATGAATCAATATTTTTAATAAATTATTTCGTCGCATTTACTGCTCCTCTTCACTTATCAATCAATAAAATTCAAAATTCCTGCTTCACTCTTCTGCAGTTCAATCAAGTTGAACGCCTGGAATTCATAAAAACATAATGGTTCACCTCCTTCAATAAAAATTTTGAAGAGCTCTTCCAAAAACCAGTAGCTGTTTAATATTAATTAAAAAAGTAATTTCAATCGCCAGCAAGCGCTCCACCACTTTGCCACACACTATTTTTCTACAACCGGCGCTGCCAAAAATCGATTGGCTCATCAAATAATTGCTACACATGCACATGTATGTATGTATGTACATATGATTGTAAGCCAATAAAAAACGTGTAACTAACATACGTTTCAACACGATCGCACTGATGCCGTCGTCTCCGCCTCAATACGACCAATGCGCGTACGCGGACCACACAACGTGCCAACGGTGAAGCGTTCCGCTAACGAAGTGTTATAAATTGCCGATGATGAGAACGATGAGAAGAACAAGTAATTTACAACGATTTCGATTAAAATCAATATTTAATAATAATACAAAACACATGTACAACAAACAACTGCAAATTATCCGAGTAAATATGTGTGTTTGTGCTGAGAAGTTGCAAATTTACCTCTCTTGTTATATAAATAATTCGAATCGTGACAAGCCACGAAGCTGATGGCGAACAACACAACCACAAGAAGGCGCTACATGGCAGCAGACCCTACGCTGGGTGGGTTGGACTGCAAAGAAGACGCAATCGCCCACGGCTGGGTGATGAAAGCTCCGAAGGAATTGCAAATATTTGTGTTTGTGTGTATGTGTCTGTTTGTGCAATGCATTTTGATGCCATAAACTTTGGTGGCAACGAGCAGTGCTCTTGCAATTTCTTGTTCTTCTTGTTGTTTTTGCTGTTGCCATTTGTCAGTTGGCGATTCGGTAATCACCACTTGTTATAAAGACTGTAATTAGGCGTCCATTAAAAGGGTGGTCCACGCATGTCCACACACAGCGCCGTCCGTACGTACGTCCGTCCTTCCGTCGCACGGAGACAACAACAGCCAACTCAACTGCTCAGGCGTCGCTTTGCAACAACTTGCGGCCTTTGTCGTCGATCAACAATCAAAACACGCCCATGCGCACGCCTAATAAATAACGCGCGGACGCAAGTGAAAAATCGCCCGAAAGCCAGGCGAAACGCGCGCGTTCGCATTTCAAGTGTGTTTGTTGTTGTTGTTATTGTAGATGTATGTGTGCGTTTGTTTGGGGGGCTAAACAAATAGGCATATTTAATAATTGCTGCATTGAATAAAGTGCAATTTTATGAAGGGCGGACAGTTTACGTACAGTTTATTCACCTGCCACCGCCGGGCGTGATGCTGCATGCAACAGACTCGCCAACCACCAACGAGTATGTATGTAAGTGTGTGCGCCTGCGTGTACGAGTGGAAATTTCACGCCTGCCAGCTATTTGCGCACAAAATGTTAAATTGATTTCATGATTTTAATCGCTGTTTTAAGTCAAGCAACTCTTGCGCGGCCGCGTCATGCATTTTTATGTGAGAGTATGTGTATAGGCACTTCGGCATATTTGCTCCAGTTTCACTTGGGTTAAGTGTGGCGTTGCCTGTCCTGTTAGCGTTGAGTTGTTGTATTTGTTTGGCAAAGTGCTTGTTTGAATTTAGCACAGCATTAAATTTCCCCAACGATATAATTAAAATGCGATTGCTTTCCTGGGGACACATACTCATGCTTACATGTATTTATATATCTCTAGTATAAATTGTAAATTTTTGTGACGAAGGAATGCAGCATAAATTTTGGAAAGAATTTTTTGTTGGTTATACGAGTTTGGTTCAAAAAATAACAGGAATTTCTTATTTGAAAAAAAAAATTATAAAATATCATTTGACTACATGCATGTTGTCGCCTTCGAAATTATCTCCATTCTCTTCCCCTTGGCTCTTACAGCGACGAGAAACCTGTAAAACGATAGCTCTTTAAGGTTCTCTATATTTTTGAAAATATGAGAAAGTCACACGGAGCCATGTCTGACGAATTTGGAGGCTGGGGCATTGATACAGTATTGTTTATGGTCAAGAATTCACAAACAAAAAACGAAGTGTGAGCTTTTAACAAACGAAATACGCCAAGCTCTTGAACACACATCTCATTTTAGTGTCTGCTACAGACAAAGTAAGTAAAGTATGTACATACATACATATATCATCATAGTAAAAACTAACAAGTAAGGAAGGGCTAAGTTCGGGTGTAACCGAACATTTTATACTCTCGCAATTTATTTATTTAATTTTATTAAGAAAACAAATAATTTGACCCACATATTCGGCATATATATGGTATAAAGTCCATTGAAAGTTTGAAAATCCTAATATTAAGTATATGGGAGATAGGTGAAGTTATGACCCGATTTCACGTATTTTAGGCACGGAGACATTATATTAGAAGAAAAATATTCCCTCTACATTTATTCAAAATATCTGAGAGATTCACCTATATTTTCGTTAAACAATTTATTTGAAGCTCTAAGGTCCTCATATTCGAATACTTATGGTCCGTTTTTTGCGATTTTTAGAAGAGCGATGCCACACTATAAATACTTTGCAGTATTTGTGCAAAGTTCTATTCCGATATCTGCACTGGTGCTTCCTTTATACATATATTGTAAAGTAAACGATTCAGATTGGCTTCAAAGTTCTGGTATATGGGAAGAAGGCGTGGTTGTGAACCGATTTGGCCTATTTTCACAACTTATAATGGGGATGCAAGGGAAATATTACAAACCGAATTTCATTGAAATTGGTCGAGTAGTTTCAGATATATGGTTTTTGACCCATAAGTGGGCGGAATCACG
The DNA here is from genome assembly GCA_031772095.1 of Zeugodacus tau. Lineage (NCBI taxonomy): Eukaryota > Metazoa > Arthropoda > Insecta > Diptera > Tephritidae > Zeugodacus > Zeugodacus tau. The sequence continues at coordinate 64,960,862 of CM062650.1, read as the reverse complement.
CCCATTTAAAATTTTGTTTACAATTTTGAATGCAGCTCTTCTGTGCCTTCTTTATAATGAAGGCTTCTGTTGGTTTTCCTTACTGAATTAAAGCATTTTTAGTAGTTTTCAACATAACCTTTGTATGGGAGATGGGCGTGGTTATAATCCGATTTTCTCCATTTTGAACTATATAAAGGAAATACCTGAGAAAAACGACTCCTGAAAGTTTCGTTGATATAGCTTTAGTAGTTTACGAGATATGAACAAAAAACTTAGTATGGGGCGGGGCCACGCCCACTTTCCCAAAAAAATTGCATCCAGATATACCCATTCCTAGAACAATCGTTTGTACCACATTTTATGCTCATGTATATATACTTTATGTGTTTTTGGTTATCGCCATTTTGTGGGCGTGGCAGTGGTCCGATTCCGCCCATCTTCGAACTTAACCTTCTTATTGTGCCAAGGAACACATGTTCCAAATTTCATTAAGATATCTCAATTTTTACTCAAGTTACAGCTTGCACGACGGACAGACAGACATCCGGATTTGAACTTTACTCGTCACCCTGATCACTTTGGTATATATAACCTTATATCTCGTTTAGTTTTAGGACTTACAAACAACCGTTATGTGAACAAAACTATAATACTCTCTTAGCAACTTTTGTTGCGAGAGTATAAAAACACACATCTCTTACAATGACGATATCATGACAGTCCTACTTCTTCGAAGAAACTCAGGATTTATATTAGATCACCTTTCTCAGCTATTCTTCATCGACCCAAACACTCTGAAGATCCTAGACTTAACTAAATTATCGGGTTTTGAAAGATGTTTCTGGGGTACTTGAAGTCCAAATATTGAACTAATCGATCCTTGAAGCTGGTTACAAAATTTTATAAAATAATTACTATTATTATGCTCGAGATTATAACATTATCATATCTTTATATTTTATAGAAGTGCATATACATACATTCCACCGACATCTTAGTACGACCAAACACATAAATGTTTCAATGTGAAAAAACCTCAAAAAAGATTCGCTTAATTCGCACAAATGCCACACATCAGCGCAGCGTCCGACAGCGACAGGGACAGAGCCTCGGTCCATGGCATGTAGTCCGCATTTTGAATGGCCTAATGGATATAAAAAATGAGCTTTACTTGCATTTACGCAAACTTGTTGATGGGTGCTTAAGTACCACGCACATAAATTAACCACATGGCAGACATGTTGCATGCTGCGCGAACCCGCGTCCGAGGCACATTGCAACCGGCGGACGGGTGAGCCTTGAGCGAGCAGTCCGAGCTCCGATACGCGCCAACAACCGCCGCGCGTCGAAAATGAAGCGCCACAAAAAGCCATCAGCGAACAGCGGGCGCTGTGTGGGAATGCGGGGGAAACTCATGCGTTTACAACAACTTTGCAGTGCATATTTTTTACTCTGCAACGGAACGCGACGCGACGCTCTGATTCACCGATATCCATGTGTGAGTGTGTGACTTCGTCGCCCTCGACTGCAACTCTGGAGTCTGCGCGGCCCATTGACCCCTTCGGCTCCACACGCTTCCGACGGTGTTCCGGCCTTCAGCGCAATGCAGCGTCGCGCTCATTTGAATGTGACGCACGTATGTAAGTACCCCAGTTCGAATTCAAATTCAAATCCAGCGGATGAGAGTGTGTGTGTGTATGTCGGAGCTGGCGCATATTCCGCATTAGCAGACACAGCTCGGCGGGATGCAGGCGCCACTCCACAATGCCATGCAGCGCCGAGCACATACAACAACAGCACGGCAATGCGCAGTGACAACAACATAGCAACAACAACAGCGCAACACTGCATGTCAGCCAGGTAAACGGCCGTTGCGCATGCGCAGTTCAACAGTTGCATCTTTCTTAAGAATGGTTCCAGCTTCATTCGGTGGCTGAGTCGGCGCGCAGTGACGGCATTTTGGCTGTTCGTTCTACGAAATACGCGCTGGGTGATTGTTGTTGTGCCAGTGCGTGTCTTCGGGTCAGGTGTGTTGTTGTTGTTGTAGCTTGTTTTAATGTCGCCTATGTTGACATTTCGTGAAGTCAACCACTCTTATTTATTAATTTATTTATTTTCAATTAATTTTGTATACACAACAACAATGTTGCAATAACCAACTATCAACACCAACAACATCCAAGCCGTTACAGCTTGTTCACCGTCGGCGGCTACTTGTCGCAGCAAACGTTTGCGTAATCCATTGATCGATTGCACATGTTAGGTCCGATCGTATCTATTCGCCAGTTGCACGGTGTAGTCCCTGCACTCCACTTGCCACTTGGCTTGCCTCCTTTTGTGGTAGTTCGCTTACTGGGTCTGGCTTGACAACTGTCGCCAGTTTGCTGTTATCATTGATGGTTATGTCAATGCTGCCACCGAATTGTATACTCTAAGTGATAATTCTTAATTCCTGCGCTCGAGTCACAACAAAAATTAAAGAAATTCTTAAAGCCGCTGCTGCAACAGCTGCTCAGGCGCATCTCTTTATGTGAACGTTTGTGTGTGCGTTTAGTGATTGATGACAGCGTTGAAGCATCCCATCCCCAATTTGATAGACATCTCATTGTATTTGAAACGTCAATTTCGGTCTTGCAACCGAATATACGTGATATCAATTGCATTTTGTGATGCGCCATGAAATGCGTCGGAGGAGACAGGCAGACAGGGTGGTCTTTTGCTAGATTGAAGTGCATTGCAATGAAAAACGCCCGAAGTCTTTATTTGAACTTTTTCCGAGACTTTGAATAAATCCTTTCCTCTTTTTCTTTTCTTTCTTTTTGTTATGTTTACTCTTTTTCTTCTTCTTCTTTTTCTTCATTTAATACGTATCTAAGTATATAACATTGTCGATTTCAGATATATTTATCAACAGATAATCGAGTAGAAAAAGTATTATTGGGTGTATGGGGCCTAAGAAAAAGTGTGGACTAATTTCGGAACCCTTGAAATGTTATATATTCCTTGAAATAGACTTAAGAATACTAAATATTTATTGTTTCTTGTTTGAAGACACTTTCGATTTTTGAGTAACATTCCCTTCCAAACTTCCGACTTTTCAGATTGCTCTAGTATGTATTTATGTATATACATACATATATGCCCGAACCAAGATTAATTCAGAAGCCGCCTAATTAAATGACGATCGCTATAAAAAGCGAATCAGCGAAACAATTCGCGTACTACACCGAGTAACAACAATATGCCACACATTGGCAACAACTTCATTTCGCTACCGCCAACACAAGGCGACCGCGTTCGCGACGTGTTGCAAGTGTCGCCAACACTATCAGTGGCCAGGAATCTACGAATTTGGTAGTCGGTGGTAAAAATGTGGAGCGAGACATTTGTATTTTGCCGGTTTCGCCAAGTGCTTTTTTCCGTTGTTGCAACATTGCTGTTTTTTGCGGACGCATTGTGGCACTTGCAACTGTATTGTGGTGCAGCTTTTTAATTGTACGCTCCAAATCTGTGGAAGAAAAATTAAAAATTGAATTAAATGTTTGTAAATTTGTGTGTGGATATTCTTTAAGGTATACTGATATATAATATACATACATATGTATGATAAATACATAAGTCATGAGTCGTAATATATTTGTACCTACATATGTGGCATCGTCATGTGCAACCGCAGCTCTTGTTGTAGTGATTGCGATCAAAAACGGCAGCTGCCTCGTAAACGCACACAACAACAATACAAATAAACAGCAGCCATATGTTGTTGTTGGCAGTGTTGCAGCTACCGCTGTTGTTGTTCATTGCTTAAATGGAGCACTTTTCAATGCGAACATGTTCATTTAAATGTGAATAAATTTAATGTGATTACGAGCGTGTTGGATTCTAGATAGACTTGAGGGGGGGACAGAAGAAGTAATCTAATATATAAAATTCTCGTGTCACAGTTTTCGTTGCCATACTCCTCCGAAACGGCTTGACCGATTTTGATGAAATTTTTTGTGCATATCGGCTAGGGTGGAGAATTGGACAACATCTATTTTTCATCCTCCTAAATTTGTTTAACTTTCCGCGAAGAAAATTAAAAATTTTGTAAAATCGGGAAGAAAAGATTAGAAAGTGAGTAAATATGAAAAAATTTCGAGGAAGATAATAATACGAGAATTTGATTCGAGTTGACAAGAAAAATATAAAAAGAGAAAACAAAAAAAAATAATATTTTGAAGGTTGTCATTGTTGCTTTGTTAAAATATTTTTGTTATTGTTCAATTGTATAAGGTTGTGTCGATAGCCCAAAAAAATTTGTAAAAAATAAGGAAAGGCTAAGTTCACGTCCAACCGAACATTTTACACTCTCGCAATTTATTGATGTAATTTTATTAAGATATATATTCGGCATAAAGTCCAATAGAAAATCATCATATATAGTATATGAGGGCTGATGTAATTCCAGAACCAATTTCACTCATTTTCACCAAGGTTCCAAGGTTTCCAAGGTTAACGGGAATAGGCACCTGTTAGTAGGCAAACAAACGGCAAATTCGGCCTTGAAATTACTCCTAAATTGCAAATGAACGAAACACCAGTCGGCAAAATAGCCAAAAATAGCGCTATAACGAAGATTTTCCAAATATTCAAGAAGTCGCTGGAGGTACTGCATAGGACTTTAAAAGATCTTGATTGTCGATAAACGTTTTTGGTAGAGCCAGGATTCTTTTCACAGGTGATTTACGCCAGACTCTTCCAATTATTCCTGGATCAACTGTTACTGACGGGCTATTCGCATGCCTAAAGTCATTTAATTTGTGGCGACACATAAAGTATTGCCAATTAACAACTAACATATGAGTGTTTTTGCAACAATATCAAATTATGATTGTAGAAGCAGTTGAAAATGGTAAGCTCACAGTTGACACCACGATGGATTAATAGCATTTCCAACAGATTTCTGTCACTTCATTGACTTGAAAGAGAAGTTTTCCTGACATGAAACCTCAATATGATAACCATAAATGACTGATTGAATGACCTGGTGGTAAAAAAATATATATCGAAGATCTTAATGCGACAATTTAGAATTTCGGTCCAGGAGAGTTGACACAGCTACAAACCAAAAAAAGACGTAGTCAATTATCCCAAACTATTTAAAATTGCCTGTACTATCACCTCTCACTTTGCAATTAAAAGTAGTGTGAGTTGTCATCATGCTGCGTAACATAAATCGACCTCAAGTAATCAATATCGTCGCCGAAGCCAAGATTGGACCAACTTAATTTAATGTATACCTTAGCCACAACAACGTGTGGCCGGGTATGCTAGTGTACATATGTATATATATTCACTTTGTTAGCATGTAGATTTGAACACATACAGTTACGGACAATAAAATAGAATCAAAGTTTTTTGAAATTTTTGAGTTATGTGGAGAAACCTTTGCATAATTACAAATGTAGTCAAATGTACTTTCGAAAATTAGAAAAAGTTAACATTGTCGAGTTTTACAGTTAACTGTAATTTGGAAAGTGTAAATACAGTGTCTCGTTCCTAGTGACAAAATAATAGATTCAATCGCAAACGGAAAATATTGTATTTAAAAAAATTAATTAGTAGTTATATTAGCTTAATTAGATTTTTGGAATCCAAATTGGTCGAGAAAAACATTGTTCAGAGGAGGAAAGGTTCGACGTCAAAAATTTGTTAAGAAATTATCACATGCAATGCAAATTGCAAACATATTGAAAAGATCGTATATATTGGAGCTTAAATCCTTAACATCTCCGAAAATATATGAAAAAAGACTCCAATCACGAAAAACCATGGCGAAAGTGAATCAAAATACTGTAAAATTAGCGATGTGCGACCCGTTTATGTCCACTGTAGCCATTTAACAAGAGATAAAAAATAAAGAAATGTGTCGGTAATATGGTTAAGGAAAAGAGCCTTAAAAAAATAAGACCAGTAAAACCAAATAATGACGAGGAACTCTCCGAGGAGGTTCAAGAGGTCTGGTATTTTATTCACAGAGCCCTTGCCGTAGCCTTATTTAGTCTATCCCTAAAAAATATGCATGCGAATAGTCAGTAAAGGCTACGCTACAAAATACTAACAATTTGACGTATTAGTTCTCTTAAAATATTTATTATTTTTAATATAAGATTTTATGATTATATTTTTTTGTCCTTCCAGTTTTTGAATTTTTTTGTTTTACCTTTGTTTTTGCATTATTTATGAATTTTTTTCCAATATTTTTACTCTAACGAATAACACTTGACATGAAGTAAATAATATAAATATATTTTAGTTGAATTTAAATCAAATTCATATTTTTTTTTCGAAACAGAAATTAGTCTATGGCTTATTCTATTTTATTGTCCGTAACTGTACATATTTGTCTCAAGGAGTTTTCTAAGATGATAAAAGGTTCTCTCAGATTTTAAAGCAAGTTATTGGCACTGAGATTACTGAAACAGATTTTACCAAAATATTCAAAAAATATTTCATATCTTCCTCTATATCCGATATATTTATTTCCATCTGTCTAGATATTCTAAATAATGTCACGAATGAATATCTCCGTTCATAAGTGTAACAGCTTGATCGAAATATGTCTTAAATTTGCAAGTTAGTTCGTATAAGAATTAATACAATCAGTCTGAACACTTCCATAATAATAATAATTGATTTTCAGCCACATCTCGATCTCTCGAAATATTTCTCACACCCCGCCTATATTTTGCAAGCGTATTTAATTAAACTACGGTACGAATCTAATCTACGCATCCTTACTATTCTTTTTTCTTTTCTCCATTCTAACTATAACTAAAATACTAGTGGTTCAAGCATAAAGCGCAACGCACTTCACGTTCCAACGCTTAGTAGCACAACATATCTTAGTGTCTTTGATTAATGTGCCAAACAAATTCTAATCAAACTAACATTTACAACAACTAACTAGCATTTTGAACCCAAATTTTTTCATTAAATTTACAATAAATTAGAAAATTATGCATACTGATAGCAGCACAAGACGATAAAACTTTGACAACATACTCCAACAAAGCGGCTAAATGGTTAAATATATAAAGGTGTATGGGTAAGGAGATGAATAGGTGTGTGTCTGTATATATTTAAATAAGTATACAATATTATAATGACAGCTTTTGTTGCTTTATTTATACAACGTCGAACACCAACTAAACACACCTACCAAAATAAAAACAACAACAAGCACACACATAAACTCATCTGTGAAGAACTGTGAATTGTTGTAGTTGTTTTAGCTTAAGAGCGCGCTAAAGTCTACACGCAAGTAGTAGATGAAGAAGAAATGCGGAAAATCATTATAATTCAAATTGAAATGTGTGGCATACATTAAGATAATTTTAATTAGCGGCTCAAACTAAATGTTATGTTCGCCTTTAAATGTGACCATACAGCGTAGTAGAGTAGATGAGGAGGAAAGCATAAATAAATACATCTGTATATGTTTAATTGTATATGTTATCTAAGTAATGTTACCTGCCAAGTGTTGGGCTATGCGCTCCAACGGAAATGGTTCCTTTGCGAGCGAGCGTTGTTTAGTGCCACTTTGCACTCCATCATAGCGATAAGCGCCAACACCAACACCAGCGCTCCAGTCAAGTTAAGGATAGTGTACACGCTGGCGTAATAATCGAAGCGTGAGATAGTAGACAACGCGCAGTCTTAATATAATTGAAATCAATTTTTCTTATAAATAAACTCATTTTAGTTATGTGTAGAGTTATCTCTACCGCCTTGCACTTAAATGGCGTTTTTATCGGCGTAAATGAGAGCTGTAGTAAGAATAAATAATAACTGTAAAGAGCTTTTTAATGACACTATTTTGTCACGGTTTAACCCTGGTTGTGGCGGCTGGAAATTAATTCTTTGAATTCAACATATACGAAGTGTGTTCAAAAAACAACGGGAATCGCTTGTTTGTAGAGTAAAATTGACAATTGGACTTTTTAAAAGGTAACAACACTAATGTAGATGAAAAAATAATTTAAAATTTTTTTTTTTTTTTTTTTTAAATTCCCGTTATTTTTTGAACTCACCTCGTATACATCTATTATAGGTGTATATTTAAAACCCTACCCAATCCTCAAACCTCCTCTCTGCCAAAGTAGACGTGAAAGAATGTCAACAGTTACTTGCATCCTTTAAATGATAAAAAAGAAATAAATTAATTTTACTAGTTACGTCACATATGCATAACTGCTGTCTACATGGCATCATTATCACTCGATCTTGGTGCAACAGCTGGCTCCACACGGCACACAGCACAGTTAGCTACGCGACAAGTGCAAAAGGTCAAAACACAAGTACACCTACGAAACACATACATTTGAACCCACATACTCTCTTATCAGTGTGCCGTGTGTGCACAGGTCCTGTTAGTGCCATTCACAGCAGGCTGCCACTCTTACTTTCAACATCACCAACATCTTAGATAAAAGGCACATGTTTTTGTTTGTGCTGAGCACGTTCTCGTCATTGGTACCGTAATGTGACAAATATCGACAATTTATGTGCAACAAATATTGGTAAATGATCGACGGTGTAGTTAACAGTAAAAATAAATGCCAATTATATTGCATCGACACGTTTGTTCTGCTCCTTACGTGATCTCTTGCATTGGGTATAGGGTATTTTGGTTTCATTTAGTTATATTATATGTGGATAGTTGTACGTATGTATTAAGAGTACGTAAAGGAATGTTTTAGGATAATATTACCAATTTCAATTTCAATTTTGATACTAATCAAGATGAAAAAATTAATTTATAATGGCGGGGGTTAAGAAAACGAAAAGCTTGTTAGAATTTTAACTAAAACAAAATAGTCAGGTGTTATTTGCATGTTTGGATGCATTTGTTATTGTAACTTAGAGTTTTTTTGCAGAAAATTTCAAGACTGCTCTATAAGAGAGTGTTTCTTTAAGGGGACTCGCATTCATTCTCGATTTCAAAAAAGCGATTTTTGCTTTGAAATTAAATTCGAACCTATAACTATTCAAGAATGATCTTTTAAAATTTCAGGTAAAAATTCTAAAAACTCTTGCAGATATAGCCTATTTATGGTGGAAGCGTCAGGCGACGGCGAGAACGCGTTTAAACGTTTCTCGAAACAGTATTTTTATGACTGGCGCATGAGGTTAATCAAAACCTATTAATCCAATCGGTTTCAAATTTCACTAAGTTATTCTAAACATATATAGCTATGGTATGAACTAAGATATATCAAATCGGTGAATATCTTCTTTACTTTTCAACTTGATTTGTGACTGATAAAAAGGCGATTTTCAAAAATTCAAAGGTCCGCCATTTTGTTAATGTACTCTCTCTAATCCCGTTGGAATTTTTGATTTCAGATGTTCCAGTGAGCGGAAATTACGTGCGCCGCCGAAAAGAAGGACGTTTGTTTGATCACAAAAAACAACAACAAAAAAAATATGCCAAATTTTTTTCTTCTTTTTTAAGTCTTTAAATTAATGTATAACAACCCTAAAAAATAATTTACGTTCATTTATCAGCCCATTGAAAATCGTAAAAATTTGAAATCGAGAATGGGGTCCCCTTAAATTCGCTGGACGACGCTGAAGTCAATAAAATTATAAGAAAACTTATGTTGATTACCTAATTTGGCTTACATTCGAAAAATATTGTCAAGAATAACTGGACCAGGGTTACAAAAAAGTTTTCCAACAACAAATATATAACCAATATCACAGTAGATCCAGGGAAATATTTACAACTATGCAGAAATGAAGTTTCCGGAGGTAAAGTAATATCATGGAATAAGAATTAGTTTAGTGAAAAAGTTAAAAATAAAGGTTTGTTTCGATTGTCATAGAGCCTAGTGCAAGAAAATTTGAAATAAATTAACTTGAACAAGGCGAAATAAAGACAAAATGGCGACGAAGAGTTCAGTAATAAGAATTTATAATATATCCACGATACCAAAATTAGTATATTACCATACATCGACGATATTATAAAACGTAAATATTAGATTTTGGACATTGTATCCCCTTAAGGTGACTTTCAGAGGCATAAATGCAGAGTTCAAGGCAAGCATTTGCAGGCGATACTCCCCTAATGCTGGAGAAAGTAGATCAAGTTGATGAGCTAAACTACATATATGAATACATATACATATGAATATGTATTAGACTTTTTCTTCACGCTAACCTAACCTCGCATCCATACTTCTCTTAGACCCATCCTTCTAGCCGCACGGAACTTCGTGTCGATAATTCATGAGTAAATCTCATTAATTACAACAATAAATACATTAAACTTAACTCAAACTAAGAGCAACGTATGAAAATTTGCAACAAAAGGGAGAGAAAAAATCGAAATGCGAACATACATATATTTATATAATTATACTATTCTTGTAATTTTCAATGAAGCTGTATGAAGGATACACCAACAAAATAACAATGCATGAGTATGTGTGTATGTTGGTAAAGTCGGCTTTGTTCTTGCTATTGCTTTATTGTTTTATCCATGGCGGCAGACTTGAAATGCTACAGCGACCTTAAAGCTCCCGAAATGCTTTTGAGCTTACAAACATATTTATGTACATAAGTATGTACATACAAACCTACACTGTCTCTGCTTCGCTCATAGCATAGCGTGGCAGGATGAGCAAGTCATCTAATGAAAAAAGCAAACATGACTAAATCGAAATAAATTGGGGAAAAAGGGCCACCTTCGGCGGCGGCTGTTAAAAGGGGTGGACAGCTAAAACACTCACGGGCACACGCCAGTCCACCCACCCTCAACCAACCGCAGTTTCTACTAAACAATTTACCAACGAATGCGATAGTGTGTGTGTGTGTGTGTATGTGGACGAATACAACAATGCTTGTATGTATATTATGTATGTAAACATGTGTATTTATGTGCATTTATTGCTGTCGTTCATTGTTATTGCTTTCTTGCATATATGACATATACTTGCTGTTGTTGTTACTGCTGCTCTTGTCTACTGCTGTTATGCTTGTGGTTACTGCCGCTACTGTCAGTTTATCTAGATGTCTGTCTGTTTGTTTGTTTGTGTGCTTGCGGTGTATTTGTTTGTTTATTTAAACGCCTTCATGTTTTTGTTGTATTTGCTGCCGAGCATTGGTGGTGGCTTGCATTGTTAGTATGTCGCTACATGCGTTGGTATTGGTGTTTATCTGTGTAAAATTGCTAAGCAATTTCGCTCACCTCAATAACTGTGTATGTTCGTTGTTGTTGCGGTAGTGAGTAGCACAACTGGGCGGAGCTTCGCTTGTTATTAAATGGATACACAATAAGGTGGTGGCGTTGCCAGCTGCAGTATTTGAGAAAAAATATTTTAAAATAAAAAATGAAATATATTTGAATTATAATGGCAAACATTATAGTTTTAACATATACATATGACTGTAATTTTCTATTTACGATGAATGAACTAGTTAATATTTGCAAATAAATTTCAAAATTTAGATTCACAATAAATTAACACTCACTGTTTCACTAATTTAGCATTTTAAAAATTTTAATAAAATATTATTAGGAATTATTAAAAGTCCAAAATAAATTAATAGTGTTTGCTCTCTCATGCTAACAAATGATTTTGATCGACTAGTTTGAGCAGCCGTAGTCCTATTTTTGTTGTACTGTTGCGCTCTCGTACTGGGTCACTAGACCTCTCGCAATATCGGTAAACGCTGGCTCCTTTTGGCACAAGGTGCCACGCAAGAGGTCGTCTGAACTGTTTGCTTTGAAAAGGTTTTCCTTGCCGCAATAGTTGAAGGTCTCACTAGACTATGCGGAATAGCCATATATGCTAAGAAATTAGGAATCGTATCGGAGTAAATGCTGCATTGCTGTATTGAGGAAGACGAGATGGAAACATTAAGTAATTTCATCATCCAACGTCCAGTGTTCGCAATACTGAGGTTGAAACATCTTTGTAGCTATACTTTTGGTGAAGCAAGTGAACTCAAAGCGCTTCGGCGATACAAATAGTCTCCTTTGCGATCTATACTCAGCAGTATTTTGACCGTTTGACCTTAACTTAGCCTAACCTGGAGTGGAGTTGGAGCGAATGTCTTTTAAATCAGTAGAATTAATATTTGAGCCTCCTATTAAATAATTTCTTAATCAAACATATCAATAATAAAATATACTAAAATATTTTAAGGATTTTCTCCAGCTTGTGGTAAAAAGTATTTGGAAGAATATGCAGTGGAGCTTTCATAACACGAATTTCTATAACTCGAACTCTTGAAGTGGCAATAGAAGTCAAATTACATACAAAATTCCTTCCATAAATCGAACTTTTTGGTTAAGGCATAATACAAAATTAAAAATTTTACTATCGGGGCAGAATTTTAAAAGAGTCCCTCTATATCGTATGGAGGCAAACAAAAAATATGATATTACACTTATGGATTGCATAAATCATGTAATAAAGGCATAGGGTAAAGACGTCAAGAGCCAAACAATATCAAAATGCCACAAACAAAATTACAGAATATACGTTTTAACGTATGTACATACAACTTTATACGAAGTAAATAAATAAAACTGTGTATAAATCTGTATTTCACAGTTTTTTGAAATATTGTATGTTTTAATGAAAATTCTATAACTCGAAGTCTCTCTAACTCGAAATTTTTTTGTGGATTATGGTGATTCGAGTTAGAGAAGTTCCACTGTATCTTCTCAAAAAATTATATTACCGAAACAGAAACAAGATCTTTAAGAATGCTAAATATTTGCTAACTCCAAACAATATTTTGTGATTAACGAAACTTGAAAGATAGTACATTATATATAAATCTTTAAAATTTTATATACATATGTATATTGGATCTATTCCTGAAAAGGTAGAGCTTATAACTCGTTTAATTTCGCTTCAAACGACTCGGGGACTTTTGATATTACTTGGCGTTCGGCGGTTCCATTCAATCCTCCTCATCCGAACAGTCTCCCACAAGGAGATCTTATATCAAGTCATTTTAAAATTTTTAAACCATTCCACTACATTTAATATCAAAATAATCGTAGTTTCATATCTTCTTGAAATTTTATGGAAAATATTGTGCAATCATATTTATTATACATATATAGACAATTGACTCTGTTGACCAATATGGCAAATACCTACATTATCAAATAAATATTATACAAATTAATTTTTGCCATTTCAAAATGGACACTGCCACTCCTTAACTCATTATTCCAATTTTTATTATTCTTACAAATTATATTTATTACTGTAAATACTGGATTATCACATAATACGCTGAGAATATTTTCATTACATAATCATACTTGCCAAGTAATACCAATACCAACAACAAAAGTTAAGCCGAACTACTCGAATAATGTAAGTAAAGCGCAAACTCAGCGCTGGAAACACAAACAGAAAACAAAAAACAAAAACAAAATATACAATGGGAAACTGCCATTACAGTTGCTATATTCAAGCACATGCAAACATACATACATACAAATGCCTGTGCAAGCATAGGCAGTCTTTCATATTTTTATTTTCACAATGAGAGGTGGCGAAAACACCACAGCAAACACTTAAACGTAATGAAAGCAACAACAAAATTCACGCATTCACATAAGGCATGTCAACATACAAACAAAGATACACAAACCGGCTATGCAGCAGGCCCACAAAGACCAATCAGACGCCAGCGCTCTCTTTCACACCAACACAGAGCAATCAAAAGCAAAGAGGCAACTACATAACGGCAACAATTAAAGAAAGAGCAGTATAGCAGCTGTGCCTCTGTGTGGCGCTCAGTTACCAGAGCGAGCTGTTAGAGCGCGAGCCACGACAAGGCAGCGCAACGCAGCGCAGCGCAGTGAACAACGAAGTGGCGACGGCGGGCGAGTCAGGTTGGTTTTCTTGCGGTGAGTGCGCCATACGGAATCAGTTCACATTGGAGCTTGGCGTTGTGTGTACAAGAACACGAGTAGAAGAAAGCAATTTGTACGCGACGGCGGTGACGTTTTCGATTGTTGTGCGAGCTAACGACGGCTGTTGATGATGATGATGGGTGTGAATGGCGCGTGTGGAATGGTGTTTAACAATTACATATAATAACCGCAAAGTATCAATGTGCACTTAAGTGAAATTGATATCAGAGAAAATAACAACAACAAATTAACCACAGTTATTAGTGCAGAATTGCTACAAGTGTACCGTAGAGTTGAAAGTGAATGAAAATACAAAAAAAATATCAAAGATTTAAGAAAAGAAACCGTGAAAATTTTGAAGAATTCTTCAAAGTTGTTAAAACTTTGGGATAAGATTAATACAACAATAGATTAACCTTTAACCAAGTTGACACACATAAAAGTCCGATCTTCTCGCAACACAAGACACCACTTAAACTCACCTCCAAAATGCTCGTGCCGTCGGATATGATTGCGGCACAGTCCAAAATGGTCTATCAGATGAATAAATATTGCGCGGATCGCGTTCAAGTACGCAAGGCGCAAATACACAAACAAATACTCGAGGTGTGTCGCATCGTACAAGACGTGCTGAAAGAAGTCGAGGTGCAAGAGCCGCGTTTCATCTCCTCACTCAACGATTACAACGGTCGCTTTGAAGGACTCGAAGTGATCTCGCCCAATGAATTCGAAATTGTCATTTACCTCAATCAAATGGGTGTGTTGAATTTCGTCGATGACGGCACGCTGCCCGGCTGTGCTGTGCTCAAGCTCAGTGATGGACGCAAACGTTCCATGTCGCTGTGGGTCGAATTCATTACGGCGTCGGGTTACCTGTCGGCGCGTAAGATACGTTCGCGTTTTCAAACATTGGTCGCGCAGGCGTGTGACAAGTGCGCCTATCGGGATATCGTGAAAATGATTGCCGACACCACGGAGGTGAAGTTGCGTATACGCGAACGCATCATTGTGCAGATTACGCCCGCTTTCAAGTGCGCCGGCTTGTGGCCGCGTTCGGCGGCGCACTGGCCGCTGCCCGGCATACCGTGGCCACATCCCAACATTGTTGCAGAGGTTAAGACTGAGGGTTTCGACATGCTGTCGAAGGAGTGTATTGCGTTGCAGGGCAAAAATTCCGCCATGGAGGGTGATGCTTGGGTGTTGAGCTTCACAGATGCCGAGAATCGTTTGTTGCAAGGTGAGTTCATGAATGCGAGTTACATCTATAGTAAAAATTAAAATATAGCACAAAATCTTAGTGTTAGTCACAGCGGTTTTTGACTTAATCATCACCCGTTTGTTTTGCTCGCCAACTGCGTCACATTGCCGTCGGACCGGCATGATTCACGCTGCGTTGTGTGTGCTGCTTGGCGCCAAACGCTTTAGTTGGCGCTTTGGGGAATCACTTTGAATGGTCTTTTGAACATATTTTCGTATTATGGTTATGGGGGCCAGTTCGGTATATTTTTAATAAGAATTTTGATATGTGATTTGTGTCAGAGTAGCTGTTGAAATTTATTCATGTTAATTAATAACTATAACTTACGTAATAAAATGAGAACGATAGAACTAAAAATGTGAAAATAATTGTTTGTCCATATTTTTTGTCAACATTTCCATCAAATAGAGATATAAGTAAATTAGCATATACGCCTAAAATTGATGGAAAATAACCGTTAATCTCTATAAAATCAGTTTTTCCAAGATCTCTTTGTACGATCCCAAAGATCTCAGCGCAAGTAAATTGCGATTTCCAATTTTATCTCTGATTTATCTTTACGCATATAAAAGAAGTTTTTTTCTGTTAGAGTTTGCCCTTTGACAGGCTTTATTGAATGATTTTTGTCATCCTACAAATTCCACAAATTCTTTGAAATAATTCAGAACTTTATCAATAAGTTTTTTTTTTTTAATTTTTATGGCCTCAAAACGAACTAATAACTCCGTCGGATATATGTATGTAGCAACTTCAAAAAAGTATCGCACTGTATTTGTAAATCTTCAAAATCATTGCAGTAATTTTTGAATGATTTATTATATTGTAACCTTCTCTTTTTGGAAAACAAATTCTTAATGAGAAAATTAAATTTTATTCCGAATTTTCTAAAAACTAGCCACTTTTGATTTGAGGAATATTGTTGTCACTAATTTTCCATTAGGAGTAGTAGTCTTACTTAACCCATCTTCCTCTCAGATCTCTTCTGAGCATATTCAGTGAATGTAAGTCTGATAATGAGATGTTCTGATCAAGAGAATTTTAGTTTCCGATCGATTTTCATCGTGATAATGATGATCTCGTGAATAAATATTGTGACCTCTATGATAGGGTTCCACATTCTGTCCGCAGAACCAAAATTGGTGCAAAAAATGTGAAATACTTGTACATTATGGACTTATAGTAGGCTTCTATATTAACATTTCTAGGATCTTTTGAAGAGTGAGATCGATAATAACGAATTTTATTAGTTAGTATTAGTAGGAAGCCGACTGAATAAGAAATGGATCCAATTGACACAACTTTCATATTTAATGAAAGACAGACTTACACTAATTTCTCGTTTGCTGAATTCCAGAGGACTAATTTTTCAAATAGTCAGCTAAGAATATTATTTATTTTACACTATCCGGAGGTGTTCAGACGAGATGTAGGTCCGAAAACTCGATTGAAATTCCCACTGCTAGATTAATAAATATGAAATTTGACAGTTCTTCGATAGTTAGGCACCCATGACTATATAACTTGGCTTAATTCTTTGATTGACGTTAAAATTATTTAGGTTAACACATTAAACTTTATTATTTTATTTAAATTTATTGTGAAATCGGCGCAGCTGCATAGAAAAAATGGAAATAGCAGTAGCGGTGTTAACTTTATAAAAATCATATGACATTTCGAAATAAATCATTACAAATTAACGGAAAAGAAAATCCCAACATAAATTTGAAATTTTGTATGGGAAATAGCTGGGCCTTCGTAAAAATGTCAACAAAATTTGAAGCAGCCAGAAAATGCGATTTGAAACAATTTACAGCGTGTAATCAGCGACACTTTGAAAAGTAACTGATTTATTTAAAACTCATAATACCGCTTTTGATATAAGGAATTATAAATTAAACGTAATCTATAGCTGATATGAGGGAAAACACGTCACACAAAACGACGATCATGAACGACACAAATCGACAGCCAGAAGCGTCACAATAACGGTGTTACGGTGATCGCGCCAAGATTATAGCTGCAAGCAAACATACATACATACAAATGTATATAGTACATAGGGGGTGTGAGGAGGCAAGGAGATGTTGTAAATTGTTGGAAGTATAGATTTTTTATCAGGAAGTTGCGCTGGTCGCTTGAAGTTCATGAACTGCCCGCCAGCTGGTTGCTATTCGAAAGCTTCTAATTAAATAATAATAAATGCGAATAAAAGCAATGAAATAATGATTAATGTACACAGTGATTATGCGCCAAATCAATTCAATTCAATTGCTTTGCCTTGATAAATTGTTTGCTTAATCGCGCATTTATCATCATATTAGCATAGTTGTTGGTGACATTTAAAATTGCTAACAATTAATTTTTATAAGTGAAATAAATGCAGAAAAAATCTCATAAGAGAACACTTTTTATAATTTTTTTTTTTAATTTTTCATTGAAGCATTACTGTGATTCCTAGTGAAAGATTTCAATACCGTCTCTTGGCAATTTGCAATGATGCAATTTTAAATGCTATTGACATGATGTATATATACATAAATTAAAATCTATAAATGTCACTTCGTCCGTACGCAGCGGGAGTTATCTCTTAAATCAATTAGTTAGTTATTTAATAGAGACGATTCTCTCTCTCTCTCTGCAGTTTAATAGTTGCTAAGGTATTCTTGCAAGTTTTCATTTAATAAAATATTTTAATTGCTAACTCTTACATGAAATTCCTCTTTTAATGTGCCACAAAGCAGTTGAGTGCAGTATAGAGCGCCTTGAATTTTTACTGGTCAAACACATTACGGTGCATGAGAGCACGCGGACACTTCTTGCAATATGATTGGCGTGTAGAAAAATGAAGCAAAAACAATATTTCATAGGGCTCGCGTGCAAATACAAATCAAAGGAATTGAATGCATTGAGAATAAACGAAGGGATTTTAATAGAAATTTCTAAGGAAATATTTAATATATAAATACTTTTGCGGTAAATATCGAATTAATAATACATATATGTGACCTGGTCTACGGAAAGGGGGCTTAGGTGTCAAAAAATCAATTTTCACTTTTTAGTTGATTCGGATGGAAGATGAGAGTTGTTTATTTTTAACAGCTGTTTCCCAGAAAACTAGTTTTCGCACGTTAGCTCCCTTTTCGTAGACCAGGTCACATATTTAAAATCATTTTAAACTTTTGTTTGTGAAATTGAGAAAATTAGACAAATTTTAAATTAAATATACCATTAGTTATTCTTTAATTTTAAATTAGACTTAATTACTTAAATTATTGGTAGATATTGGTTTCTATCGAGGTATCAATTAGTAGATCCTAACTATGCCAAATCTTAAAAAAGCCTAGTTGCACTCTCACAATTCACACCTTACTAATGGGAAGAAATAGATGCATTAATATTTTGGAAGCTGTTGACTTATGCGCAAATATTTTCCAGATATGTTCAAATATATGTACATTTGAACTTCCCTAACTCGAATCAGCATATTTATATATATATATTTGGCGTAGAAACCGCTTTAAGCGATTATAGCCGAATCCACCAGAGCGCGCCACTCGAATCAGTATAATCCGCAAAAATACTTTGAGTTAGAAAGACTTCGATTTATCAAAGGTAATTTGTATAAAATTTAACTTCTGTTGCCAATGCAGACTGATTTCAACCTCGCTCTGTAGAAATTTATGATTTTGAGATCACAGTAGAATATATAGTAATGTCATCGGAAATGAAGATGTACTCAAATATTATATCCATATTATAGTTATAAAAACGAGCTGTATTGCTAAATATATGCAAAATTATCATCTCTCACTTTCTAATAAGAGAAAAAATTGAAATTTTGATATTAAAAATCCACATAATAATCCAAAAATTGTATTGAAAACGCATGATTTTTAATAAAATTAGTCAAAATTATATATATTTAATTACAAAAATTTAATCAGTCTTCTTTTATTGCAATGATCATATAAATTACTCTGGTAATTACTTTTGCCTATAACTTTAACAAATTATTTTTTCTTATTTCCACACTCCTGATTCTATTTACAATGACTTCAATTCTACAATTATCATATTTGTCTCTAAAAATTAAATACCTCCAACAATTATGTTAAACTCATAATACATTTAAATGCGAATAATTCTCCATTACCAATCGATTACCCATTTGCTAGTATCCCTCAAAGCTAACAGGCTTGCCAAGCTTCAAAAGAAAATCCATATGTAGAGCTGCTTTGTTGGCACACAAAGCTTTTAAGTTTGCGAAGTCGGCGCATTGTGACGTATGTCATTTATGCTTTGCTTATGACAAATGACTAATTTATAGTATATAATAAAATATTGTTTCGTATTTACTTAAACTTAAATAGAAAACAAAAACAAACACACCTCCAATGTGGAGCAATAGGCGCTAACTGATTACAAAAAAAAATAACAAAAATAAACAAAATAGTGTAAAAGTAGCAATACAACAACTTTAATAGTCTAACGCTGCGGGCAGGCAATATAACAACAACAACAACAATAAAACAGTGCGTTACACAAAAATGCGTCCATAAAAATGTCAGGCGCTACAACAAATTAATACTCGTTTGTCGGCGATAAACGTCTGCGAGCAGAGAGACTCTTGTCACACACGCGCACACATATATAATCATACAAATATATTTATTTTAAACGTTCTACAGTTTTGCCGTTTTACCGTCGGTAGTCGGCTAAGAGTCTGTTGTTTGGTTGTTTGTGTAATTGAGGAAAATCGAAAGTCGCTTGTGGCGACGGGAACATTTTTATGATTATTACACTTATCTGCTTATAAATAAATATACACATTTAATATCAGATACTCAGATTTCTTAAGCTTCTATAAAATCACGCCATAATTTGTTTAGGTTTTTTCGTCGAGGTTTATGGCTTCTATAACTGACCTATTGATAAGTTATCAATTAGTGTATTGAACATTATGTGTTTTTGTAATTATATGTATGTATATATGCTTTTTCTTTTCTTCAACGTCACGTTCTACATTGAATTTGGAACCAGTATAATTTCAAAATACTTTACTAGTTCCCTGACACAACTGTTACAGTATAACTTGTTGTTTTTCTACCATAAAAAACATACAAATTTACCCGGTTTGTTAGAAAGAAAATCTTCAGAACAACCTTGATTGCATTACCCTCAAAATCGGCTTCTTCTCGGTTTATAGAATATATCTTAAGGTCACACTCAATTCGAGCTACAGGGACCTACCATCACAGCATCTTAGTGATCTTAATCTGAGACGATGATTTTCGTATGCTCTTTTTACCAATTTTCCGATGTTGCCATCGTTAAACTCTTTGAATGGTGAACTCACAATCCTTGGTTTATCGAGTTAACCGAATTGCAAGTTGGTAATAATGGGATCTCTAAGGACCGTAAGAACAAGACTGGAAGTTAGTTGAAGTTCCCTTGTCTTCTAACGATGTATTTTCGAGCTGTCGAATTATGCCTTGATTAATCGCTTGTATGGGATGGTGATTCCTCTGGGATGAACCATAATAGATTTATGGAGTTTTTGGCATTCTATAAGACATGTCTCTTCCTGTTTGAATTAGGTTTGAACGACTATGTTCCGATCATGCTCACAATTTTGTTCAATCCATATTATCTGAGAGTTCCTTTCTCGACCATCCCTCTTTTACGAGAATATTGCTGAAAAACTTTGGCTTCTACTAATTTAGCCATCCTTGGGTACTATATGGTATAGATATTGGTTACCTTAAATTAAGCCGGTTCCAATAATAATCCAATGTATATCTCATGCATTACCTCGAATAACTTTTGGAACTATTTCTTCTTTTAATTAATAACAGTATAAGGGGCAGGGCTGGTAAAAGTCCGATTTTGAAGATTTTCAGGTTTCGCTAAAAGAAATTGTGACCCATTATTGTATTATCTGATAGATTTCGTTGGGGTATAGAACTCCCTTGTAAGATGTTAAAAGTGAATTATGACCACTTTCTTTGTAGTATAAGTAAGTCGTGGTGGCTGATTGAGATTTCCCGAGTAATTTTGAAAACTTCCATTCTTTCTACTAAATATAATATATACCTCTATGATTTCAATGGTCATATATGCCGTTTTAGAGGAGCAAAATTATTACTGCACTATATGAACTTACAATTATATATTCATATATTTAATGATTAATATTTCGCTATGCTTATAATTTAATTGCAAATTTTATTTATCAATTCCCGTTCTCTCTTTCCAGGTGCCAGTCGTCGACGTTGTTTGAGCATCTTGAAGACACTGCGCGATCGACATTTGGATTTACCCGGCAATCCGGTCACATCGTACCACCTGAAGACACTGCTGCTCTACGAGTGCGAGAAACATCCGCGCGAAATGGAATGGGAGGAGAATTGTATTGCCGATCGCATTAACGGTATTTTCCTACAGCTAATTTCCTGCTTGCAGTGCCGTCGTTGCCCACACTATTTTCTACCCAATATGGATCTATTCAAAGGCAAATCACCGGGGGCGCTGGAAAATGCGGCGAAACAAGTGTGGCGCCTCACCAGAATCATGCTGACCAATGCGCGTTGCCTCGAGGAGTTATAAAATTGTTACAAATAATTATTGGCGTTTATTTATAAGAAACAGAAAATGTAATTATGAATTAAGTAATTTATAAATGATAGCTGTTTTAAGTTAGGGTGGTTTAACAAGTTACTAGGTTGCTAAATTAAGTGGAGAGTAGTGGAAAAAATATTTTATAATTATAAATATAAATATATTTTTTTATAAATTTATAAATTTTATTTTTTTATAATTTTTTTTTATAAATTTTAAAATTTTATTTTTTATTAATTTTATTTAATTATTTTAATTTTTTCGTTCTAAATTTAAAAAATATTTTTTTAATGTTAAAAAAAAAAACAATTGTCTCTTGAAAAATTAACTTTTTCGTATGTTTGTATGTGTGCGTATTATTAAGCGTCCAGTGATTAGTTATTTAAGCGGTGTGCTTTGCTTATTTAGTGGCTTTTTAAGTACAACAAAAATAAGTTTAGTGATTTCAAAAAAAATTGTAAATCAACTGAAAACAGTTAGCTTAGCAAGTGTATACGATTATGAACGCTTTTGTGAAAGCTTCTTTCTGCCTATTTTATTAAATGCCATGAAAGCTTTTGTAAAAGTTTCTTTTCATATTTTAGTAATTATTATAAAAGTTATAATGAAACTTTCTTTGTGCAAATTTCTTTAATTAACTTTCGTAAGCTTTTTGTAAACTTTATTAATTGTATCGAAAGCTTTTATGAAAGCTTCTTTTCTTCACACTTTTTTAAATACTATGAAAGCTTTTGCGAAAGCTTAGTAATTTAAGTACTTCTTCAACAATTCTTTCTCGATTTAATGTTACTTTGTTGAGAAAAAATATATTTTTTTACTTCAATACACTTATTCTTACTCTTCTACTTTTACTTGCCTTCATACATATATTTACTAGTAGTTTATTAGTCGTTTCGTTTGTTTATTTATTGTATTGCTAATATACTTTATAAAAAATATATGTAAACATATAAAAAAAAAAACAAATCAAAAGAAAATAAAATTATTATTACACATTATTTGTAGTATACAAAGAACTACTTAGTAATATAACAAAAACGAAAAAAAACAATGTTTTATTTTCCAATTTTTTTTTATTAATATCTTTATATCTACATCGGTACATCTGCATATGTATACTCGGTATCTATTTCAGTCTCCGCTTGCAATCGAATTTATGTTCAACTGACAGCTGTGACATGTCCAACGCGACCAACTGACTGCCGCATGACATGTTCGGCATATAAATTACAAGCAACAAGTCATTTCGACGACACTTAACATTGACAATAAAGTTAAAAATTGATTATAAAGTTGATATGCCGCAACAAGCGCGCCATGCGCAGGTGGTGGGAGTGCACCCGCCGCACAACAAAACGCAAGCGAAAAACGCTACCATACACTACAAATACCAAATACACATCTATATGGTCTATATGGTCATGTAAATATTTAAATATTTTGCGGTTATATGTGATAAATGCTGGCACATCGTTAACATCAGCGAGTTTCTTAAAAATTGCGCTCACGTTTGGCAAGTCACAAAACCTGTAAACATACACCACAAACTCGATATTCCACCTCATTCGAACGGTTAATAATCAGCGACGGTACTTAGTTTAGTATGTTAATTTGTCAAAAAGTTAAAAGAGAACTGCGCCGACAGTGATATATAGTTGAATGCGTTGTATTGACTCAGAAGCGCTGTGAGCCTAATGGATTTATGGAAACGTGAATTTATTGATCTGAGCGCACAAATTGCGGTTTCTCTTTTATTTATTTTTATATTTCTATTTTAATGGTATGTTACTATTTATTGTTATAATTATTGGAAGCACCTTTAAATTACTTTTTAGTGATTCGTCGGGTTTTCTGGTATTTTTATTGTTTCGTTGGCCTTTAAGTATTGATATTTCGAGGTCCTACCCTATTTTCTGTCGAAATAAGACTCATACATATTATTACTTTATCTCTTCGATATTCGCCTATGTCAAATCCCAAAGGTTCGGATAGTTTTCTGAGGGCCTCTCTCTCTGAAACATTCAAAGAATATACTCTTTTGATGTCATTTGCATATATCTTCAAGGGTATGTTTTATTTATGGATAGAGTTCTTCACTTTTGAATTGTCTACTTGGGACTCTACAAAAATAAAAATATTTTTTAAACTTTTATGATGGCTCACATTATCTAAAAAATTGTTGTCTGGAACATCTCTTATTATCAAACAGCATATGGAATACCTTATCAATTAAAACTAAGCTTTGCAGTGGCTGATAGGCAACTTCATTATCGTCGAACCCAGAAGAAGTAGAAAGTCAGAATCGGTTCTTTATCCAACCTATTATATTCACTTCAGTTCTGGACGGATCTGATCGCCAATTAGAACTTCCTCAGTTGTTCCATTTCGTGATTCAGACTTTGTAAACTTAGTATTATACTGTTTTTAGTATTATACGTCCACAACTCAACCCTGACATTTGTAAATATCTTACAAGTACAAGTATCTTACAAAAATTCAAGTCTATTGTCCAATTTGTAATGTATTTTTGTATTAAACACTACTCATAAACAAGGAGTTTATTATATTACAAACAATTTTGATTTAGCTTTTTGTCTCACAAATGACAAATTAAATTCAAAGATTCTTAAACACTGAAAGCACTTAAAAGCTCTACATAAACATACAAAATTTAAACTCGAGTTTAACAAATGAAGATATTTAATTTAATTACTATTCGCATACAAAAATCGTAATTTTGCAAAATTTTCACCAAATCTTACAACGAACAGTGACGCGTAAAATCTAATAAAATTGAATAGCAAAAAATTCTCTTGTTTTCATAATTAGTTTCCTGATTTGATGGCCACAATCCACGTCAAGTCATAAGCAGATGCTACCACCGGCTGGCTGGCACCGCAGGTGGTGAAAACATGCCATCAAATTAACGCCGTTGACAATGAGAACAGGTGAATAAACAGCGAGCGAAAGCTTCATGGCGCTTTTGAATATGATTTTTTATGATTCAAAATAAATTTTAATTTTGCACAAGACACATGTCGGTGATAACGATGACAAATACTATTTCTTGTTGTTATTGTGACATGCGTGTGGGTATGTATGTCTGATATGTGGCAAGATTTGGAACGCGTTTTGTTTGGACTTTCAATTTGCATTTAACAAAGAAAATAACAAATTGATATTTTTATGATCCAGCCGACATGTTGTTAAGCTTTTATGCGTTTAATTGTTGCTGACATACATTGGGAGTAAAAAATGATGAACATGTGATTAGCTTTAGAGTAGTGAAGAAGATATGCAAACAAAAACGACAAAATTTAGTTAAGAGTTGAAATGTTTTCAATAATAATTAATACAGTTTCATCAATGAAAATACTTATGAAAGTGTTTGGGATCCATTTATTTCATTATTCGTCTAGAGATTAAGTTATCATGTCGTTATTGTCCAATTCAGTTTCTTAATTCTTCAATAAAATCCGACATTTTTCATAATTTACTTTTTTGAAAAGCAAAAACTCTGATTACTTTCATCAAAATCATTTTAAGTTGAAAGCTTTACTAACTGAAAATCATAATGAATTTCTATTTAAATAAATTAGCAACAATATATAGATAAATAATGAAAGTAAAGTTCAAAAAGTTTTCTTTTAACGGACTTTACCCTAAAAACAAGAACCATTAAGAATTCAAAATTTTATTCTATCTTGATCCAGTATTTTTATAGGTTCCTAACTAATTGCCGAAAAGGCTCCAATTCCAATCGCTTCCAATTCATATATTTGATTTGGAGTTCAATTAGTACATATGTTATGATTATAGAGAACTTGCGGTATTTTTAAAACAAAATCTACATCGAAAATATATATAGACGGATCAACCCATTTTCTAATTACCCGAAAGTACTCTGTCCTCTAACCCCTTTTGGTAAAAAATATTCACCATCACCATCTTTACTTACTTTCGAATGATTAATCCATTTTTTATATAATTACATTGGATTACGAACAATGTCAGCCCCGAAATCCAACGCAGAGTCACTCTTGCCAACAGGTGCTACTTTGGACTGAGAAGGCAATTGAAAAGTAAAGTCCTCTCTCGACGAACCAAAATCAAACTCTACAAGTCGCTTATCATTCCCGTCCTGCTTTACGATGTCAACACAGATGAGACGACACTAGGAGTTTTCGAGAGGAAAATTTTACGCAAGATTTATGGTCCTCAGAACATTGGCAGCGGCGAATACCGCAGTCGATGGAACGATGAGCTGTACGAGTTATACGACGACATTGACATAGTTCGGCGAATAAAAGACAGCGGCTACGCTGGCTAGGTCATGCTGTCCGAATGGACGAAAACACTCCAGCTCTGAAAGTGTTCGATGCAGTACCCGCCGAAGGAAGCCGAGGAAGGCCTCCACTCCGTTGGAGGGACCAAATGGAGAGTGACCTGGTTACACTTGGGATCTCCAAGCGTTTGAAATTTCTCGGAAATATGACAGATAATAGTAAAATTATACGGGATGTGTTCAATTTAAAATTTTATGGGTTTGGAGAGTCCAATGGTAATTCTTTTTACTATTTAATATAGACCAATGAATAATTTTTTTTTTCAAACACTAAAAATGACTAAAAATGACTTGAGGTTGGGCTAGAGAAAAAAAAATTCACTTTAATATGATTGACATGAAAAATTCACTTCTATATGAATTCTAATAATAATTGTCTTTAGTATTCCATGGATTTTCCTCAAGTCACATATCAAATATACCAGATTATCAAAATAATTACACCGCATAAATGAATTTCTTTTGATTGACATCGCTGTGTACTTAAGCGTTTTAAACTAAACGGCATAGAGTAAATGCCTACAACAACAACAACAACAAGTATTTGCCTACGTGGCTCTGCCTGCGCCAGCAATTAAATACTTAAATGGCAAATCGCTTGGGCAAAGTGTGCAATAAATGTTAAAATCGCCAAGCCGTTCCACCATTCAGGCGCTTTGGCAAAGTGGCGCTTGTAGTTGGCATAATGCGCACTAACCAACTCAAATGGTTTCGCTTCAAGCGGCCAGACAGCAAGGCAATGAAAGTGCAACAAAAACAACGGGGCAGTCACACACATTCATCGCTCATCCATCAACAACCTATTAAGCATACTCAAAGTGGTAGTATAACAACATTACAACAGCAACAATGTGTGTGGCCCGCTCTGCATGCCTTTGGTTATTCGCTGCCAGCTCGCCCATTGCACGTCGAACCGCTGAGGCAGCGCCTGGTGGTGGTAACAGGGTGTAATTAGAGGCTCTTATGTTGTCATCGCCATCGTATTTGATTATAGGTTTTCGCCACAAAACAAAATGCACAGCGTAGAATTAAATGAACAACCAAAAGAAAGGAAAAAGTAAAACAAAGCAAAAGGAGTAATGTAAAGTAAATATTAATTTAAAATTTCCCAGCGCGTCGCGTGAAGTGCAGCGAAATGAGTGAGTGCAGCGAATGGGTGAAAGCGATGGATGGAGGGAGAGGTGTTGTACTGGCGCAAGTGCATTGTGATTTGTTGGGCTAAGTGGGCTGGGTACCAACTAAGTATGCCCTTAGGCTCTTATGACTGGCTAGAGTTAGAAAATTTGCACAACTCGGGCAGGTAATTATGGGTGGAATTTGTAGCAGTCACTCAATTGAGTGACAAATACTTGAGAATATGTACTCGCATATATTTGTGGTACTAGGGATCAGGTCTGATAAGTACTTGACCTACGAAAGAAATAAGAAATTAAAAAAAAAATTGTGATTAATTTCTAAATATGGTCTCTTATTGCTCAACAGACTTGGTCCAGCAGTGCTCCAACATCTTTAACTTTCTTAAGTTTGCTTAAGTTTTGAAACTAAAAGTAGTCGCATTGGACCAAATCTGGAGAATACGGGGATGTGGAGGCCGAGGAGATCGATCTATTTCGACAATTTTTTTTTGGACGTGGCAACGGCGAAGTTATGAGCCGGTGTGTTCTCATGTTGTAAGCATTATTTTCCCCCGTTAAATAGGGGCGGTTTTCTGGCGAATCGACCCAACAATTCGACATAGTAGAGCGCTGCGACGGTTGTTCTTCTCCAGGAAGTTAGAGTATTGGTGGGTTCTGCTTTTTCTAAAATCCGCGGATCTGCCTTGTTACACAGGAATTTCAAACAGAACTGCATCACAAATTTAACTAATATTTTGTCGAATTGATTTATTGTATCTGTATCTGGGATTAACGAAATCTCCGAGGTAAGCTTTATTCAAAAACATAGATGAATTTTCCGATCTGAAATTAGTTGAAGTGAATAATTACCAGCTGGAAATATATAAAATATATGATATTGGTGTCGATGAGAAGTTTCCCATGAGAAAAACTTTACCGTTATTTACAACAACTTTCGAGTATTCTTCTCCCCCCGCAGACCACACAGCTCAAATAAAAAGAACGATATTTCCACGGTCATAATATATTGATATATTGATAACAGTACTCGAACGCTAATAAATATTAAATAAATGCCGAATTTCATTTCCAAGAACTCATCGGTGATTCAAGTCCAAAGTTTACACGCTTATAAGGGCCGCGCATTTACAGAGAGCGAACCGTATCGCATACAATGCAACAATTTCGATTTCAAACGTACAATTCACATGAATTACAACAACAACAAAAACAATGAAAATCACAGAATCGAAACCTTTTTCACTTTACACATTTTTGGGCAACAACAACAAAGCCACACTGCCAAGCCAACCGAAGAACAAAAGACTCAAGGCACAAACTGTTGGCAGTTGTGAAGCCACACAGAAGGCTTGTCGCTGTCGTTGCTTGTTGTTGCCAGTTATTGTTGTGCGTAATGCCATCGCTGCCGTTGCGACAATCGTGATTGTGTTGAAACAATGCGCCCCACGGCAGCTAATAAAAGCAACAACCGTAGGAGGAGTGCAGGGCAAAGTGGAGAATGAAAGAGTCCAACATTAAATCAATCATTGAGTTCTCCATGTCAACGGTGCATCGCGCTTTGCTGCACATGCGTGCGGCGGTTGGCGGTCGGCGCGCTGCTGAGTCGCTGAAATGCCGAACGAACGCATGTTCGTTAAGCGGTTTGTGGTCGCAAAGTTCTTGCATATAGGCGATAGGGAGCACGGCGGAGGGGTGTGCAGATGGTTGGACAAACGGGAGGAGAGAAATTAAAATAAAAAAGTAAAGCAGATAATGTCAACATAAAAGCGCCGCCGCTTTGCCTTCGCGTGGACAGCGGCAAGGTTGTGGGGAGCAAATCAATATTTGACTTTTTGACGTATGAGCAGAAGTTGGCTGGTGGCTAAGCACGGTGCATTGTTCAAACTTATTGAATTTATCTCGCTGAAGTCGTTCGAATGATAAAATATATAAATTCATTTAATCGTAAGCCAATCTCATTTTTCAGTGGACATTTTCGCCCATTAAAAACTAACTTTATTTGAGAAGAAAGCAATAACAGTAAAGGAAGAAATAAAACAAATGGATAAGCAATAACTCCTGTCAGGTATTTGAGGCTTTGTAACTAACCATTTGAACCTAGTTAATCATCAACATGGTTTACGTGACGGTTAAGGGGTTATTACAGTTAGGATTTTCAAAAAAACGATTTTTTTTTGCGTTTTCTTAATATATATATATATCTGAGTACACACACACAAAATTTCAAGTCGATCCGATCAGAATATTTTCGAAGTTATAGACACATTAGTAAAGTGTTTTCAAAACTTTAAAAAAATTTCTTATTTTTATAAACAATTAAAGACCCGAATTTTGGTCGAAAATCGAACCTTTTGCTTTGAGCAGCCGCCATTTTGTCAAAAAAATTTTTTTTTGCTAATTCCTTCGATCAATCACTAGATTATTTACTATATTAATGAAATTTATTTGGTTTTTGCATTTTAGATGATCCAGTCCAGAGATATCGTGCTCACCGCAAGAGATCTTTTTTTGCGGACCTCTGCAAAATTGGCAATATCAACGTTCCCGATAATTATTTCTAGCAATAAAATATGTGAATATAGTTTAAGGTTGTCATAATATACCTGCCAAGTTTCAAATCAATAAACCAAATAGTTTGCTTAGAAAAAATTCTTGAAAAATGCCTTTTTTCGACCTCATAACTGTATATAACCCCTTAAGCTAGAACATTGGACTACATATGTACATACATATATATAGGTAATCTACGTAGAACAACGAGAGTAAAAATCGATCTGGCGAAAATTTTCAGCATGATAAACCACCTAATACGCAGAAAGTGATTTTTATTTTCATAGGTTTCAAGAAGGAGGTCCACAAATAATCTAATCAGATGGGAGAGATGCTTTGTTTTTTTTTTTCAAAGACGACCTAAAAATATACATTTTAATTTTAAAGAGAATTACATTCCGTTGCTCTCCCCACTTTTTGGAGCTTTTAAACTGCCGAAACTCCCAGAATTTGTGCTTCCTCCAAGAAGATCTAGAAGATTAGTTCATCATTAAAACTGTTTTCGCCGAAATAACGTCGAGATTAACTGTTTACTAGTCCAATATCTATCAGAGCAACACAATTTTGTGGTACTTGAAAACCAATCGACTGTCTTATCTTCCCTTAGATGAAGTCTTGAGAGTCATACCAAAACCTTTTGTGGTCAAAGGCCTAGAGATGACCTTAGAATCTCAGTAATCCTTTCGTAATTATGTTCAGAATACTGCAATTTAAATTCTATCCTACCAAGACTGAAGACCTTGCCTCCCACAACACCTAGTCAAAAAATTGTTATCGGTAGAAGACAATGATAACAGCATTGTTATCTGCACTCAGATAAGTAACAGCTACAACAACAACAGACATCGCATTACCATCATTATACTTCAACAGAGATTCCAGAACGGCTTTTCGATTGGATAACATAAAATTTCATCTCAAAGATTCTCTCCTTCACCAACAACATAGAAAAGGTGTAAAGAGTTGGCCTATATGTCTAACGAATGGCTTACTTTTCGATCGTGTTCAGCATAAGATTCTTCCTAAGGTCGTTACAAAGGGGAGATTAGAAATATTTACTTTCAAAAGTAAGCACATCTAAATTTTAATATTTTCCTATCACACGCATTTCTTAGAACCTACATATCTATGTATAATACCTAATTTTCTACATTTCCAAGAAGAATTCGATTTCCATGCCAGCACAACACTTGCATATTAATTTAATTGACAATTTTCGGGTTAATAAATTTTCCTAAATTTGGTTTTTGGTGGTCATAATGTAATTGAAATGTCCATTAGCAACGTGCGTCTCATCACAAGACTAAACATTTGCTGTTGTAGCAATACGTGCTTACAACGCAAACGTACATAGTTTAACACACGCACATACATATATTCTATTTATGCAAGAGTTGATCACATTAGTAACTAGTTCTCATGAAATTTTCATAATTTTTTATTTTCATTTTACATAATATTCATTGTGAACTTATGCAAATTTATTACAATTTACCGTTGTCATGAGAATTGTGAGCAAATAAAGTTATTAAACTTAATTCGGAGAACTCATAAACAAATTGGTTACAAACATAAATAGCCAAAAAGGGAGTGATAAGAATTTAAATTGCACGATTTAATAAACGGTTATGAGAGTTTGTAGTAAAAAATAAATAAAACAATTAAGGAAAGGCTAAGTTCGGGTGCAACCGAACATTTTATACTCTCGCAATTTATTTAGAGATTTACCTATATTTTCGGTGAAAAATTACCCTTAGGCACTGAGTTCTTCATGTTTGATATCAGGGGCCTTGAAAAGTCATGGTCCGATTTTGACAATTTTTCCACAAGTGATGTTACAGCTCAAATACAGTATTTGTGTAAAGTTTTTTTTCGCTATCTTTATCGGTTCCTTATGTATACATTATAAAGTGAAAGAATCAAAAGGATTCAAAATTGAGTTATATGGGAAGTAGGCGTAGTTGTGAACCGATTTCATTCATTTTCCACATGTGTCATCAGGGTGCCAAGAAAATATTATGTACCGAATTTCATTCGAATCTGTCGAGTAGTTCCTGAGATATGGTTTTTGACCCATAAGTGGGCGACGCCACGCCCATTTTCCATTTTGTGAAAAAATTTCAGTGCAGCTTCCTTCTGCCATTTCTTATGTAAAATTTGGTGTTTCTGACGTTTCTCGTTAGTGAGTTAACGCACTTTTAGTAATTTTCAACCTAACCTTTGTATGGGAGGTGGGCGTGGTTATTATTCGATTTCTTTCATTTTTGGACTGTATAGGGAAATGGCTAAAATAAACGACTGCAGAAAGTTTGGTTTATATAGCTTTATTGGTTTGCGAGTTATATACAAAAAACCTATTTGGGGGCGTGGTCACGCCCACTTTTCCAAAAAAATTACATCCAAATGTGCCCCTCCCTAATGGGATCCTATGTTCCAAATTTCATTTTCATAACTTTATTTATGGCTTAGTTATAGCTCTTTATGTGTTTTTGGTTATCGCCATTTTGTGGGCGTGGCAGTGGACCGATTCCGCCCATTTTCGAACTTAACCTTCTTATGGTGCCAAGGAATACGTGTTCCAAGTTTCATTAAGATATCTCAATTTTTACTCAAGTTACAGCTTGCACGGACGGACAGACGGACGGACAGACAGACATCCGGATTTGAACTTTACTCGTCACCCTGATCACTTTGGTATATATAACCCTATATCTAACTCGTTTAGTTTTAGGACTTACAAACAACCGTTATGTGGACAAAACTATAATACTCTCTTTAGCAACATTTGTTGCGAGAGTATAAAAATTAAGGAAAAATAAAAAAAATTAAATAAATTAAAAAAACAAATAAAAATTGTAAGTTGTACTTAAACTACGAACGTGATTTTTTAATTGAGTGCCGTGAATTATTACAAGACTCTTAAAATTCTGGTCTTTCATTAAATATGCTTTGTCTTTTCGGACAAATATATTTTTCATTAAAGTAAACTATTAATATTTATAATATTACTCGATTTCTTTGTAGTCATAATTAAGTTCGTGATGGTAATCAATTACAACTATGCGGTAATGAAATCATATTGTATAATTATTTATGCCATTACTTGTTTATATAAATGAATAATGGAGATTTTAAGTTTTTGGTAACTATGATTTATGGAATATTTTTCAAATATTGAGTCAAAAAATCTGTTCTAAATATTAGAAATATATGTGAATAATGGTGGAATAAAGTCACTAGTTGTTCAGATATTTAAATAATACTTCATTAAGAAGTACAACCAGGTAAGATTCTACTGCGAAGCAACGAAGAAAGAGATTTTTTATTGGACAGCAGCAGTAGGTTGTGGAACTCATGATTCTATGTTGGATGAGAAGAGAGTATACCAGAAATTCTTTATAAAGTAGTAAAATTTTAAACAAAGTACTGAGCAAGGTTTAAGAAACTATTGATTTCCTTTACATTATATTCGTATAGAATTCATAAAATATTCGGTACTCTTATAGAACATATGCATTCTTATACACGTACTTATTATATACCTTTAAGAAATAAGGAGAGGAGTCAGGCCAAATTTATCATATTTAATACATCGAATTTATCGTATAAAAAAGTCGACGTTGTATATATACACGTTGCTTGTTTAAAAAAAAAAATTGAAACCCACAAATCACACTAAATTAACTACCAAATACAGGAGAAAGTATACAGAGCCCAGAATCACTTAATCGAATGACAGTGAGGGAAAAGGTGACTTTGAAATACAGTTCAAAAACTCTGTCGGAAAGGATGGTTAAAAAAATTGTATCAACTCGTGGTTTATAATCGGTTGGATAGGTATGATAATATCATAGATAACCAGTATCTAACAAAGATGTGGAGTTAACACCACCCATTTCAATTTAATTATTCCAAAAACTATTGTTTAGGGATTCAGGAGCAACGCAGACATCGTCGAAGTTCTCTGCTCCATCAGAAACAAAGACATTCGACGTTTTCCAATGTAGCTTACAGAGTTCAAGCTATACTAGGTAAACTCCCAAAGCTCCAACATCAACTAACCGATAGCATCTTATGGTAGTGGCATCAGATTTGAACCAAAAAGATAACTGACTAGGTTTTAATGGTACATTAAAACTGGCAAAGATCAGAGATAGACAAAGGTCTGGTTATAACACTTAAATACCCCCTTTTTACAAGAAAAGAAATGCCTATCCAATATCATTTTCAAATTTTTATTCTCAAAGCTCGAATAGGGAACATTTTGACACATTGGGACAGACATCTCTGGCGTTACTACCCTATTAGGATCAAATATTTCTCATATAGTTCTAAGTCGACAGGCTGTTTCCAATTCCCCTTCCGTGCAAATCTTCATCCCGACCACTGAAATAGTTTTTCTCAGCCAATGATGTATCAATTATTTATTGCATTACTGCGTTTTTATCCACTTTCGTAATGGGAATAGCAACTTATTTATGTGAATGCATAAACGCAAATCCTGACATGGTTTTTGTGCCTCGGCTTGACTTGGCGGTGAGCTTGTAAGTGCGCACACGTGATCAAAACAATGTACGACAAACGCAAACGCAAACCGAAAGAACTCTTTTTCCTGATCTCAATGCCCAAATAAGGCACCTTAGTGGCGGAAATTAGCTACTGAAGCCGCGAGCGCATACCAAGTGCAGAGCGACATGTCATTGTTGCACGGCGAACAAACCATCCGAGAATACCTTCATTAACAAGCGAAGGACAGCAGCGGCTTGAGACCACGAAGACAGTGGGAAAGAGTCACTAAAGTAAGTTAATGTTGAATATATAGATACATACATATATAGTAGGAGAGTATAAGTACTTACATGGCTTGGCGCATGACATTTCACGTTTCGTTTGTGACCCCGCCCGCCGCTCGCGTAGGCTGCAGCTTATTGCGCGCACAATTAATATTCCAAGCAGATCGGCGTGGAACATATGTCCCGGGTTCACGTTGGCCAGCTACTGTGGCGCATGCGCACAATGCTGATGAGCGTGATCCGATCGCTGGGCCATGCGCTGTGCTGATTTAGACTTCATATAGACTTTAGATAGTGACTAAGACTACAGTGATCGCGTGAATAATGAGCCGCAAATATCAGCGGGCCTTTAAAAAATTTCAAAAGAAGCGTTTAAGACATGTAGTTACATATAATGTATATCAAGGCATCCTATCAGCAAATTAATACGAAGAAGAATCAGAAGAATATCGAAAAAATTTATAAAATCTTCTGCTCCGAAGAAAGCTAAGTGGTGGCTGAAGGTATGACAGAGTTAAAACGCATTTCGCTGCAATAAAAGGACATGTAATTGATCGCTGCGCAGGAATGTGGTCATCTGACAGCTCGCATTTCAAGATATCTCTTTCCGATAATTTCCGATTTTTTGTGATTTTCTTATTTGATATCAAAATAAAATGTTTATTTTAAGTTAAGTCAAAATACACACATCGTCCTTTTTATTCAATCAAAGCACGTTTATCGGCATACACACATCCAATCAAATTGTTTCTGTGTTCTTCAACGCTTTTTTGTATCGACTCTTCGCTGATTTGTCCACTTTTCATAATTCAATAAAGGGCCGAGCGAAATATTTACGCAATTTTCAGCGAGTTCACTTGTATTCTGATGCATTTTGGTGGAGAGTGAGGAGCAGTGATGGCCTGTGATCGTATCAGCGATCACAAGGCGGCAAAATGCATATATTTCATAGATAAAGCGTACGTTTTTGGCGTATCAATTAAAGTACACTGTAAATAAATATTTTTATTGAAAATTAAGTTTAAAAAGATTTCAAAGGTTTCTAAAGTATTTAACGCTGCAGTAGATGGTGATCTTAGAGATAGCTTTTATTGGCACAAGATATATATTGTTGACAAGAATTTTTTTTGTCCTTATTTGATCCAATTTCAGAAAACATGTTTTTATAGTTATTAAGATTATGGTTCCAATCTAACATTACCACTGGCTTTCAAAATCAATCGACAGATAGATCAAGACATATCATTTTGTGTAAGGATTATTGATCTCACAGCGTAGAGCGGATTGAAAAGTTTTCCTTTATGTTTATTAAAGCTACAAATGATGATTTTTCAAAAAAGAGGTATTAGTGAGAATATTAGCATTATCAACTCTAAATACTCTTACACTCGCTTACTAAGCTTCAAAGCTTTATAACATTACTATGGCGAAGGCTTCTTGCACAAAGGAAATGAAGGTTTTTTACTCTACTTATATGAAAATCGATCAAATTTATAAACTACAAACATAAGTTTAGGTCTTAAGAACTACTCAGAGCTCGAGGGCACATTTCCGTATATAAAAATCTGCAGCGTATTTTTTTGTTGTCTTAGCTTCTGAATAAACTTTCCAATTAAGTTTTATAGTAGTTCCTAGTTCCGGTGATAACCTCTTTATCGCAAATAGAGAAATAATGCCGGAGAATATGGTGAATGTGGAAGCAATTGAAACCAATTTTGCCATCGTTTTCATCGATCTGACATATCGAGTATTATATAAATTGAGAACACGCTCACTTGGTTTAGAACTTACCCATGCCCAATAAAAACGTGTGTTGTTATT
The DNA here is from genome assembly GCA_031772095.1 of Zeugodacus tau. NCBI lineage: Eukaryota > Metazoa > Arthropoda > Insecta > Diptera > Tephritidae > Zeugodacus > Zeugodacus tau. Next base: position 64,924,423 of record CM062650.1, on the reverse strand, counting down.
AGACATATAATTTTCAATGAGGCCATACTTTTTACGGAGTTAATCTTTTTGACAGCTATTACTTGATTTATGCTCAGTTTGGTTTGTTTTTCCCTAATGAACGAACTTGCTCCGGTACAACGTTTGACATGCTGACATACGATTCCAATTTCCCCAAAAAGTTGTAGAAAATTGGGTCTCTTGTCTGGAATTTATTCGAGCCAGTCGCGACGGTCTCTAAAAATCTCGGAAATAATTTTTAAAACATAAGTAATATACGAGTTTTTAGTACTTGATCGAATAAAAATTCGGGTCCGTTCCGGTTACGTACTGTCTCGGAAATGGATCGTATCCATGATTGCTTGTCTTTTTTATAATTTTGAACTTTGTCTCATATAATATATAAGTCTGAAGCCACCCATGAGCTATCTAGCCTCTACTGTTACGATGATCATCACACAATTGCAGTGAATTGTATTTCTCTTCATATTAACTTTCCCCCCAAATATTTTTTTGAGTGTACACACCTCCATAAGTATAAAATTATGACAAAATTTATGTTTTATTTTTAATGCACTGCACAAGAAATTGAATATTTTGGCGAGTATAAAAAGACTTGATAACAAATCACTAAAAATACTTGACATTCTGCACACATTCATCAAGTAATGCAGGTCTTTAATGTGCCTGCCCTCGAGGCATAAAACACCGCGCAGCTCAAGCAGCAAGTCAGCCAAGCGAGCGAACGAATTGTGTGCATCCGCCTGCGCAGCGCAGCGTCCTGCTTCTGCTGCGCATGCGTGTGGGTTTTTGCGCGATTTTTTGCATTTAAACGACTTATGTTTGAGTTTTTGTTGTTTTTGATTGCTTTGTTGCAGTTTTCTCGCATTTTGCCAGGCAATTTAATATTTTTAATAATAATCCTATTAGTTGCAAGTGACAGTTGAGCTGTAGCAAAGTGATGGAGGTGACAGGTGTTGCCGGTGTTTTGGTGGCATTCAACGGATTCACCGAGAGCGTTCGCAGGCGAGGCCGTGTGGTTTGACAGACGACAAAATGGGAATATGCGCACAAGTAATTGTTTTTATTATTGTTGTTGCTTCTATATATGTACATATAAATATATGAATTTGACGTTGTTGTTGTTGCTGTTGAGCCATTAAACGATGAATTGCGATAATGGCATGTTGACAACTTATTTAAAATTCTTCTCGAATTGGCGTAGCCACACAAATGCCCAATGGCTTCCAATACAAATTGTACAAGTGCTTCAAAAAGAGGGCGCACACATACTCACACATACAGACATTCATTATTTTTTCTGTTTATGGGTGCTTGCGTCCATATTTAAATTTTCACTTATCTCGGCCACTATTAAATTTCTCTCTCTTGTTTAAAATGTCAAAATACTCGAAAATAAATATCAGCGATTAAGACAAACTGATAAGCGGCTATGACATTTGAGCACTCGAGTCGAGGTAACGTTGAAAACAACAACACAAAGTGCACGAGTAAAGAGAAAAAAATATTGTGCGTTCGATTGTCTTTGAGTTGTCTTCGAAAATGCGCATAAATTTTAGATTCCTCAAAAAGAAAAAAAATAAAACAAATTTATAAATGACACACGAAACTACATACATATGCGCATGCAAATATATATTTATAGTTTTGTTTTAATTTTTTTTTTACTTTTTCGCCGCCACAAGCTGCCGACGCGCTGACGCAAGTCAGGCATTGAAGGTGAAAAACTATCGAGACACAGCTGAAAGCGAAAAAAACTGACCGATCACACATAAATTATATTAAAATTTTTGCGCCAAAGCGAAAAGGCAAGAGATCTAAATAAGTGATATGAAGATATATAATATATATTTATGTATATATGTATGTAAGTATTTATTATATACAAATTGTTGTTGTTCCGCCATTAGTTTGCTTTTCGGAGCCATTAGCTTCTAAATACATTAAGACACTGAGAAAAATATGAGAAACATTAAATTATTTCTTATAATAAAAATCCAATTTTTTACACTATTTTTGAGTTTTTTTTAGAAAAAAAATATTTTTGTACGTATAGTTCACACTAGCTAGTTTCAATAAATATAAAAAATAAATAAAACAAGCAAGGAAGGGCTAAGTTCGGGTGTAACCTATACTCTCGCAATTTATTTATTTAACTTTATTTATATTGAATAATACACAATTTGACCCACATATTCGTTACATATATTGTATGAAGTCCATTAAAAGTTGGAAACCATAATATTAGGTTAGAAGCACCGAGGTCCTCATGTTCGATATATGGGCCCTTAAAAACCTATGGTCCGATTTCGGCGATTTTTAGAATGGGGCTGCCACACTATTAACATAGTATTTGTGCAAAGTTATGCATCGGTATCTTCACTAGTGCTTACTTAATAAATTGTAAAGTAAACGATTCAGATTGTCTTCAAAGTTCTGGTATATAGGAAGTAGGCGTGTTTGCGAAGCGATTTGGCCTATTTTCACAACATATCATTGGGATGTAAGGAAACTACTACTAACCAAGTTTCATTGAAATCGATCGAGTAGTTCCTGAGATATGGTTTTTGACCCATAAGTGGGCGACGCCACGCCCATTTTCCATTTTGTAAAAAAAATCTGAGTGCATCTTCCATCTGCCATTTCTTATGTAAAATTTAGTATTTCTGACGTTTTTCGTTAGTGAGATAACCCACTTTTAGTAATTTTCAACCTAACCTTTGTATGGGAGGTGGGCGTGGTTATTATCCGATTTCAACTATTTTCATGGTGTATGGTGGGGTACGAAGGAGAACCAACTGCAGAAAGTTTGGTTTATATAGCTTAATTGGTTTGCGAGATATATACAAATAACCAATTTGGGGGCGGGCCACGCCCACTTCCCCCAAAAAATTACATACAAATATGCCCCTCCATAGTGCGATCCTTCATACCAAATTTTATTTCCATAGCTTTATTTATGGCTTAGTTATGACACTTTATGTGTTTTCGGTTTTCGCCATTTTGTGGGCGTGGCAGTGGTCCGATTACGCCCATTTTCGAACTTAACCTTCTTATGGTGCCCAGAAATACGTCTTCCAAGTTTCATTAAAATATCTCAATTTTTACTCAAGTTACATCTTGCACGGACGGACGGACAGACGGACGGACAGACAGACATCCGGATTTGAACTTTTCTTGTCACCCTGATCATTTTGATATATATAACCCTATATCTAACTCGTTTAGTTTTAGGACTTACAACCAACCGTTATGTGGACAAAACTATAATACTCTCGTAGCAACTTTGTTGCGAGAGTATAAAAATATTTTTTTCCACAGTGTATTTTCAACTATTGCGACCGTTGTATACTACACCATTAAAATTTTACTATTTATCTATATAAATTGATATGTACATATATAAATGTATGCATATAAATACGCTTATGTACATATAAACTCATAAAATGCCGGCTAGCTTGTGCGAATGGAATTGGCTAGATTCGGCAAAGCAGCTGACAACAAATGCTATCTGTCAAAATCCAGTTGACATTGAGTAATGAATGGGCCATAATATGGATAAGAGTGTGTTAACAGTTGAGAGACGACAATGCTTAGCAAATTTCAGGGGGTTGTATATACTGCTTAAGAGCATCTACTTACATAGACGAGGTCGTTTTAGAAGACAGTGACTTGACTGGACAAAAAAATATTTTTGTGAAAAAATTAGGTAATAATACTTTTTTTTTCCAAATTTTTTATTTGTCTATGTATATTTATAATATATTTTTCGTATTTTTGATACTCAATTAAATCTCACCCACACAATATATATACATCTACTCACCAAGCATTAAGCGTTTGTTCCACCTTTGCCACTGATGCCATTAACTCATATATAACAGATATAACTAGCAAATCCCATTCCATTATTTCTTTAAATTGTCATAATAGCACCTTAAATACTTCCGTTTTCTTTAGATCTGCTTGCTAAGTGTGCTATTTCGAAAATATATTGAATGTGTTGTTTGGCTGTTTTTTAGATTTAATAAAGTGCCACCGATCGCAACACGCCCATTTATTTCGTATTATATTGACTGACCGTTGCTGCTAATACACCCGTGCTTTACTAATGCTTTTTCTCAAATTTAATTATCGCATAAATTATTCATCTTTATGCACTGCAGCCACAGCAACAACAACAGCAATGTGTTAATGCAAGAAATGAAATTAGTGTTCTTCTCAACGCTGCTTAGACGCCATTAATAAATATGTTTTTGATATTTTTAGCAAATCTCTGTGAAAGGAAGGCGGGCGATTGTCGCTGGGCATTAGTGACGATATTTATATAAATGTTTGAAATGGGAAAGGTATTGCTCTGACGTATTTGTTTGTAATTAATTTATATATAAATGCATATGTATGTATTTTTTCTGATTGATTTTTTAGAAACGCTGATATTCACTGCAAGTAGCTGTCCAGAGATAAAAAGTATTATTTTGAGGTGAATTAAGAAGTATTACAATAATATTTGGAATCGGTATATACGAATTTTATTTCCAATAATCCATATCCATATTAATATTATAAATGCGAAAGTAACTCTGTCTGTCTGTTACTCTTTCACGCCTAAACGGCTGAACGGATTTTGATGAAATCTGGTATGGTGATAGATGATAACCTAGAAATGGTCATAGGCTATAAATAATCACGCCATCGTTCTTAGGGGGTAGGCAGTAGGCAGATAACTAAATTGAGTTAGTGATTTTTAGTCGTTTTTGTTGGGACTTTTGCTCTTTCACGTCCAAACGGCTGAACGTATATTGATGAAATTTAGTAAGGTAATAGATGGTTACCTAAAAACGGATATAAGATCAAAAAGATCACGTCATCGTACTTACTACTTCCTACCCCAGGCAGAAAACTGAATTGAATTAGTGATTTTTTATGGTTTGTGCTGGGAGTTTTGCTCTATCATGCCTAAACGGCTGAACGGATTTTGATGAAATTTAGTTAGGAGATATTAATAATTAACAATTTGTTTTACTTCTAATTTACAGTTACATAAATGTAATATAAACATGAATTGCTGTTCGTTAGTCTCGCAAAAAGTCAAGAACGGCCAAACCGATCTGGCTAATTTTACCCTTGAAATATTCGTGGAAGGCCAAGAAAAGATTAGAGAGTGAGTTAATATGGAAAAATTGCGAGGAAGATAATAATAAGAGAATTTTATTCGAGTTGACAAGAAAAATATAAAAAGAGAAAACAAAAAATTAATATTTTGAAGGTTGTCATTGTTGATTTGTTAAAATATTTTTGTTATTGTTCAATTGTATAAGGTTGTGTCGATAGCCCAAAACAATTTGTAACAAATAAGGAAAGGCTAAGTTCGGGTCCAACTGAATATTTTATACTCTCGCAATTTATTGATGTAATTTTATTAAGATAACACACAATTTGGCCTATATATTCGGCATAAAGTCCAATAGAAAATCATCATATATAGTATATGAGGGCTGATGTAATTCCAAAACCAATTTCACTCATTTTCGGGAATAGGGGCATCTTGGCACCTGTTAGTAGGCAAACAAACGGCACATTCGGCCTCGAAATTACTCCTAAATTGCAAATGAACGAAACACCAGTCAGAAGATTTTCCAAATATTCAAGAAGTCGCTGGAGGTACTGCACAGGACTTTAAAAGATCTTGATTGTCGATGAACGTTTATGGTGATTTACGCCAGACTCTTCCAATTATTCCTGGATCAACTGTTACTGACGGGCTAATCGTATGCATAAAATCATTTAATTTGTGGTGACACATAAAGAATCGCCAACTAACGACTAACATATGAGTGTTTTTACAGCAGTATCAAATTGGGATTGTAGAATCAGTTGGAAATGGTAGGGTCGCAGTTGACACCTCGATAGATTAATAGTATTTCCAACAGTTTTCTGTTACTTCATTGACTCAAAAGAGAAGTTTTCCTGACATGAAACCTCAATATGATAACCATAAATGACTTATTGAATGACCTATATTGGTGGTAAAAGAAATATATCGATGATCTTAATGCGACAATTTAGAATTTCGGTCCAAGAGAGTTGACACAGCTACAAACCAGGATGACGTAGTCAATTATCACAAACTATTTAAAATTGCCTGAACTATCAACACTCACTTTGCAATTAAAAGTAGTGTGAGTTGTCATCATGCTGCGTAACATAACCTCGAGTAATCAATATCGTCGCCGAAGCCAAGATTGGACCAACTTAATTTAATGTATACCTAGCCACAAAAACGTGTGGCCGGGTCTGCTAGTATTTATTAATAAATTGTTTGTTGTGTAGTTTGGGAACATAAGATGATTCTGTTTTAATTAGTATGTGGAAATATAAATCATAATAATATTATTTTCACAATATAGTTGTTATAGTGTCATAAACCATAGCCCAAATTGTCGAGTACACATTCCTTGTTCGTATATAAATTCAGGGCCGTTCGTTTTACGGGTACATAAACTCCATGGTCATATAAATCAATATTTGATCTCCGTTAAGGATAAATGTTTTAATAGGATGTTGATTCCACAAGTTATGGAGGACTTTCTATACTAAGAACCTTGCACATGTTGTTTTTACATAAATTATTTTACTGTATTTAGGACTTCATTTTTATTTTTAAGATGTACAGATGTTTGACGATTTTAAACACCAAAGAAGTGGTTCGTCCACTACTAGAGAGCAGCTTTAGGGATATAAACAAGCCAAAAACGACTTTAAAAAATACATTTCTAAGATTTTACATACAGAAATCACATAAACTTAGAGTTTATGTCCAGAATATTATAAAATTGTTATGGTATTGACTATCCGAAGAAGCTCTGGATGTCGATAATTTGCTTAGAAAAATACTTTTCATACCAATCCTTCCAAGATATTCCTTATTTAACACAAAAGAAACCATACTATGTCAAAAATCAAACGGTTATATGGACTATATGTTAGGCCTTTATTATTTCGGAAGCTTTTTTGAGGCCGAAATACCCTCAGCGATTCGTCATTGCTGCGGATTCAATACTAATCTCAAAAATAGTTTTCTTATTGTTCGACAAGTGCTATCATACAGATGTAGCATAAAATCTAGTTCACAGCACTGACCACCAATAACTCATTCTGAAGGATATTTATGCAGTTTCGATGGTTTTCAAAAGTTTAGAACGATATTTTGGTCTACATCAAAGTAGGGAAACACGGTATTTATATTCATTGATTTCATAACATATTGGAAAATTAGGATTGTCAGGAAAGTGGCTTATTTTTCGAAAAATATATTCCAAAGTCCTCGAAATTAATTAGTAGTCAATTGGAAATTATTTGTTATATAATATTCATTGTTTAACTTGATCTTAGTCTGATTGGAGGAAACAATAGTTCTGATGGTTTCTTAAACTATGCTTTAAGATTCATTTCTATGGTCAGCCTTAATGCTTATATTAACTATTTAAGTAATATTTCAGATATATTTATTAGAGAACTAACCTCATAAATTTACCAAATTAAATAACTTTGAATTATAAGTAAAATCCTGTAAAAGTTTCCTTCCTGTATAATGTTATAGAGATATTTATGAATGCCTGTGTGTATAAGGGTGTGCCGGCAAAAAACAAATAAATTATTACCAACAATCGTCATTCATTCTCTCTTCCTTGACTTCAAATGAAAATGTTGCAGCCAAATTGGATTTGTGCATTGAACTCCAAACTCACAAACTCCCATGAGACATGCCGTATAATAAATATCAATGCCGGCTACAATAAAAACAACAAAGCATGTGCAAAATGTAACAAACAACGGCAAACAATACACAAAAGCGATGGCCGCTCGTGGCAGCTGAGCTGCACAAGGCGGGGCTACACTAAAGCAAAGCGTAAATGAAAACAACAAACACAAATACACAGCGAAGCATGCGAGTGAGTGCAAAGCGAAATTGCATTGTAGTTGCTTAATGAGTACTACAATTAATATGTGTTAGAAAGAGACAACTATATTTGCTTGGAGTTTGCATGGAAAAGTATCTACACGCACACATAGAAGCGTAGATAAATTCTCAGTCAAAGTGGTAATATACAAACATCATAAAAACAACAATAACAATAAAGTATCAGTGAGTGGGTTGAGAGTATAGGTATAGAAGCAGGCGAACTTGTTGGGAGCATCTGATGAGCTTTGCAAAAAGAGACTTCAGTTTTGCGGAAGTTTTTTCGGTATTCTACGATAATTTTTTTTGTAAATATATTTGTACACACAACAAAAACTTACTCGTCGCAATAAACAATACTTTGTTACTGTTCGATCGATTAGCAAAAGAGAAGGTAGATGATAAAATTTAAATTTTCTTTGCTATTGTTTTTTTTTTTTACGTTTTTGAAGCCAAGTGGCGGCGACATTACAGAGAGCAGCACGCGCCAATATTTGAGTAGAGGGAGTCAGATGATATCAATTTTATTTTTTTAATATAACTGCATACATACTTACAGTATTTGTAGAATCTTTCTTTGTGTGTAACAAGTTAATATAAAGGGTGTTCTTTTTAGACATGTGGTTTTCAAGAAGAAATAAAGTGCATATAATATAAGGTTATGACCAAGAATTTAGCTTTATTATAAATATAACGGTTTGTCATTATGTTTTACAAATAATTTCGTGAAAGTGATCGCCTCTACTGATTCGAATAAATTCCAGCCAGGAGACCAATTTACGAATACTTTTTGTAGCGATTGGGGCCGTATGTCCACAATAAACTTTTTCCGGAGTAAGTCTGTTCATTATAAAATGTCAAACCAAACTGGATATAAATCAAGTAACAGCCGCCAGCTTCTTAAAAAGTATTGTGTCATTGAAAACCACACGTTCTAAAGAAACACCCTTTATATGTAATATATAAATATTTATATACGCTCTCTACTCAACTGCGCTTACCCTTTTCCGTCTCGGTTTCCATCCTTTTTTTATAAATTTTATCTTTATTGCAACCGCTGCAACCAACACAGACACATGCACATCCTGACGTTTGTAAATTTGTATTAATGTGCAACAAACACTGATTTACTACCACAAAGCCAATGCCAACACACTGAAGTGCATATAAAATATTGCTAGTATATACACGAGCAAGCTTTAAACACACACAAGCATATACATTCCTATGAACTTATATGTACATCTGTCTAAGCGCTTATATGTGTGTCCTCCCCTAGTGGCTGTCCATTCAATTTTATCTGGCGAGTCAGTAAATATTCGTGAGATTTACAACACGCTGAAAATATTGGCTTTTGGCATGGCGGCGACGGCAGTATATCGTTGGCGTACATAGCGTGAATTCGCGGCACGCTTTGTTCATTGCACACATTCCGTTGCATTGGCAACGCCGCTAAGGACGCTAAGGTTGCATTGAAAACACCAAGTGTGTGTGTGTAGAAAAAGTAAGCGGGGTTACGTAAGCGACACATAAAGCGCTTTGTAAAAGGGCACTCGCGATTTTTTCTTCTACTTCTTCTTCTCAGCTTAAGCAAAAAACGCTATTGTTTCGGGTTCATTGTGTCAAATAGTAAAGAGTGCAGAAGAAAAAAGTTCAAAACCAAAAAAAACTTACACAAAAAACACAAGGTGCCAAGCAAGCGCTGTGCAACGTTATTTTGGCCGCACAACAAAGAGACGCCGCCGAAAAAAATAAAAATAAAAATAAAAAACATTGCAACAGTAGCTGAAGAATTATTGTTATTGCAGCAGAACATCCGCCGTTTCGTCAACCTGTGTATGCATTAGGGTGCTTTGGCCTTCCCCCGTCCACCTCTACAGTTGCTTGTTGCTGGCCTCATAACGCCGCTAATTAACTGAAAATCGCCTGCTGAAATATTCAACCTGTGTATTTGCGTTTGATTGTGTCATTGTTGTTGTATTTTTTATCAATTTTTCTTTAATTTTTGTTCGTGATACGCCACGCCACTCAGCCCATTGTTGTCTGTGCCGCGCTCATCGCAGATCGCCGCAGACACTGTGACGCCATTGAATAGCGTGTTTTTGTTGCTGTTGTTATTGTTGCCATTATTTAACAGCGCATCGTTAATTGTAACATCCGTCGTCGCGTCGGCTGTATCGCCGCCGCCATGTTGGTACCGCCGGATATGTTGGCAGCGCAAACGCGCATGATTTACCAGATGAATCGCTTTTGCGGGGAGCGCGTACAAGCGCGTATGTTCAAAACCGCCACGGCCATAAGAGAGATTTGCAAAATCGTACAGGACATCTTGAAAGAGGTGGAGTTGCAGGAGCCGCGCTTCATCTCCAGTTTGGTGGAGTGCAATGGCAGGTAACAGCAAAATTATTGTAAGAATAGTTAAGCAAATTATTTTTTCGGAAACTTGTGTGTTTCAGAATTATACAGAATATTTAAATTCATTGGTAGAAAATGTACATTTTTTAAATATTTTTATACTTTTTATTTATTTAATTAAATAACAATATTCAAATCTGAATCCTTCCAAATGACATCGATCCATTATTACAATTGAGCTAAAATGTAGAAGAATTTATAATGAAAAGCAACCATTATAAAGCAGATCTAGACCTCTTAAAATGTAATTTAAATTGCACAACCAATTTTTTTTTGTATTTGGATCTTATTCAATAAATGATGATTATATAAAAATTCGAAAAAGTATATCTATTCCATTCGTACCAATCTCCTGCAACCTAAGAAAGAACTACATATGTATTATTTTCTCAAAATATAGGCTATTTCAATCAGTTAAATTTAACATGTAAAACTTTTATTATGGATATAATTCTCTAAGAACTTACTTAAGACAAAGTCAAGCAATTTTTTTTTTAATTTTCAGCTCTCCTCATTTTTGTTATAAAAATTCCGAGTCCTCTCTGGTAATCATATTTTCCTAATACTTTGATATAAAACCTCTTCGACAAGCACATATCGTTAAAAAGAGTTATAGGTCAGTCTAGAATATTTTATTCAAAGAGCGTGAAAAAAGAATTTTAACAGTTACTGGAGTTATATGGGGGCCTTATTGACGGCGGTGTTTCTAGGAAATCATGCTATCTGAAAGAAAAAGAAACTACTTGCCACTAGTAAAACACATACATATGTTTTTAGCTGAACATGAATTCTTCGCAAAATGGCGGATTTGTAAAAAAATATGAATTTTGACGGAGAAATTCGCTAATTTTCGAAAAAATGTTTATGGATTCAGTCTATCGTTCCAATCGAATAAGATTTTTATGACTATAAAATGTATGTACTTCAGACCCAACAAAGTAATACATTAGTTGTAAACCGGTATAACTTCGGTAACCACCATGATTTCTTATGGGTTTTAAGTACAAAGTTTTGACATGTCTCCCAATGGATGGTAGAAGAACAATTCTGGTATTTTTGGTCAAATGAGACCAAATTATTTCAAATTTACTTAAAATCTTCGCGACATATTAAAAATATTTGTAATAATTGTTTTTGTTTCCAGATGTTCCAGATTCCAAAATGTCCATTTATATTATTAACTTGGTTAAATATACTACCAGGCCTCAATTTCTAGACACTATCCATCTGAAACAACTACCAGGTCTCAATTCGTAGACACTATCCATCTGAAACAACCCTAAACTTCGTTTCCATCAATTCTACAATTGAAGTCAGTAAATAGGAATTTCGGTCAATAAATTACGGAACCAGAAATCACAACTTTGAGGCCTTGAAACCTGTTGTCAAGATGAACATTATTATATTTCTCCATATTTCCTTTAAATTTTCAGTATACAAAGAAATGCTTCAGTAATGAATTAATACTAGCGCAATCCTTCTTACTTATATATACATGTACCACTTGAACAACTTTTCCTCAATCATTTAAACCAACTATTAACACATATCCTACATTAAATATAGCAATGCGGTTTTGAGTTCACACACCATAAACACTTATATTTGACTTCCCATATGCATTGCAATTGATCTCTTGCCTTTTAAAGCTATTGAGTGTTCATTAATGCCCGAAGGCGGAAAATAACAACTTGTAATGGAAAACATATAAGTCATTAAGCGCCCACAGGTCCATCAGTCTGGCTGTCTGTCCGTCTATTTGTTAGCCCTGGAGCTGTTTCTGCCACGTCGATTTGTCAAAGCACTCGAAGTATTGCAATTTGTCCATCAAGTGAGACGTTAACACGAGCCCACTGGAGTTACGTGTTAATTGTTGCGGTTTGTCTTCTTCGTTTCCATGGTTGGCTTTAGTGGCGCTTTAGACTTAAGTAGTAATTTATATCTACTAGACATATGTATATATAAATATGTATGTTTAATACAAGTACTTTCAACTATTTATTCTCCCTGCACAGATTTGAGGGCGTCCAAGTGATCTCGCCGAATGAATTCGAAATCGTCTTGTATCTCAATCAAATGGGCGTTTTCAATTTCGTCGATGATGGCACTCTGCCCGGCTGTGCGGTGCTCAAGCTCAGCGATGGACGCAAACGTTCCATGTCACTGTGGGTTGAATTCATCACAGCTTCGGGTTATCTCTCGTCTCGTAAGATACGCTCGCGTTTCCAGACATTAGTGGCACAGGCATGTGACAAAAGTATCTATCGTGATATGGTGAAAGTGATCGGCGACACGTCGGAGGTTAAGCTGCGCATTCGCGAGCGTTTCGTCGTACAAATAACGCCGGCTTTCAAATGTTCCGGTATTTGGCCGCGTTCGGCCGCCCACTGGCCGCTACCGCATATACCCTGGCCACATCCGAATATTGTGGCCGAAGTGAAGACGGAAGGTTTCGATTTGCTATCGAAAGAATCGATTGTTATGCAGAATAAGAACAACAATGCGGCGATGGAGGGTGATGCGTGGGTGCTGAGTTTCTTCGAAGCGGAGAATCGACTGCTGCAGGGTAAATTAACATGTTCTGAAACTTTAGTAAATCCTAAAATTATAGCTGAACCCTTTCTTTATTCTTAAACTTTTTCATATCTCTTCTCATGCTGTCTCTCTCTCTTTCCGCCCCTCTTGCACTAATATCTTCCCTCAGGCGGCTGCCGTCGTCGTTGTTTGAGCATTCTCAAGACATTGCGTGATCGTCATCTCGAACTGCCCGGCAATCCGATCACCGCTTACCATCTGAAGAATCTACTACTCTACGAATGCGAGAAACATCCGCGTGACTTTGAATGGGACGAACCATGCATCGCGGATCGCATCAACGGTATCTTTCTGCAGTTGATCTCGTGTCTACAGTATCGCCGTTGTCCACACTATTTCCTACCGACACTCGACATGTTCAAAGGCAAATCGCCCAGTTCGCTGGAGCAGGCGGCCAAGCAGGTTTGGTGTTTGACGCGCGAAATGCTAACCAATGCGAATGCTTTCGAGAAACTCTAAAAGGCCAACAACAACAATAAATAGAATGTTATAGTTATAGCAACAACAACTACAACTACAACATATTAACATTAAGTATAGCATTTAAGAGGCGGAGGTGAGGAAACTGCTGGAAAGTATAGCAAGCTGCAAAATGCGGAGCTAGCCCTGCATTCATGCTTATGTACAACTTTGTAGCGATATATATGTATGTATTTGCAAGTATTTTTCACGATTGCAATGCGCTGATAACGCTGATAGCATTCGGTGTCAATTGGCTGCTGTGTGAGTGTCTCTCAATCGACGAGTATGGCGGCTGATCTAGAATCATACAGATGCATACACATATACAGTTACAGCGCATCACATGCATATGTTGCATGTTGCATATTGTCCCGTGTGCATGCTGCATGCCACATGCATCTATGTTGAAGTGCTAAAAAATCGCATTAGATAAAATCTGCAACAGAAAACTACTTCATTTGTTCAAGTTGTTGTATTCATGGCCTTCTGGCGCAGAGCCTCCGGCAGCCGGCAAAAAGTTAGATTCGCAACGATAGGGACGCGTGTACACGCTCGTGTATTTATGTTTGTCTGTTCACAAGCATGCATATGTACATTGATGTGCCGGCGGAGATAACGTCATCTATCGATGGGATTATCCTGGCGTTCAATATCCATTTTTTTGCAATTTTAGCACTCGTCTTTTATGCCACTTCGTGTAAAAGGTGCTGTTGAGGATTTTGTATGGATTTCTTTTTCGCATATGTGTGGATTAAAATATAGATATATTCAATTGTATATCTGTGTGAATATACTTATAAATATACACACATATGTATAAATGTAGGTATGCCTACATTAATTTCCACTGCACATTTATAACTAAAGTGTAAGCCCTTCGCCCATTAATTATGCAATCAGCTGTTTAACTGTATTGTAACTGTGTATACGACCAATTTTACATAATTAATATTAATTATCTACTTATATAATATACTAGTTGTAAAGCGGAATAATCTGTGCTTCTCTTTTGAAATAAAGCATTTATAGCATTTCAAAAATAATAAATAATTGTAAAAAATTTTAATGATTCAAATAAACACATATAATGTGTCATGTGCATTAAAATATACTAAAAATATTTTTTTAATTAGTTAAACAGTACATAGTACATGCACCACATAGACATGCATTGATATATAGTATGTCCATATAATTAATTAACTATTGTATTTATATTTCAATAAATTTGTTATCGAAAATTACTTAGAGTTATAAACAATGTATACAATTTTATTACTTCCTTAAATAAATATATAATAACATTTTAATGTTCACAAAACAAATAACAAGACACTTTTAATATACTGTGGCACTTCTCTAACTCGAACCACCACAATCCACAAAAAAACTTCGAGTTAGAGAGACTTCGAGTTATAGAATTTTCATCAAAACATATAATTTATCAAAAAGCTGTAAAATATGGATTTTTACCCAGTTTTAATTAATTACTTCGCGAAAAATTTTATGTTCATACGTTAAAACATGTATTCTGAATTTTGTTTGTTGCAATTTACTATTATTGGCTCTTGACGTCTATTCCTATGCCTTTTTTACATTATTTATGAAATCCATGTAATATCATATTTTTTGTTCGCACCCATACGATATGGAGGGACTCTTTTAAATTTCTACCTCGATAGTAAAATTGTAAATTTTGTATTATGCCCTGGTCGAAAAATTATATTTGTGGAAGGAAATTGGTATGAAATTTGACTTCTATTTCCAATTTAAGAGTTCGAGTTATGGAGAACTTCGAGTTAGGGAAGTTCCGCTGTATTTTATTGTTCTGACTGATTCATCAATTTGCTTGAACAAAAACAATTGGCAGCTCTCCTCGCAATATATGTTAAATTATTACCTTTATTAAAAAAAATTAGTATATTATTTGAAATTCGTTTATTAAAATTAAACACAATAAATCTCAATAATATCTCCAAAAGAAATTCAATAAGCATGGTTTAATAACTGTTTAACCTGCTAAAAAATAATATCTACTGTTTATTTATGAAGCCTTTACCTAGTAGGGTGTGTTTCTTTACCTTACCAATTTTTTCGACTCAAAAGAAGCTACTTGACAACTTACACAGAATACTAGTTTGAAATCTATATATATAAAAAGAAGTTACATTTCCTTGGTAATCTTATAACTCAAGAACGGGCTCACCTATCCAAACCAAATTTTTAGGCTTTGTTTGGACTATTCAGTAGATGGTTTGTGTTTTGAAATTTTAAGAATCGGATACCAGGGTCTCGAGAAATAGGGCAAAACGTGGACCCGGGTAACCCTAGGATGTGTTTGTACAATATGGGTACCAAATGGAAGCTGTTGATGATATCTATAGGATAGAGTATTTTTGATGACGCTCCGTGACTAGGGTCTCGAGATATCGGCCAAAATGTTTCAAAAATTTCACCACACATGTAGGTATGTATGTAGCAGGCAATCAATCGGATACCAGGCAATCAATCGGATACCAGGGTCTCGAGAAATAGGCGAAAACGTGGACCCGGGTAACCCTAGGATGTGTTTGTACAATATGGGTAGCAAATGGAAGCTGTTGATGATTTCTATAGTATAGAGTATTTTTGATGCTGCTCCGTGACTAGGGTCTCGAGATATCGGCCAAAATGTTTCAAAAAATTCACCACACATATGTTACATTTTTGTTTATTTAACTCGTACCTACTTGGAAAGCTGAAAAACGCTCATATTAGCATACATACATCAATAATAGTTTAATCATTTACTAAACGATTTTTTACCTATTTAGCTACGCTCTTTCGCTCTCAAAATTTATGAACTTTCGTCTTAACTACCATACTTATTATTCCCACCTACAAACTTACTGCATTATATTTATATCAACATGTAGGTATGTATGTAGCAGGCAGATCGACAAACAAAGTAGGCTTTGAAAAGACATCGAACTATATTACGGTGCATTTATTTTGCATAAAGAAATACATGAATATTTTGTTTTTGTAGGTATATAGAACTTTGACTCTTAGCATTAAGAAAATTCAAATTAGGAGAATATATGACATTGGAGTGTAAACATCGCCGGAGCGTTTTCTTTGGCCCCATACGTTCAGTAGTGTCCGAAATTACCGCGGTGCAAAATTATTAGTTATTATATTTTTTTTGAAAAAAGTTAAAAATTGATTGCCAAATTTGATTGGAGCTACGATCTTAACTGGTAAATCAAAAGGAGAAGTTTGTTTAATACCGCGTATCCCTATGATTCCAACTGATATGCCATTTGAATTCAAACGATTACAATATCCTGTGCGTTTATCATTTGCGATGTCTATCAACAAAGCTCAAGGGCAAACACTTAACGTTTGTGGTGTGAATTTGGAGGAATCATGTTTTTCACATGGACAACTTTATGTTCCAGAGTCGGTACCCCCAGCCGTTTGTTTATTCATGATCAAAATGGAAAAACAAAAAATATTGTTTATCCAAATGTTTTGGATAGCTAGCAAATAATTAAATATATTTTTTTTTATAAATTAGTTATATTTTATATTTCACTTTATACGTAGCGAAGCACGTACCGGGCCGCTATAAATATTATATGTATTCATTGTATTGCTTTCAAAAAATCATAAAGTTCTGCTTATCTGTAACACCACATTCATTGACTGTTAGGCGGTACAAAGTTCGCCGGGTCGGCTAGTATTTTATAAAAAGCATGTAATAGAAAAAATTTCAATGCATGACATTTAAAAATTTTAATTAAAAAATCTTGGAATCAAAACTAAAATTTTATCTTGGGATTATCTCTCACAAAGGAATTCTATAAAAGTTGTCCAAAGTTTGTTAATGTTCCAAAGAGTATCCACGACGTACGCGAAATCATTAAAGAATATTGGCTATGGAAATATGGACTATGGAAAAATATGATCGCGTTGAATTTCTCACAGTTTAAAAAATACCCCAAAGGGAGCTCGGTGTAAGAAAATACTTCAATACTTCAACTTAATCAATATTCAATCAAAATGCAATAAAAACCAGAAATCACACCAACGAGAGGATCATGGATAGGAACATTGAATAGAAACGTTCTGATTTTCCATAGTTTAGATAGTTGTCTCCCATCACGGCATGACTTCCTTGTAGACCACGTTCAAACAATTTGTTATAATTTTCTTTAGGCTTCTAAACATTTAAGAAATTGTCAAGATTCGTGAAAGGTCAGAGTGTCCCTTTTGGTTATTTTACTGGTCAAAGGAATATTAATGCTAACGGCTAGGTAGGAGGAGTTGTAAAATGTTAGCTAACCTTTTCGGTAAATTGACAGGAAAACCATACACTTTGTTTCATAATTCAATCAAACAAAAGCACGTTACTCGAGTTATTTAATCTTAAGGAGAGTAAATGACACCGGAATTAAGAAGGGTTTAAAAAATAATCCTTCGGAATGATGTTCATGATGAATTTGTTTGGCTTCAAAAACAGCGAAGAATCAGGGATATCAGGTATTATACCGTCAAAACAAAAACCTAATTGCCCCAATATAAAAATTCTATAGAGCTTCAACCGAAAAATACTGCATTACTGGGAGAACTCAAGTCATTTTTAACTAAATAGTATCCAGTCTTCAGGATTAGTATAAACATTGGTGTAAGTTTCGGAACTACTTTTTTGAAGGAAAAATTATGAAAATTTTAGTTATTATGGCGTGTATAGAAGTTGTTTGCAATATCTATATACATATGTATATTCACTCACCTAGCCTTTGAGAGATAGCTTGTAATAATGAGATTATGTTTATTTTTATTTACAAATTATTAAAGCTTCTCATATTTATTATGTTATTAATTAAGAATAGTAGAAACCCATTTTCTGCTGATAACAATTCATAAAAAATATTCAATTTCATGATTTATGCTTGAATGCAAGAAAACATTAAAAATAATAATCTACGAAGCATGGTGCACGAAAAAGCGGCAAATAATCATGAGAATGCCAAAATGAAATCCATCTGTTTATAAATGTGATCATAAACAATGAAACAATGGAATGAAAAGTGCAGCGGCAAGGCAGTTAAGTAAGTAAGTAAGTAAACACCGGTAAAATTGTTTGAGTGTGTAGCGCGCTGTGTAGGTGAGTAAGAATAACAAATTATAGCCAAGCACGAACATATTTGGAAAGCAGAGAAGGCACAAACAAAAAATAAAAGATAAGAAAAATGATGCGGCTGTGCGAATCGATGAGGAGTGGGGGTTAAAACACGCTTACACACATGTGCAGAAAGTATCGCATTTCATGCGCAACAACAAATAGCCTGTGCTGCGCTGTGGAAGGAAGCGTGAAGAATGGCAATGTAGACTGCTTACAAAGGCGAGACTTCAAAACCCATGCAGCTGATTAAGAAAGCATAGTTGCGGTCACAAAGCATACAAAGGAAGAGCAAACAGCAAAGCACTCACTCCCCCGCAGCAACGCACGCGTGCAATTGACGGCAAGTGCGGCAGTTCACAGCCCACGGAGAGCCAGCTATTTGGGTCTGCGAAACGCCAGGTGATGCTGCAGATGCTTTTACTTTAACTTTCTTGTTTTGGTTTTTGGTGGCTTTCCGGAGCCATGTGTGTGTGTCGGGCAACTGGTAGCTGTGGCGTTGGCGTGGTTTGGGTTCGGTTTCGGCGGTGACTGCACGTGACCAACCGAATGGCTGGTGCCGTTACAACGCTGATAGCGCACGTTTTGTATATTTAATGGATATTCACTGACAAATTATGTGCGCAAAAAGCTGCCCCTTCCACTGCCTATGCTGGTACTTAAGGCACGCATATGCTTCGATGCGTTTGTATCTATGTTAGAATGTATATAGATTTTTCAATTATTTGGAGGAAGCAGGAATATTTTCTTCATACATCCAAACCCACCAATTGCCCTTAGCACTTTCCAGCACGTGCTTTATAATCACTCCCCTCGCTTGGCGCTCTCCTGCCCACACCACTCTCTTCACTTCTCTTAATTCTGTCATCTTTTGGCATTTCGGTGACATTTGTTGTGCTTTGTCCTTTGTGTGCGCTGCAAAAAATACCAAAATACCAGTGAGTCTGCAGCTTCCTGCTGTTGACATTTATTCACATCAGCGCCTCCGTTTCCGGTGTATTCCTTGGGCATTTCTGCTATAACACATTTGAAGCCCTTGTTGCATGCACTCACAGTCTTTTGTTTTACCGTTTACAATAATCTGCCAGTTGGTATTTCAGCATATAATTTTTGTGCTTTTTAGCCTGTTTTGTTTTAATTGTTTTCTAATGACATATAAATTAGGCATATGATTCGTTTCCATTGTTCTTCGACTGCTGGAACTCTTTCGCATTGTCGCGCAAATGATTGCGGTTGACAAATTTTGTATTGAAAAGAGCTCCTTTGTCTCAAGTTTGGTAGATTAATTTCAAAAGCTGCGCTGAAAATGCCGTGGGGTTTGAATTTTGGTGGCTTATGGCGTGTAGTAATCTAAGTATTCGCGGAAGTATGTATATACTCTTACTTCTGGCTTTATAAATATAAACTTTATAATAATTTAATTATTTTAATGCGTTATTCTCGAGAGTAAGATTATTTTAAACTTTCACCAGACCGGAGACTAGTTAATAATGACTTAAGTTTTTCCAACATAACCGTCTCTTTTGGTCGCAGCTCTTTAGAGCCCTTATATTCGGACGAATAGGTTTTGTTTTCGACGTCGTACTGATATACCTTTCGGACCAAATCAATTTATTTATTTTAATGCATTATTCTCGAGAGTAAAATTATTATAAACTTTCACCAGACTGGAGACTAGCTAATAATGACTTGAGTTCTTCCAACACAACTGCCCTTTTTGGTCGCAGCTCTTTAGATCCCTTATATTTGAACGATTAGGTTTAGATTAGGTCATATTGATATTTCTCGACATATAAGTCCTTTCGGACCAAATCAGGTTCAACATTAACATCATTCAACAGTCGTAATGACTTTGTACTTCTCGTCGAAATTAACCATTTCGAGAACTAACTTAGCTGACTCACAGAACATTGAAGAACTTAGATAGATAGATTAAGACGGTAGTTTTTGTCAACAGTAAATTCTTTAAAGATGACTCGATGATTTCATACTATGTTTGGGTACTCATTGGGAGACTCGTATTTGAACTTTTTTTCAATTGTGTCCGGATGAACTCCGCGTATAAATATGTACTTCTTAGATATAAATTTCGACATACGAGTATTTGAGTGAAAAATAATTATTGTTGTTTAGGTTTCTAACAACAAAGTATCCACACTTTCTCATCTGAAGAAGCTTTGTGAGTTTCAATCCAAAACCGCCAACTCATAATGCATTGATTATCTGATCATAACCGGATAAGAGTTCCTAAATAAAGCGTGGTAGTGGTTCGCCTTTACTTTCATTTCAATGCAGAAACTGCTGAAAAGCTTAAGGGGGGGTAAGGTTTGACAACTTTTTTTCATTTTTTTATATTTTTTTTCTGAACCATCATATTTTGTTAAAGTGTTAGGTCATTCGGAGAAAAACTAACGAAGTTATAGCAGGTTGAATAATGGGAAAGTTAAAAAGATAAACTAATAAACTAAAGAAAGCATTTTGATTTTTTGGTTTCGGATGATCCAGTGATGCTGTAGGCTGGTCACCGCACAAAAACTTCTTTTTGAGGTGCCTGCAGAGATCGACGATAAATCCGTTATTCCTCGCTATTTTTCGATAAAACTTTTTTTAAGTATCCTTCAAATGTTGTACTTTCATATAATAATAAGTAAAATAAACCTACAGCAATAATTTTTTCTAAAAAAATTCATGAAAAAAGGTGTTTTTTCGACGAAACAAACCTTAGCCCCCCTTAAGCATATGGATATAAATATAATAAAGATATAAATATTTAACTCAATTAAAAAAAAATCTAAATACAATAAAATTTATATTGTTCTTGTTTATTCTATTATTTATAGGCTTATATTTATTACAAAGTAAAGACCTTAAACAAAACTTAATTGGTTTTCATAATGTCCGCTTATCAGCCAATATAATTATGGACTTACATGTGCATACAATACAAAATTAATGCAAATTATTTGAAATAAATATAAATAACTTGAGGCCTACTCAGCAATCACAACTTATTAAATTTTATCTAAATTTCATAAAACATTTAAGTGATGAGCTGCTGCTGCCTTGGCGCCATGCTTTGTATGGTATACATATCAAAATGAGAAGATTTAAATATTTACATATAAATGTGTAGCAAGATAACTGTGTATGTATGTATTTATGTAAATGGTTTGATAAACTTTTATAGTTTGTTTATTTGTAATATTAACGTTATAACAACAAAAAAAACAAGCGCTTCAAATTAAACGCTAGTTGAAAATGCTAATTCAAAACATAATATACTAAAAACAAAATTAAAAAAAAAATAAAAGTAAAAAAACTTTCTCACAAGCAACCTTTAAGCTGATTCTGCTTCGAATTCATTCACAGCCGCAGCAGAGCCATGTCTCCCCCTTACACCGATACCTTCATAGTTACGAACAAAAATGTCAAATGGTCACAATTTCCATTGAAAAATGTTAATTTCTACACTCAATTCGTTATTTTTTTGTTGTTTCTTTTGTTTTTGTTTTTCTACCAATGTTATAAGCTAATTTTCAATTTAAACCACACTTGAACCAATTCGAAATTCTCGAGAAACTAATGGCATACATATCGACATACACTTCTTTATTGTTTTTGTTGTATACTTGTATTGTTGTTGTTGTTGCTTTTATTATTGCTGTTGATTTGGCTTATCTGTGCGCCAGTATCTTTTACATAATTGATATTATCGGTATGATTTCGTTGGTGCTGTTGTTGTTGTTGTTGCTGTTTATGCTGCTGCTGCTGCTGTCGTTTTTATAGCGACTTCAACATGCGACACATTCCAATGGACCAACCAAATCATTTCGCTGTTCGCTTGCACTGCGGTCATTGGACACACACACACGCACTTGTATATTAGTGTGTGTAAAGGCGCAGTTGAGCCATATGGTTGACCAGAATTGTTGCAGGTTTCATGCGTTTGCCTTTCTCTCCGATATGTATGTTGGTGTTGTTGTTGCTGGAGCTATAAATATTTGTAGTACGACGCTCAGCATTTAATGATCATGTTGACAATTCTTTCTTTGCATTTACTTTTTTAGCCTTTTTTAACATTGTTTCACGATTATTTGTGGTTCTTCTTGTTGTTGTGTGTAAAGTGTGTGCTGGTGCTTCCTGGAATTGCTTTGGGTACAATCAAACTCTTTTTATGCTTTTAAATATATAATTTTTTTCTACACAACTGTTCCTTTGGTCGTTTATCTTTCGAGTTGTTCTTGTTGTGCTAGTGCAGTGTATAAGTTTTGGTTGACAGTTTCGATGGAAATCCATTAATAAATGTAGCAATGTACATCTAGTCAAATATTTTATAAATGTAAATATGTACTTCTATATATATTATGTATAATATATAGGTATATGTAATTATATATGTGATTAACAAGTACAGACATAAAAGTGTCTGCATTTCAGTTTTTAAGATAGCTGATGTCCTTAATAGAGAAGGAGCTTTATCGATTTTAAGATGGATAGTTATGAGACTCTTACATGACTTTTGTGATGAACCGTAAATATGATCTAGTTTTTTGAATAATTCAACGGTTCTTCCAACTGCTGAAATGGTATTTGCACTGCTTTCTTTCAGTAAGGTTAATATCACAGCTGCCCTGATCGGATACCGTCCAATAGGTACACATGATGTGAGACTTAAGATCTTTGTCAGACAGTAGTTTCCAAAGCTCTTTGTAGGAAGTTGAGATGGAATCATCAAGACGTTTTGTACTTCAATATCCAGCATTTGCCAGATTGCGATTAAGACTACTCGTTAGAGACTTTGACGAACCTTCCGAATTGGTTAGAATTGACATTAGCCGACTTTTTTTAGAATTATGTAATCTTTAGAGTCCTTTTTATTCCATAAATGTGTTTTTAGCATTATAAATGACCAGCGTTCGCAACTGTTCAAGTGACATCCTCTGCATGTATAGAGATCTGTTTCTTAACATAACCTAACTGAACATGGACTTCATGGACTTTTTAGGTTTACATGGACTCCACCCCCGTGACTTTCACCTGATCATATTATTATTATTAATATAATGTTGTAGTTGAAGATGGATACTACTACACCTTTTGACCTTACTGTAGCACATCTACAGACTAGTATAAAAATCTTATGGTTATATCTAAGCAGACAACGAAAAATCTCCGTGAACCAAATATGTCTTCAAATAATTGCTTTGAAAAATTCTTATTTCTTCGACAACAACACCTGGACAATATAAAACACATACAAAGAAGTGTACATTCATACATACATACATATGTATGTACATATATAGTAGATACATGTTTAACAACTCAACCAGTTGGCATATTTAAATCACCGACAACACTTTGAACGCCTCCTTTCCCATGCCACTGTGGGACGTCACAAAACGCCATTTGTTAGCTGTATTTCTTCCCAGGCCATCGAAACATAAATATATATGTATGTTTGTATGTATGTATGTCCGGGCATAATTACGTCTGAATAGTGAATAAAAGGCATCTCGATTTTCTACTTTTAAGTAGCAAAATGTTGAAAACAAATTGGCTGTCATATTTTCAACACTTAACATACTCACCCCGCGCATAAGCAGCACCCACACTCTGCCAACGGCACACAAACACACACACTCACCAACACCAACAAATGCATAAATCATGTGAGAACATCGTTTTTATGTACCCCTTTACTTAATAGGCTTGTCATGTATGCGTTTAGTGGGTTTATGTATGCATGTGTATGTGCAGTTGTTGGGGTCGTCATTTACCGACAGGCGTCTCGCATCCATCAGTACAGCGCCCAACCGAAAAACCCAATAACAACCACAAAAGCAACTGCAGCAGCAACAATTTTAAGCATTTCAATAAGAAATTAAGTTGAGAAAAAACAAGAAAGAGTGAAGAAAAGAACAGGCGGAACACTTTCATTTGTTGTAAGACACCTTTGGAGGAATACATACATACATACATGCGAGCATATATCCAAAAATCACGCCGAAAATGTCATAAACTTCAAATAGTGGCACCTCGAGCGACAATCGATGAATGCGTGGCTCTGTTGCACACCCCTTTCCTAGACCATATGTTTCCCATTCATATATGTATGTAAGTATGTTCAACACTTTTAATTAGTCCCAATTTTTTTAAACGTCGGATGCTACCACTTCCCTGCTTTTTGGCCTGAAATATGTCTATTTAAAAGCATAACCATGCGTCTGTCTGTATATATGTATGTAAGTATGTATTTATGTATGTATGTTCGTCAAGCCCCTCACACGTCAAGCTATTATAATTTGTGTAAATCATTTTGATGAACGGCAAATAAAAATCTGTATGTCATAATTTTCTCTCATCTTCCGCCTGATAATTCGTCAATTTGACTAGCTTCACAGCTGTCTGTGTGTCTGAATGTGAGTGAGTGTGTTTGTGTGGGATTTAATTAGTTTGTCGCACGGCTCTTTTTGACTCTTTCAACTGATTGATACTAAAATTAGTAGAGTAAATGCTCATTTTTTTAACATATACAACATGGACCCAGTAGGGAAGAGTTGAAAGTTCTTCAATTAGATATTTTTTTCATTTCCTTCTATATAAAAAATTATAAATCTGAAAATATTTATAGTTTGATTCCAGAACTTAGTTAGTCTGCGAATTTTTATCGAATCGTAGATTTTTTGTTGTTATAATGGATTAATATAATCCCATAATGGAAGTTTGTAGCTTAGATGGGTAGGCCATTCTCTCGAGACCTCCCTAGGGTTCAGCAAAACTAATAGAAAATCTTATCCTAAGCTTCCAAAACGATTGTTTTTCATATGGTCGCTAAAAACTTCAATCCTTGCTAATATTTTTGACTACCGAGAGATTTAGAATTCTCAATTTACAGGTAAAAAAAACATCTGGTGGCAGTGGAATGAACGATCGAAATAATGAACTCTATCCGACGAAAAGCCATGACCCGGAAAAGCGATTACCACCTTTTTTGGGATTTGGAGAAGAGAGTACAGGGTTCTAGTGAGCCATGGTCCCATGGGCGGAAAATAATTGATTCTCATGAAGTACCAAGATTGGTACCGGCTCACACTGGTTTATCGTAGGGTAAAGTGCTTCGAGCTGAATGAAGACTACGTTAAAAAATCTGAAGCTTCCATTTTCTTTTGTCGGCTATGTATGTACTTACGGAACCGCCTTCTGAGAAAAGTGGAAATGTAAGATTACATCCATTTAACTGCTGTTCGCAGAGCTTGAAAAATATTGTTGGACTTTCAGAAAAAAAATATAAATAAAAAAAATTAAAAATATTTTTTTTTAATATTTTTACAGTTAAGCCAATGTTTTCATCTACTAAATAAATTTTATTCATATTTTTAATAAAAATGTTCAGTTGGTGCCTACGCTAGTTTGACCCTGCTTCCCATATACCAATTTTTTTACATCAATAAATTATTTTTCATTTGTTGAATACCAATTTTTTCCCCTGCCGACATTAAAAAATTAAAGAATTCATAAGATTCCATTGGCATAGCTTTCCTACCAGACTTTCATATTCACAAATAGCGCTCTAACAAATCACATAATTATGATTGAGTACACCCCGTTCATATAAAGCGCGCCCCATCACCGTCTGCGACCAAAAAAGACACCCTCACCAACAACACCGCGAAGAAGCATCACGTCGTCAGCTGAGTCGTCGACTGCTCTTGTCTACCTTTGTTGCGCTTGTGTCTTCCGTTCGGTTGACATTTTGGTTGACGCGAGCGAACCAAAAATAAATCATCACAGCTGAAGTGCGTAATTGAAAGCAAATGCGCGGCCGGCGAACGCACGCGTCCACAGTAGTAGTCGAGGCTGATTCCCCTGACGCCGACTCTGCCTCGGAGACATTGCCACAAAATGAGCGTGCAACTAAATTTAAATGCCACGGCGACAATCTGCTCTAAATTATCACGTGTAGGTGCAATTTCCAACTGTGGAGACAATTGTAGCGAGGGAGGAAAGGTGGCTGCGGCCTCTCGGTGTGTTTGTTTGTTTATGATGCGCTGTCGCTGCGGTGCCGCTCAATTGTGCTTGTCGCCGATGCGTGGAAAACTAATTTTCATTTTCATAATTTCTAGATTTATGTGCAACAATGCGCCGTTGTTTTGATGCACATGTAATTGCACCACGTGTTTTTGATAATGACACTGTAATTAAGAGAGGCGCGACGAAGTTGGCGGAGGCGTCATCAAGACGACTCAGCGCACGCGTCTCACATCCAAACATCTACATATTTGAAGTTCACATCTTTAAGCTAGAAGTGTTTTGACTTGAGCTGGGGTTGCGCATCTCCAAGCGTGACGCCACTGTATCCGCGCTAATTAATCAGTATCGCACTTAAGATGAGGTTAAGGAATATATAAAAGATTTCTTTATAAAAACAATAAATATATAAAATTCGTTTTATTGAGAAAAATTCTCAATACCGGAAACCATAGTTTTTGAAAAAATTTAAAAATAATGCTTTGGAATAGGAATAATCACATCCGCTACCTTTCTAGCTATTCAATACATACCATCGATAATATTACGAATTTTGAAATATTTATAAATGCCGGAAGTGAGATCCTCTTTGTTTTTTAGATTCCTACGATTCATACAAATTGTTCTTTACAGCAAATTGACTTATATAACTAAAGCTCCGCTTGCTCGGATTGCGACTGCACCAATACTGATACTTGGCTGTCTTCACCGAAAAAAATTAAAAAGATATAGCCTTTCGGCCAAGTCGATTTTAGGTAAAAATAAATAGTGTAATGAGAAAGAACTGTCATCCACAGCAGTTGAGCGATACCTAGAGAGTTTGAATTTTAGAGAAACACTATTCGGTTTCTTATCTATTTAAGGGTTAGGGGTAGTCAGAGACACGAAAAAATGAGAATCATGTTATTTTACAAAAGTAATGATATGGCATTATTATACAATGTTTTGACATAAAGTCACGAAAATTTGCAAAAAAAAATTATGATTTCCAAAGTTATAGCTGTCTGTGTTGACCCAGTTCCAAAAAAAGGTCCTTGCTGTGACAATGATAAGACCTTGGAGATTGAACTAAAATCAATCGGATAAGAAAAATTAGTTTTATAAATAGATAATCCTAGGCCTGATCGAAGTTTTTTTTCAAAAATTAACAAAATGGCGGCCTCAGGATTTTTTTCTATATATTCGGGAAAAAATCAACAGTTAATTTGTCTTAAAAAATTTAAATTTTAGAAAAAAAATCTTTGGTTCAGGCCTGAGTTTATTATGCATTCTAAAAGCGGTAGAAATTTCATTAAAATCTACCGAGCGGTTTTCGAGTTACAGTTGTCACCAGTTCAAAAAACATAGTTTTGAGAAAAAACATTTAGAGTTCCACACTAGCGTGTTGGAGTGCCCGAGCGCTCGTTGTTATTTGTCGAATAACTCGAAAAGCAATTATCGGATAAACTTCAAATTTTCAGAGTATATTTTTAAGATATTACAAACGAAAATGCCAAAAAAAAATGATTTTTTGAAAATCTCGACTACCCCTAACCCCTTAAGCAAAAGCGGTTTGATGAGATAAATATCATGTTCAAAGTTTTACAACACAGTATTTTCGACAGATTTTAGGATGAGATATGACAAACAACGATTAACCTCATATTTTATTTCTGTACGTTGTAATACGTTAAAAGGTGTTGATAGGAAAGGAATCTCTTCTGAGCTCACCTGGATACTTTCAGTACTAAGGTTGATAAATATAAAACTCTCTGTATATATTTATTTTATCACAAAATATGAACCATTATTGTACACTTATTTTCTTCTTTTATTTTATTTTTTAACAATTTTTCAATCAAGTAAACCAAAAATATTTCTTTTTTACAATCCTTTTCCAACTCTGAGTTAAAATTTGAAAGCCGAAGTAAATATATGAACGTATGATAGTAGCTCTCAAACTGTCTTATGTATGTTCAAATATTTGTTATACTCCACAATTAGATGGCGCTGTTGGAGAAAACACCGGGTGCAGACCAATACGTGGTTTGAAAGTAAACAAAATAAAGGTAATTATTGAACATTTTTAAATTTGAATAAATTTTAAAGTTGATGCAAAAAAAGAAATAGCGGAAAATATTCGTATCTTTGCTTGAGAAATTTTCGGAATTTTTCTCTAATCACATAAAGTGTTCCAGTTTCATAAAAGAGAGAGACTAAAAAGCTTTAAGTCATTACCGAACTTTTGTTGGACTATCATGCTTTTCATATAAAATAAAATTCTCTTGATAAAAATTTGAAACCTTTAATTCATTCGTAAATAATAGCCAAACTTAAATTAATCTATAACGACTATTAGTCGTTTAAACAATTCTAGCTC
Source organism: Zeugodacus tau (assembly GCA_031772095.1). Lineage (NCBI taxonomy): Eukaryota > Metazoa > Arthropoda > Insecta > Diptera > Tephritidae > Zeugodacus > Zeugodacus tau. The sequence goes on along the minus strand of CM062650.1, from coordinate 64,895,428 downwards.
CTTCAAATACACAATACGAGGTGTGTTCAAAAAATAACGGGAATTTTAAAAATTTCCAATTATCCAAAAGATAAATTTTTAATCTGTATTCATTGCTTACTTTGTCTGTCAGTGCGTTTATGAGCTTGGCGATTTTCGTTTGTCAAATTCTCACACTTTGTTGCTTGTTTGTGGATTCTTGGTCAAAAACAATACTGTAACGATTGCCCCAGCCTCCATATTCAACAGGCATATTGTGTGTATGACTTTTTCCTATTTCCAAAAATAATGAGAACTAAGGTTCTCTTTAAGAAGCGTCGTCGTTTCACAAGCTTACGAGAAATCGCTGTCAGAGAACCAAAGGCTATCCCACAAATCGAGTTTGGGAAGTGTTTCGACGGTTGTAAGAAGCGTTGTCATTAGTATAGTGGGTTATTAGTAAGTATATTATTTAGAAGGCGACGACATTAATCTAGACGAATAGATATACATTCGTCTAGATTAATGTTTTTTTTCAAAAACAAAAAATTTACTTTGTTTTTTGAACCCACCTCGTATACTCAATAAAACACACCACATGTTTCTTAGTTCAAAATCTTCATTGTTTATTATTTGTTCAATTAATTAAAATTTCTAATTAATAAATAATGCTTAATTTTGAGTAACTGTAATTAATTGTTTGTTTAAATGGTTATTGATTTCAACGTCATTTGCTGTCATTAACATTGTTGCTGTTTGTTGTTCATGTTCGCTTCTCATGCTCATTGCGTCAGTTAAAATATTCATATGCACTCACCATACTACATGTAATCAATTATGCTTGTAATCATTACTTTGTATTTATAATTAAATATATATGCATATACATACTGCATTATTTTTTATTTTTATTTTTTATTTATATTAATATTAATATTAATATATATATATTCGTGTTTTACGTATGTATGTTGTTGTTGTATAATTCGCAATATTAAACTTTTTATTTATTTTGGTTTTTGTTGTTGTTGTGTCGTCTATCATTTACACACACACAGTTAGTAAATACAATTGAATATCTGTGGTACATAAGAATAGAAGAGAGGTACACACACACATACATACAATACCGTTATGTGTATGCATGCATATATGTATGTTTGTTTGTTTGTATTGTTGTAATATTTATTTAATTAAATTTAAGTTATTGTAATCGATAACTGTAATTAATTAGTTGCAAGGAAAGCGCGCTGACACGCTCTCTGGAAATACTATTTGAAATATAAGTATTGGTATTGGTAATCATTTGTGTGTATTCAAAATACAGTTTCATTAAATATATATATATAATATTTTTATTTTCAATAACTAAAGTTTGTTTTCTATTTTTAATTAATTTTTGTTTTTTTTTTGTTCTAAATTTTTTTTAAACTAATTTTTAGTGTTCGAAAAGAAGCAACGCGTTTCTACGGAATCATTATTATTATTTATTTATTATATTTGTTTTTGTTATTATTATTTTTAATTTTTTCTGAATATATAATTTCAACAAGTCTTACTAGTCATAGTACAGAGCAAAGTAGTTAAAGGAGCGCGGAAATGAGTAAGCGGGGAGAAATTGAAAGTGAGTGTGAGAGAGAGCGAGAGCGTTGGTAAAGCAAAAGGCCAAGTGCTTTCGTTCAAAATTGCTAATTTCTTTAAAAGTTATAAATTTTGTTTTTTTTTATTAATTTATTTTTATTTTATTTTTTAATAAAATCTACTTTTGTGTTTTTGGCTTAATTTATTTTATTTTTAAATTTGTTTTAATTTTTTAGTGTTTTATGATTTAATCTGAGTATCTGCTCCAAAATTTTCATATTTTTTCTGTTTATTGAAATTTTAGTGTGAGTTGCTGTAGTTAAAGCTGCGTCCTAAAAGTAGACTAGAAAGGGAACTATTCAGCTCAAATCTGTAATATCAACCTTGACAATATTGCCGATTTTTCTTTTCGACCGTTAAAATCTTTTAAATTTCTCTGCAACCAGTATTTAGTAAATCAAAAGCTCTAAAAAGCAGTGAAAGCTCAGTCATTATGCAATAATGAATATATAAGAAGCTCTACAAAACTGAAAGCTCACTTATACGATTTGTTTGCACGCAATACATATGAAAGCTCTCAAAAGACTAATTTTTCGAAATAATCCATTCTTGTAGTTGACTTTGGCTCTAGATTTCTTACTACAGCTTTCCGTTTTCAGAGCTTTCGATACATGTCATCAAATATATGGAGCATAAGTGGGGAATTTTTTTAAACTCTTTCGATTCTCTTTGTATTTCAACACATTAATATTGCGAGTTTGTATCCAAAAGTTTATAAAAACTGTTTCGGAAGCTTTCACTGATTTATTATACGGCTCATGGTGCTTTTAAAATAAGTCAAAGCTTTGCAAAAAACTCAACCATGGATGATAGAATTCTAATCTGAAAGAAAATAACTTTTGGAAAAGCTTTTTTAAGCCCAACTTCTTTGAATATTGGTAAGCCAGTCTTTTTATAAAATAACCTCAAAATCTTTGCCATAAATTGGAGCATCTGAAACAACCATTTGTTACCAAGTGTACGAAAGCTTAAAACAAAGCTAGAGAGCAGCGCTTTTTGCCTATGCTACACAAAATATAAACACTTAAGATTATAGAAAAAGAGGGACAAGCCTCTTTCATGATCTCATAGATATCTTCAGGTGTCAGAGCAGTCAGCAGAAAATTCTTTCCAATTATAGTCGACTTTTCGGCGCGCAACAGCTTTAAATAAGAAATTAGCGAGTAGAGTACAGCTTTGTTATCTCGTATACGGAAAAAGTAGCTTCATTAAGTTTACAATACTTTAGTATTTTCTTTAAATCTAGTGATTTATGCAAAGTTTGTTTCTTTGTTTAGTATTTAGTAAGTACTAGTTAAAGTTTGAGATTAGTTGCAAAGGCGTATGGAAATGCTTTAATATATGGTTTAATTAAATATTTGTTGTATTATGTAGTGGCTTGTTTACGGTGTTTACTTAAATATTTTAGTTTCAAATATATTTTATTTTTTTTTTTAGTTTTTACTAATTAATTAAGCTTTAATGGTTGCATGTCGTACTGTATTCGTTTGAAGTTGTTTTACAAATCATTTCTACATATTTTTCAGCATTTTGTATTTGTTTGTATTAATGGATAATTAATTGAAAAACTAGGGAGCATTACAAATGAGTTGCCAGACCGTACCACTCAGTATAGAGGGTGTTATTGTTGGGGCTCAACTGGTTTGCAAACGAATTTTCTTTTGTATTTTGTTGTTGCTTCTCCCACTGTAATCAACTCATTTGTAATTCGAATTATTTTTAGAAATCTTAAAATTACGCCTACTGTATTTTCGGTTATTAGTTACAGCTTTAAATGGCTGCGGTTTATATTGGAAAACCCGTTATTTATTTATATATTTTTCTTTTTTATATTAATACTTTATATTTTAAATTTTTTATTTTTTATAATTTTAATTTGTTATTTATTTTATTTTTTTTTAATTTTTATATTTTATTAATTTATTAATTTTTAAATTTATTATTTTTGATTATTTTTAATTAAGTATTTATATTATTTTATTCTTAAATGTGGTATTGTTGTTTTCATTAATATTTATATATTTGTCTGAAACTGTTTTCTCTTATTTCTGTGTGTTGTTGTTTTTGCTTTTTGTTTTAATAATTTTTTATAATTGTGTGTAAGCTGTTTTATAAATAACTTAATTCTTATACATACATACATAATTAATATATTGTTCGTTTTTGCTGCTGTTTTTTTTTTTGGTTAGACTTTTGTTTTATTTTTTTGTTTTGTTTTTGGAAAAAGTCTTTTTTTTCATTTGAAGTGTTTGATTTTAATTTAATTTATTGTTCTTTTAACTTAAATAAATATTTTTATATATTTTTTATTATTAATTTGAAAGCTTTTTCTTACTCTTTTGTTTTTTTTTTCTTTATCTTTGTATTCTATTTAATTATTTTTTCCAAAAATATGGCATAATATTCATTTTATGGTGTCTTTTTGCGGAATCGATATATTTAAAACAAAATTTTAATTAAATTTGAAAGCTTTAAACAAAATATTTGTGTGTTAATTTCTATTCGAACGAAATTTGTAACATAATTTCGGCAATACTGAAAATTATTATTTTTTTAAACAATTAATAATATAAATTTTTTGAAATCTAAAAAATTTGATATTTAAAATTTTTTTTAAAATGTTTGAAAATATTTTTTTATCACTAACAACAACCCACTGAAAAGCATTAATAAACCTATTATTCAAAATAACTTCATTTAAATTAGATAAGTAATTTACACTGTCGGCCTTAGCAAAAGCCTTTACACTAAAAAATATAATTTTTAACAAAAACGTTTAATTTACCATATTATTATTTTCTTTTCTTTTAATATTATTTTTCATTTTATTTTTTTTTTATTTTATTTGCATTTAATTTTTTTTACAATTATTTTTTTTTGTAGCATGATATTTATTTTTATCGCATGAGATTTTTTTTATTTAATGGAGCACTGTTGATTACTTTCTATGTATGTATGTATGTTTTGTACCATTTTGCATTTCATCATAACCTCAACTAGTATACTACTGTGTGTTTTTGTTGCTACGTAAATTTGTGTAACATAGTGTATGTATGTATGTATGTATTTGTTTATTAAAAACTTTCAACAGCTGTTTTTTTATTATTACATATGTATGTATGAGTGAGTGAGTGTGTGTGTGGCATAACCACTAAATGAGCTTTTGAAATAATTCATTCAAGTATTTTATATAATAAGTTCAAGAGTGACGCTCGCCAGCTGCTCGCTAATTACCATTAAAAATGTATTTTCTTATATTTTTTTTTAAATTGCTATAATTCTGACTTGCTTGTCTAGCATTTTAAGATTTATTAATTTCTTTTTGCATATAATTTTAATAAATTTTCATTTGTTGTTGTTTTTTGTTTTTGCTTTCTTTTGTTTTCTCTATAGTGGAAGGGTTGAGTTAATGCCTAAGTTATATTTAGTAATCAATAATTAATTAATTTGTTGTTACTCTTTTGTTTCTCAAATTTATTCTTCGTTTGCCTAATTCAACAATTTCTTAAACGTTGCTACTAAGTCATTACGTTACGTTACGTTATGTGCCATGTGACACACATTGCAAGACTAATAATTCACATAACCGATCCGTTCGTTGAGACAATACATTGTATCGCTCTGCTTTAACTTTGTTGTTTTTTTTTTGGTTTTACTTTACTTTTAACTTTACTATTTGACTTATGCGCCAATGCGTCGATGCATGTCTCAATATTCAATATTCAATATTATTTACCATAATGTAAGCTTTTAGAATATTTTAGAATGGATAAAATGCAGCTATGCTGGAAGTACTAGTAAAATTTAGTATCACAGTATTTTATTATAAGATCGAATTCATATAATTTTATTTATATATGTATGTCTGTGTGTGGATGTGTTTGTGTAGGTGTATAGATGAATGTTTATGTGTATGTGAGTTTTCATGTATTTGTTATTGTTGTTAATATTTTGTTGAAGGTTAAAATTGAGAGGGCAGAATTAACAAAAAATATAAAATAAAAAAATATTTTTTACAACTACATATAGAGCTGTATTTAGTAAAAAATATTAAAAAATATTTAAAAAAAAAATTTAAAAAAAGTAAAATTAAAAAAAAAAAATAAAAACTTAAAAAAAATTTAATGAAAAACAACTTTTGAATAAAAAAAATTAAAAAAAAAATATTTTTAACAAAAAATTAATTAAATAAATATTTTATATATACATATTTTTTTTCATTAAAAAACAATCGAGTTATTACTTCTGGCCTTACTATTTTTTTCGCGCAAATTACAAAATAGCACTTGCTTACATTAAATATATTTACCTAAGCACCTATGTCACTTATTATGCATTTAATTCACTTTTTTACTACTAACTACTACTCATACTACTAAATTTAAAATGACTACGATTATTTAAATTGCATCACAAGCGCTCCCAAGAATATATACACATTTAATTTTATATATAATCTTATGGAAATTTTCAGATCATACATACATATGTTCGCAAGTCAAGGGAAAAAATTCGCATGAGAAAGTGAAAGTATGGATGAGGATGGGTAGATAAATTAAAATATTGATCCAGATACTTCGAGGAATATAAAAATATAAGTATCAAATACTTTCGAACTTATACAAATCGAAATAAATATAAAATATTAAGATTCCGATATACATATATACAATCTTCAGAATATAAACAAAAAAAATACATTTTAAAAATCATTACCCACATACGTATATAGAAATAATAATAATACAGTTGAAGTCTTTTATGCAAGCACTTAAGGTCACTCACAGAGAGTCCACTAACACCTTAGTAACTGTTGTTGCACACGAAGAAGCCAATTTGATCCTAACGACCCGAATAACAGTACCACAATTGCATTTGTAAACTGTAGAAACTCTTATTTCATTCAGCACTCAGTTCTCCATGACCTGAGTCTCAACATAAGGCATTAACCACGTGACATTAATCGCACGCTCTCTCAAATCTGCTCTTCTAATATTTACTTTGTCATATTAGCAACATAAACATCTGATAAATTGCTCAGATCATAATTCTTCACGAGATGTAAAACGGGTCCGTTGCAGTTACCCAGAGTGGAGTTGTCGGCATAGACAACTTGTTTGTGAAAACTACCGTTAGACTACGCCTGAAACTCATTTGTAGACAAGTTTCGCAATAATATTACAACAGCAACACCAAATAAATAACTTTTAGAAAAGGTTACTGGATATTAAGAGTATTATTTATTACTTTTAGCAGAGGCAGGCCATGAAAGAATCCCTACTTTTTCTGATGTGAAACTATTAGAAGTGAAATTATTAAAAATTAATATGTATTTATTTATAATATAAAAACTAAATATTATTGAAATTAAAACAAAAAATTATATAAATATAGGAAAAATAACGATTTATTGAAACCAGATTTTTTCTAAGCTACCTTAAACACAAACTCTTAATACAATTCGGAAAAAACGATTTCATTTAAGAATAAAAATACAATTTTCATTTAAAGATGAATATAAAAATAAGTGATTTATAATAATGGTGATAAAGTGGTGTATAGAATACATAGATAAGAAGAAGATAAAAAAACAATTAACGTGTTGTAAAATAGTGTACTCACTTTAAGATAAAGTAAAGTAAACAGTTGTTAAATACAAACAATACTATTTCAAAAAATATGTATTACACAAGTAGAAATAAACGCATTCATAAAGTAATATTCAAGAAATGAAAAAACTAAAATGTCATACAAAATTATTTAAACCACATTATTAGTAATGAATAAAAATATATAAATTCACAAAATTCTTGCAAAATTTGTTTTATATGTTATTTGGGATGTTATTTTAGAAAAAGTTTTAGATTTATGTATATTTTATATATTTTTCGCAAATTAAATTATTTCACCTAGACTGGAATTTTTTTTTTCCCTCAAATTTACAGAATGATGCGAATGAAAAAGAAATTTTTACATATATTTTTCTAAAATATTAGCATAAGAAAAACAAAAAAAAAATTAAAAATTGTGAAAAAATTGTAAAATGATATTAAATAAATAATTATTGTAAAAAATATTATTTATGCAAATATTACTTAATATAAAATTATCATAAAAAAAATCAATATTTTAAATATGCCAAAAATATTTTTACCGATTAATTTAAATAATTTAGCAAAATAAACATAATCATTAATTGTTGTTATAAACATTTTAGGTTTTAAATGGAAATTTTTTAAATAAAACTGTATTTTAAGAAATTTTTTTGCTCAATTTAAGACTTACATACATATGTTTACACTTTTAATTTCATATTTCATTTCTTTTAAGTTAAATAATTTTTGTGGATTTAAAATATTTATTTTTCATAAATGTTTATGGCACTGCACACATGTTGTATTAAAAAATACTCAATATTGCTAATTATTTTAATTCTTATGAATGACCCTGTTTTGTGTCAAATCAACAAAAACTTACAAACTTGGCAGTAAATAACGAATATTTAAAGCCAATTTTAACTCAAAAGTGGATTTTAGTTTAAATGAATTTTAAATAATAAATTTTAATTTAAATCTTTAAAAAAAAATTTCATTTACATATAGAATTTGTTTACTTATAAAATACACGTAATTTTAAGTGAAGAACAAATGTAATAGAAAGTGAGGCGCTTGCACAACAAATTGCAGCGCAAATTCAGAATCATAAATTTTTACAATAAAATGTGATATTAAATTAAAATTATTAATAACTTCAAAATTGAATTAAAATGTGTAACAAAATATAAGAAAAAAATTTAATTTGTTCGTGTAACATATAAGAAAGGCACCAGCATTGGTGTAAATACAATTATTCCTAATAAATAGAGAAAAAATATTAAGAAATAAATACGGAAAAATTGAAAACATTTGAAATATTACATAAACATAACAAATAAGTTGACTAAAACTATCAAACCAACTAAAAATATATATATAAACGAAATTTAATAAAATACTTTCAAATCAATAATTAAAGAGCAAAAAAGAAAGAAACATACATACATAAATTATGGAAAATTATAGTGACCAATCCGTTGACTTGCACTTAACGTACAGTTTAAATGTTGTGGAAGTTATATATGTACATAAAATACGTAAGAGATTCTTGCAGCACGCCATAATTACAATTACAGCTTAATATTTGTAGTTAACAGAATGTGTGTAATGTTTATGCAAATATAGTAATTTTGTTGTTTTTGTTTTTTCTTTTCTAAACTGGTACTAATACTGTTGCGCAGCTTTAATCCATATCACAACACGGCAAACGCTCTTACAGACACACGGTACACAAACAAACACAAATAATCTGGAAGAGAGGGAGAATTAAAAATAAAAATTGAATAAATAAAAAATAAAATTAAAATTATAAAATAAAATTTAAAATAAATACAGAAAAATTGTATTAAGTGAGCCGATAATATTTATAGTTAAATAAACCAAAAAGCGGTGCATAATAATTAATACCAAATACGGATAGTTGATAAAATATGAAAAAAAAAATTAATCAAAAAATAAATAAAAAAATTTAATATTATAAAAAAAAATGCATGATTAAAAGATACGAAAAAAAATTGAAAAAATAATAAATAAACTTAAATTTCAAAATAAAATTTAAAATAAATACAGAAAAAGTGTATTAAGTGAGCCGATAATATTTAAAGTTAAATAAACCAAAAATCGGTGCATAATAATTAATATCAAATACGGATAGTGGAGAAAAAAAAAATTAATATTATAAAAAAATATGCATGCTTAAAAAATACGAAAAAAAAAATAATAATAAAAATTAAAAAAATTAAAAAAAAAATAAAATTTAAAAAATATAAAAAAAAATAAAAAATATTTAAAAATTATTATTTTTAATTTTAAATAAATAATTAACATATTTGTTTACTTTTTGTTTGTGTGTGAAATTGGAAATATTTATTTGCCACCAAAGTAGGCAAGCAAAAATTGTATATTTATTTATACGCGGACTATATTATTGTTCTATAATTTTGTAATTATTCAGTATATGCATGTGTGTGTGTGTGTTAGTTTATGTATGTGTATAAGTGTTTATATGTTTGTTTGTTTTTGATTCAGACTAAAACGCCATAATACTTGCTTTACTTAGTTCCAGCATATTAGCTACATTCTATTCTAGAAATATTCTAGAGCAACTATTCTTATTAAGCTTTTTATTAGCAACAAATTTATTTAAATTTAAATTTCGTTTACGTTTAAACGCGTCACGCCTCTCTTCTACTTCAACGACTTCTTGATCAAGTATTGCATCCATACTCAATTCAGATTCCATGTCCTTCCAAATATTACGCGATTCAAAACTATGCATGCGTTTAACTGTTAACATTTGTTTTTGTTTTTCATTTGGTATTATTTGTATTGTTTCATTTAGTTGCAATTGCCTTTCACATTGTATTCTATCGTATATGGTATCTCTTCTCACGATATTCTCATTAAAAATTGCCATCATAAAAGAATCGATTATTAACAATAAGCATATAAATTGTACGCAACGTACAATGGTTATATTCTTATGCAAACTTACAACAAAAGGATGACAATGGAGTCATTCCGGAAGCGCAAATTGATCTTGTTCCATTGGTTTCTTCAGCCAGCTGCCCAAGTCTTCGCGACGAAAAGCCGCAAATAACTCTTTCTTGGCAATCTGTAAGGTGAAATGCAGATTTAGAATGTGATTTCATACCAAAGTTGGATTAGAACAAAACAACTATGAGTTAAGTGTATGAAGAAAACATAACCTCAAATATCAAAAGTTGAATAATTGTTTAAAAACTTTTGAAATTTGCTTCGAACGATGATTATATAAAATTCTTAAATAAAAAACCACCCAGACACCTACCTGGTAGTCCTTAACCCTCTCCTTTGTTTGCCCGTAATCGGTAGTCAGCTTGCGATTCGGTATGCCGGGCAAATTTTTCATCAAATAGCCATACTTCATGAAGTACATCTGCTTGGTAATACGCGATATTTGATTGTTGACCGTTTTGCCTGTCAGCGAATTCACCACCTCCACCTCGCTATCACCAATCGTCCAATTGATGCCGAAATTCGGTGCTTTAGCTTGATTGCGCGGCTCAGCCGATGTGACCAAAGCCAAGCGTGGCTTATTCAAATGATAGGGTGGCGGAAGACCTTGTATGGATTTCTCTATTCGGCCGCAGACGGCACGATACATATGCTCGGGATGCAATAGACTGCCCAAAACAATGGAATGCAAATAAATCGGTTCGATTATGGAGGCCAACAGTGAGCCCTGTATGCCAACGATGTTCCAGCGTGCAATCTTATCGGAGCAGGACATGGTGAGCAAGCGTTCACCCTGTGGAAAAAAAGTGAAAAGCGTGAATTTTTTGTTGGAAATTTTTCAATTTATAAGAACTGGAGTGTACTCACCTGCAGTACGCCATCCCAAGTTTGTAGTCCCTCTTTGCTTTTGACCGGTATGGTGCCCTCACCCGACTCGATTTTCGTACGCAATTGACCGCGCGCCTTTCTGCCATTGCGCAATCGCGTATTCAAGCAAAGTAGCAAGCGCAAATGATTTTAGCAATTGAATATATTTATATATTTTATATATAATAAATATATATGTATGATATATTTGGAGCGCAGACGCAGCAGTTTACAGCATTATATGGCACAGCGTTTAGCGACATGAGCGAGTTCATCACCGAACAATGCAACGTAAGCGTATACAACAAAAGTGTAACACAAAAACAAAGACATATGTATAAAGAAATGGAAATTATTTGGAAAAAAGAAATTTGAGAGAAAAAAGAGAAGAAAGAATTCAATTTATCGATTGTACATTTTGAACGGACTAAATAAAATTGAGTAAATACAGTTTATACTTAAATTTATAGCTTAATTTGGAAATATGAAAAAACGGCTTTATTTAAGCTTTAGTTGTGCGCAAAAAGCGTTAAAACACTTGTATTTAACACCCTTTGTGCTTTAATTCGAATTTTGAGGAGTTTTTGAGTGAATACCGAATGAGTTTGCTTGATCTATCCTAATTAATTTCGTTATATTTTATTTAGTTCAAAGCTTTATAGAAGTTTGGTTGAACTTTTTCTCCGAATTATGGCGTATGTGCTTAAGTTTTTCGAAAAATTTTGAATCCTAGCAGTTTTAAGCCGCTTCTGAAGCTGCTTATTATATTCAGGACTACACTCGGAGATCTCTCATTAGCTATTCTGGAGCGAGGATGATTCTATATTAACGACTCTGATTAGATCAGGATCCGATCTCACGATCCGGAGGTCGATAAAAGACGCGATAGTGGATTTGGCTTCTAAAAGCCAACGAGACCAGTCTTTGTCAAACATTCATCAATAAATAAGTTTCTCAATAATAGCAGTGTCTTTAAGTCAATCATTTGCCTCATAAAAAGTCATTGACTGGTCCGAATTAAATCAAGCCCCCATTTTGGACCGTACAAATTTGTTGAAGCTTCACTCTCGCACTACCACTAGATGTCTTCTGAAGTCCTCCTAAACAAATTAAACAAATTTTTATGAGGTTCGCATGTACCTCACTAAGAGTCAAAAGACTAACCTAACGGGGTAACTCTCATTGGGATCTCACAGAAGGAAGCACTCTTACTTTTTCTTAACGGACAAGACTCCACCTCTACTTAACACAAAGATCTCGGTAAACTAGTATACAACAAAGGCTCAAATTTCTTTATCGGGAATCGGTTTCAGTTCAAAAATCAGCCTAAGAGTAACTGAGGAAAATTGTTGGCATTACATAAGCTGGACTTAGGTGCCAAATGAAGAATGAGAGAAAAAAAATGTTCTAACTTTTTAAACTTCTTGTAATATACAACTTATTATTTATTATTTAAGTTTTGGATTTTGAGGTTACGTTTATAACTTTGAGGTAAAAAACCTTGTACGTCTGTAGCTAACCTTGGACGTTTTCTTTGGGCGTAAAAATGCGACTGTTTAGTTTGTATAACTCAATTAAAATCTAAACCTAATATCAAATATTTATTTAAAGCATCAAATATGAGCCGCCATTATCACTGATATCTTTTATTTCTAATTCTTTGAAAATAATACTTTTTTTAGTAAGAATACTGGCACTCACTCAAAAACTCAAATATATTCACACAAAAACTAACAATTCATAAGTATATAGTATATTTAGATAATTCTTTTAAACTCTTACAAATAACAAAATGGGAAGCATAACTCAATTCAAATGTTACTTATATGAAGTTATTCTCACTTTCGCTTTTGTTTTTGGTTTTGTTTATACTTTCATATAATATATATTTTTTTCTTTAATATATTTTAATTATTTTTTTATTTTAAATTCTTTTTTGTTGTATACTTAGTAGTAGTAGTCTAGTTTGTTTAACTTTATTAAAAATTTTGTAAATTTCATTTGATTTTGTTTACCAACCTATTTGGATGTTTGTCAACACCAGTGTCATTTTCGTGAGGACTAAAAATCCGTGCATCACCACAAGGCGCTGTATTGATGTACAAATGGAAATGAACACCGGATTTTAGTTTGTACGGGTATTGCCCATTGTCTTGATTCCTCACGAAAATCGACTGATTTGCAGTGGCTATAAAAATCAAAAGTTGAAAAAAAACAGAAAAAATTTGTTTATGCGACTTTAGTAAATACGAGATTAATTGTTTGACGCATGTCATGTTTTTTTTGGCTTGTAGTATTTAGTATTTAGTAGTAGTAGTAGTATTTGTTAATTTTCATAATTAATACAAAATATTATCTAGTATATATGTATGTACTAAGTATGCTCTATGTACTATGTTCTATGTAATTGTTGGTTAGGTAGTTAAAGTGGTTATGCGCTTAAGTTAAGTTTAAGTAAACGAAAGTGGGTTGCTAGAGTAAATAATTGGTTTTAATAAAAAAAGTAGAATGTGTTTTAAGTTAGTTAATAAATTATTTCAGGTTCAACCTGCTAAATGCAAACTTGGCGTCTAATAAAATAAATAAAAATGTAAGGTTAAAAGAGATGTTCATTTTACATTACGCTACCGGCTTCTTTTCTATGCTTGCTATTGGAAAAAAGTTAGTAGAGCTTAAATATTTGTTGAGAAATAAAAATTATAAATATGATAAAAATTTAAAATAAATTGAAGGTATGAATTTATAGTTACATATAACTATTTTATAAGTTTTCTGGGTTCGTATATTAATTAAATTTAATATTTCTCTTTAATATTTTATCAACGATTTTTTTATTTTTTATAACTAACTTTGCGGTTAGCATTATTCAAATGTAAAAGACCAATACAAATGTTCTAAAAATCCACTATGAAGCTTCTTCTCCGCTGGTTTGGCAATAATAGTTTAAAATTTTCGAGTTAATATCATATCGAATGCATTTTTTATGGAAATTACTCTAATTTATTGTCTTTTCTGCATAATTTTAAGATTAACACACCGCTTCTTACTAAGGGAGCTCAGTTTTGGAAACTATAAAATTTGTCAGTTAAATAGTATTTTGCTTTCAAAATTGGGTTTCCCAAAGATCTGAAGACATATTGTGGGCCATAATGTAGCTGAAGGCCAAACTGATATATGTTCAGTATTCAGAACCAAATTTATTAAAGAAGTTAAAATAGCAGAAAAATATGATCGAGAAATTCTGAAAACTAGTTTTCGGTTAAACCCGAATTAGTCCATTAAAACATTATGGAAATATTTAAAGAATGTAAGAAAACTATTCATTAATATAATTGCAAGAAAAGGCAAGAAGTTGAGATCATTCGCGTTCAATTTCATGACTAATTGGACTGCATTGAACTACATTTCTGTTATTTTTACTGCTCAGAAAGCTATTAAATTGTAAATAAACGACGACTCAAATAATTGCTTATTTCGTTGCACTCTTCAAATAATTTTTTTTTATCCTAGAAAATCAGGTTCCGCCATCGTAATGGATATAAACAATGCATAACTGTCCAGTATCTTCAGTATATCCTAAAATATTTTTATCTTTACTGCATATTGAAACAATATTCGAACTGTATAACACTTAACCTAACCTAAAAAATTAAATATCGCAGAAGAAACCGCACTAACAGTTGTTATTTTCCTAAACTTATTTTTCTTGCCCTTTGCAAATTCTTAATTAATTCTACACTATACTATATATACATCATCAGAACATATGCTTTAACTTTTCTAGTCGGCGACTGATTCATGGAACTATTTTGAACAATATTTCTACGCATTTTCAGAACGCGATTCATAAAAAATATTAATAAAGATCATTAAATTCAAGTGTGCTAGTGGCTAGATCACGTGCTAAGCGCTGAGCACATAATTTCCAAGTATCCCATATGGTCTAGTGGCTAGGATATCTGGCTTTCACCCAGAAGGCCCGGGTTCGATTCCCGGTATGGGAAGATTTTTTTATTTTCTATTAATTTTAATTTTATTTCTTTTATTTATTTTTTAACTACTCTTCTTCTAAAAATGTCATTAAATTTTAAATCTAGCGCATTCAAAGCATATTTGTAGTAAAGGTAAGTTGTATTTCGCGTGCATTTAATACTAGATTTTTACATTTTTTTTTTAATAAAATGGTTTTGTAATAAATTTCATGCAAAACTGTTGTGTAGTTATGTAAGAGGAGTAAAGAAAAAGTATTTGTGATAATATGTTGCAATATGTCTTGCGAGAAAGCCAGTTCTAGCTATGTGGGTCTAAGTATACATAATTATCTAGCTGCACATTAAGCCAACCAAAAGCTTTTGTTGAAATGCAATTTTTTGAAGTAAAATATTTGAAAATAATTAAAGGCGACATGAAACAAAATGTTTACCAATTTTTTGTAAAAAATTTTGTAGTAGTTTTTATTTAAATTTATTTATTTAAATATTTTTTGAAAGCGATTTAAAAAAAAAAATTTCAAAAAAATTTTATGTGAATTTTTTGGTTTTTTATATAGTAAATACTATTTGGAAAGTGATTTTCAATATTTTTTTTTTTAATTTTATGTATTTTTAGTAAATATAATTTTCCGTTAAATAAATTTTGTGAATAATTTTTATATAAATCGATTTACTATTATTTGGAAAGTTATTTTAAATAAAATTTTCACAATTTTTTATGTGAAATTTTGTTTATTTTTTATATAAACATAATTATTATTTAAAAAAAATATTTTTAAGCAATTTATGGTATTTTTATAAAATTCTAATTTTTATTATTTTTTAATTAATTTTTAATAAGTATTTTCGCAAAAAACTAGCATAAATCGCATACAAAAAAAGATCTTGGTTGTGCAAAAATGCGTCGGGCAAAATAAAACAGAAAAAAACTACACTACTACTTTATCACAAACGAAAACTTAAGCTATTGAAAATAGTATAAGTCATAAATGTATGTATATTTATGTACATACACATACAGTTACAAATGCATGGGTGTGCATATGTTTGTATGTATGCATATTTACAATACCATAGAAGATTTCGACTAAGAACGAATAATGTGTGTGGCATAAAAAAAACATAAATTTTATATACAAGATACATAAAAATATACGAAATCAAAAAGAAAATCAGTTTCTTTTTCTACATAAATATGTAAATACGCTTGCTCCTCGTCTACTACGACCAAAGAGCGTCTGGCAGAGCTAACGCACGCTTCAACTTACTCTGACTGCATTGGTGTTCTAATTGAGCATATAAGTATTTCATGAGACAACGGCGCGACACGATCTCTGCATGGGAATCGTTCAGCACGGCGCCGGTAACGCTCATGTGCTCGCCACTGACGCACTTGGTGCCAGTGGACACGGAAATTACCTGCAAAGCAGAAAATAAAAATTATTATTATTAAAAGCAACTTCTTGTGGAGTAGCAGAAAGGCTTGCGCAACACACTTTGGCTTCATTGAAATTCATATCCTCGGTCATCACAATGCCGGCCAACACTTTGCGGCGCGAATACGACTCCTGCCCCTTGATGACCTCCATGAATTTCTCCAATACCAGCCGACCGATGGTGTCGGCGTGTATCTGCGGCAACTCCATGGATGAGGTCTTATCGTCAATAGGCAGCGGCACATTCTTCTGCGGATGCATCATGGGACTGTATGAGATGTTGCACAGTGAAGCGAGTGCGGCTTTGGCGGCGGCATTCTTTGCCAGCTTCTTGGAGGGGCCTGAAAGGAGTAAATAAAATAAAAATTAATATTAAAAAACTATAATTTTAATATATTATATTCACCTGTGCCATCGAACTTGCTGTTATTCACCGTTACCGTCATTTTGAAGCGACAATTATTCTGCGCGCCATCTACAGTCGAGCAATCAAAGTGCACATCGTTGAAGAGCTCATAGAGCAACATTACAGGTCCCTTATCTGGCACTTTCTTTTGACCATCCACAGTGATGGCGCTTTTATTGACATCTGTTGGCGGAGGGGTTGGAAAATATAATTGAAAATTATTTTAAAAAATTCAAATTAATTTTATTTAAATATTAAAAAAAAAAAATTTTATATTGATTTTTTTTCATATTTTAATTTATATCTAGTGTAGCTTATTTCTAGACACCGTGTGAGGCTGCGGATTTATTATTTTTCGTATGGGCAAGTGGCAACTCTGGACAACAACAAAACGTAGAAACGAACTACATACAATAAAAAAACGAGCGATTAACGGTTAATACGGTAACGGTTGGTGGGTAATTAACTCAAGTTTGAGGGAAATAAAAACAACATTTGTGGGGGAAATAATGCAAGAAAGAATTAATAAAAATAACGGGATTATAATAACAAAAAAACTATTCAGTAACAACGATTTTCATAATTACCTGTTGAGAATTAATATATTTTTTACAATTCTTTAACGCTTAGTAGGGCAGTGATAGCTGCGAAACCACTCTCTTCACTAGATAAATTAATTATAAAACAATTTCCATCTATGAATATAAACAAAGTCAATTCTTTCTCTCAGGTCTCACGAAAGCTGGTGCCACGCAAACGGAACGATTCCGGATTTTTATTCGGTAAAGAATTGTTTATTCGGCAGTATTCTTTCAAACTATCTGGAATATTTAATGTCGCGAGAACAGCAAAAAAATATACATTAACTCCAAAAACTCCGAAAATTTCGGAGTAGAAATAGGTACTCCGAAAAGATGTTTTAAAACTTGGCGACTGAAAAATATTTTCTTTGCCAAAAACGAACTCCTAAAAATTCGAAGTAGATAAAAGTACATCGAAATGATGTGTTAAGGCTGGAGCATTGGAAAATATTTTGTAAACGGTAAGAACCTAAACATTCCATATAAATATTATATATTGTAAAATTGAAATCAACATTAAATAAGTCTCAGTGTTGGTTATTCTGGAAAAGTATGTCCCATATTTCTCAAAACTTGTGAAATTTATATTGGATTGACGTCACGTACATAATTTAATCGGATAAAGCGGAAACCATGATACGTCTGTGCCAAATAATGAACTCCGAAAAATTCGGAGTATAACTGTACTACGAAAAGATGCTTTTGATTAACGCTTGTGGGTTGAAAAGCAATTTTCTTACCAAAAACCCAACTCCGAAAAAATTCGGAGTAAATAAATAGTACTTTAGGATTAGAAAATATGTTGAAAAATAGACTTTACTCCATATATACACTTTAATATACCTAATACTCCCTTTAAGAAAAAATATCATATCAAATTGAATACAAACACATAAAAATAATATTAAAATATAATCGAAATCATCGAAATAAACAATAACCAAAGAAATAAAATTAAATTAAATTAAAAAACAAATACTTGCTTGTCATGCTCAATGCACAATCGGTTACCCGCATGAATGGTGTCAGTTTTTTAATAAATTTCGCATGCCTGAACAGTGCGTCTAAAAGCGGGACTAATCTATCCGTGCTTATGTTCTCATAATTCACAATACCGTTTTCCAGATGTTCATCGCTTGTGAAATCAAGATTACACGTCGGCTTCAGCGGTGTCAGCACGGCGCCATCTTTAAACTGTATAAAACTGCGTAACGCCGTTGCGGCCGCCTCGATGCGTGCGATCTTCTTGCTGCGTCCCTGACCCATATACTTTTGGCCATCGACCTGGAAAGAAAATAGGATTTAAAGAACAGTTGAGTTAAAGTTTTAAAGTTGTGATTATACAAAATTTAAAAATTTCAACATTTGTTG
Source organism: Zeugodacus tau (assembly GCA_031772095.1). Taxonomy (NCBI): domain Eukaryota; kingdom Metazoa; phylum Arthropoda; class Insecta; order Diptera; family Tephritidae; genus Zeugodacus; species Zeugodacus tau. The sequence goes on along the minus strand of CM062650.1, from coordinate 64,876,585 downwards.
TTGCTATTTTTAGCTAAAACCCCTGTTGCTTGAAAGTCAAAACATCAGCGCACATTGACTTCTGACGCCGACTTCGCATGTGTGACCGCATTTGTCATCACATCCTGCAGCTTGTTGTCACCATAACACACAATCTCCGCAGAAATCAGGCAACAACCGCGTGCTAACCAACCAACAACAACACCAACGCCAACAACAGTGGCATTACAAACTCCAAACCACAGCCAAGCGAACCCTTTCGTTTTTTTAGAAAAATCAACGACGTAAGCAACATCATCATTATCACCCACATGACGCATGTACAACAACAAAAGCAACAACATTGGCAACAATAACCACATAAAGCAGCTGAACACCCTCAGAATACCCCAGCACTGAACAACTTTGTGCCTGACTAGGCAAAGCTGGCCGTCGAGTTTGATAAAATCGTTCGTGTATTTGTATGTGTGTGTGTGTGCGTGTTGAGCAGAAAATCGAATTATAATGTGGTGTCACTTTTTCTCTCACTTCATCGAACGTCTCATCGAGTTAGTGGACTCCTACTGGTGTGTAGTCGTTGAGGATGTGAGCTTTTCTTTTTTTCTGGCTTTTTCCTCGAGTTTTTATCTTAAACTTCCTCTTTTTGAATATTCCCCCGTTTAAGTATGTTGCAGTGATAAACGCCGCAAAAAAGTGTACCAAAAACCGTTAGAGTGAACTCTGCTGGTGTGTTTCTCTAGTTGTTTGTATATTTGTACCCCGTGGGTTAGTTGTTGGTGGTGTGGCAGCATCCTGCTTTTGCAGTTTGTACTTAGTCAGCTTGGCTGGTAATTACAGTGCATTACCTTGTTAAGCATACATGACAAGCACACGATTTTTCTTCTTCATCTTCAACTGCTTCTTCCTCATTTTCTTGTTTCTCTTCTTATGTGAGATGTATGGCCAAAGGTTAGTGCCACTTGTGAAAAACTCAGCTGTCTTTCATTTTTAAGGAAATGCTTAATTGCGAGTAATGGTTATTAATTGAGTTGCTGGGAAAAGTTTAAGCATGTATAACGGGAAATTTAAGATGTGAATATAGAATGAGATACATATAGGGGTGCTTCAGGTTTCAGGTTGAGATTATTTAAAGAAGAATTTTGAAATTCTCGAGAAGTATTGGTCTACAACTTTGCTTTCGCCGTTTTTTTTTTATAAAAACGGTTACAAATGTCGATGAGCCTCTGCCGCACTTTTCTTGGAATTAAAAAAGAAAAGCAAAATTTACCGCAAATGTCGAGAATTCAGCTCAAAAAGTGAAATTTTCAGTTGAGAATAAGTTTGGGATGCAAACAGATCTCTACAAAAATTTTGTTGGGTTAATGTTGACACAAATGTCCAAGATCGATATAAAAAGATTTAATCGATTTAATCGACCAGTGCTTGACCCTAGAGACATCTATTGGAAAACGGCGGAACTAAAGACCTAATATTTACAAACCTTGTTTAAACACTACCTATTAGTTATTTAGCCGATAATTTAATAATTTTTCTAATGCCTCCAATGTATACTTATATATTTGATATTCATATGACTTTGTGGAAGGCAAAACCATCAGTTCCAGTAACTGTGTAGGGTCAATTTAATAAAATATACTTTTTTTTCGAAGATCCGTCATTGACACCCTGTAGCTTCTATTATATACGTTAGGTTAGGTTAAAAGCTGGATCTCGCTTGAACAGTTATAATCGCCTTACTATATTTCTTTGAAATAAGCGATACACGAGCATGATGCTCATATTTTTACTTTTTCGAATTTCGAAATTTCGAAGTTAAATATTTCGATTTTAAAGACTAACTTCGAAAAAAGAGAATAAATATTATTACCATATGACTCAATCTCTCGAAAAAATTTGCTTTGGTACAATACTATACCGAGCGTTGTACTCGTATCTATATTGAATATTTCGAGATATGTTCATATTCACATATTTTCTAATGTTCAAAGTCGAATCATTATCCAAAGATATTCATAGGACCGTGTGACAGACAAAGCATACAAGGAATAAAGCCTTTGTGGGGAGTATTTCGAGGAAAAGTTCACATCCATCAATTAAATTGAAATTTCGGCTTCGATTCAGTAACAGTGTCATTTAAAGTTAATAAGGTTCATCATCATTATCGGTGCTTAAATATGCCGAAATCAAAGTAAAAATATTTTAAAATCATAAATCATTCATAGAACTCCAAAAAAAAGTTGAAGTCCGAAGAACGCGACTTTGTTTCCACAGGCACTTGGGTCTACGTAGGTTTCTATATAACGGGAACACGTTGGGATTCTGGTAAATGACTGCGAAATACTCGGTAGTTCCGAAAACAGTTTCTAAAATATTTATTTTAATCTTGGAATCATCTTTTGAATGAAGTTTTTTAGGACTTTGTTCATGGTTTCTAAATCTAATTTATGAATTCGGTGTCTTATAAATATCTTAAAGGTCAGTACCGTTCAAAGACGAAAGACGACAAATTCCATTTACCAGTAGGCAAATTGACTTTGACGAGACGGTTTAGAACACTATTACCAAAACTCACAACTCACAACTGTGACTGGGACATAAATATATTGATATTATATATTATTGAGATCAAAGATTTTTAAAGTTCATGTCTCGAATTTATGACAACCAAATAATTATTTTATAACGCCCACTAATTCACTAATGATCTATCAGCCGGTACTATCATAGAGAAATAGGCCTATAATGAGACAATTAAAAATCCTAAATTTTGTTACAACAGCGGTTGCTTCAGAGTCTCAAAGAACATGTGTAGATATTTCGATCCACAGCGCGAAAACGTGACCACATTGAGATTGTGCGATATTATTAGTCAATATCTTAGGCTATTGATTCGATATATAAATATACCGTATAAAACCACTATAGTAAAAGTCACTGGTATTTAAGGGGTTAGGGGTAGTCAGAGACACGAAAAAATGAGAATTTGCAGTAATTTGTTTTTGCTATTAAATCATGTTATTTTATAAAGTAATAATATGGCATTATTATACAATATTTTGGCTTAAAGTCACGAAAATTTGAAAAAAAAAAATAATTTCCAAAGTTATAGCTGTCTGCGTTGACCCAGTTTCAAAAAAAAGTCTTTGCGGTGACAGTCATAAGTCTTTGGAGATTCATCTAAAATCAATCGGATAAAAAAATTAGTTTTATAAATAGGTAATCCTGGGCCGGATCAAAGCTTTTTTTTCAAAAATTAACAAAATGGCGGCCTCAGGAAATTTTTTTCTAGATTTTCGGGAAAAAAATCAACAGTTAGAGTGTGTATGAGTGTCTCATTGGTCTTAAAAATCGAAAAAAAATCCTTCGATCAGGCCTCTCTTCAAATTTGGTAATCTTCAGCATTTTCAGATTTTGTTTGTGACAATTTGCAAACTGAGGACTATCAAGCCAAAAAGCTCAAAATCAACAACTATCACATGTGTAATATGTTTGCATAAGTAGACGGAAGTATGTAAATATGTATAGTATGCATAAAAAGCAACAAACATGGAAACCCACTTAACACGCCAAACACTGAACACTGAAGCCGATTCAGCAAGAATAACCGTTATGCTTTGTACTAAAGTTGAAGTGGAATTTTCGAACAAAGATCCTTTCTCCGCCTTTAGTTGCGGTTGCAAGGAAAGTAAACAAGAAACAAAAAAGTGGAGTATATAAAGGGGTTCCAGCAACAGGAGCACATAATACACACAAGTGAGAGTATGTAAATATATGAGCATATAAAGGGTGTTTTTTTCTTATTGGCAAAAATACTTGGCTGCTTTTATTTTTACAGGCGAACCAAACTATTTTTCTTTTGAGCTATAAGAGAGCATGTGTGGAAGAGTTTGGGAGCTGACGGGGAAAGCTGCAGTAACCACGTGCCAGCTGTTGGAGAGTTAAAACAGCCGAGCACCCAGTCGTTGGTGGGCTGGTTAAACAAATGCGTGCACACGTGTTTGCTTAATGGCTTTACCCACGCAATGGAGTGTCAACACACACACACATACATATATATATGTATATGTGTGAGTGCTAGGAGTGAAAGCTGTGTGGAGCAGACCTTTTTTGTAATGCTGTAAGCATTGACGTTGGCTATGGGTCACTCCTGCAATCTCGTATCAAAGCGTATTGTCGGGTGCATATGCAAATATAAGCAAACACCCACACTCACATATGTACATATATGTAAAGTGCTGCCAACACATGCGACCCATTCAGAGCCAGATTCAGTTGCTTCGTTGGTTGAAGAAAAAAAGCTATTTCCGCATTGGCTGCGAGGACATCACATCACAGTGGCTGAATGAGTGAATGGCAAGGAATGACATGCCATGAAATGAGTGTATTTCTGTTTTTGTTTGTTGTTTATTTGCTTCGACTTTAGCGCTGTTACATGATACGAAAAAATAAATATACAACAATAACAACAACATAAGATAACAGTTTCGTCTTTCGTCTGCATTTGCTGGTCGTTTTTTACGAAGTATTTTTTTGGTTTTTCGCCTAAAAGCGCCTCAGCATGGCGTGCGAAATAGGCAATAGGAAATTAAGCTACTTTGGCATTTATTTATTCTTCATGTTTTTTTGTTTGCTTTTTATTTTTTTGTTTATATGCTTCTCTCTTTCTTTGCTTGTTTGCCCACAGAGTTGAAGTGTCTTGTAAGTTGAGTTGTAAGATTAATTGTTTGATAGATTAGACTGCAGCAGCTTAGGCGTCCGTGCGTCTGAGTGCGTTTTATATTTTATTTTAATCTAGAATGTGTGCCAAATTTAGGCGGAAGGGTAAATACAAATATTGGTCAATTTGTATTAATATACGTGGTGTGTTCAAAAAATAACGGGAATTTTCGTTTTTTTACCATTTTTTTTTATTTAAAAAATATATTTAAAATAATATTTTGTATTAATATTGTCGTCTTTAAGATAGTCTCCATTCGATCTTATTAATTCCTGTTATTTTTTGAAAACACCCAGCAGCAATATTTGTTTATAAGCAATAGTAAATCCATATGGTCATTTGTTTTAGATCCCACAGGAATCTGTATTTATCAGAGCACCGATCTTTATAATCACTACTGTGCAACTAGAGTATATTTAAATGGGACCCTCCCCATATTCTTTCATTATTATTTCAAAAAATCGATTTTATTTGAACCTATAACGTTCCTTTAAAATTTCAAGCGAAAATTTGAAAAACTCTTGAAAATATAGCCGATTTATGGTGGAAGCGTCAGGCGACGGCGAGAGCGCCTCAAAACTTTAAACGCGATTTTCTCGAAACAGTTTTTTTTACGACTTGCGCTTGAGGTTACTTAAAACCTATTAATCCAATCGGTTCCAAGTTTGGTGCAAAATTAATAATCCTCATACCAGAGCCAAACATGTACACTTTCTAATCTCGATGGAATTTTTGGTTTCAGATGTTCCAGTGAGCGGAAATCACATGCACCGCCGAAAAAAAGGCCTTTTGTTTGATCACAAAAAACATCAACAAAAAAAAATTATGCAAAATTTTTTCTTCTTTTTTAAGTCTTCAAGTAAATGTATTTAAAGTTACATCCCTAAAAAATAATTTATGTTCATTTACCAGCCCATTGAAAATCGTCAAAATTTTAAATCGAGAATATGGGGTCCCCTTAAAGTGTTACATGGGTTTCACAGTTTTTTATTAACTTCTACAATGTAATGTATATCTCTAGAACATTCCTCTAAAAATTTCAAGTCTATCCGAGTAATACTTTGGGAGTTACAGTCTGAAGAAGTAGCGCGCTCCAGAGAAATCGATCTTGTTAAAATTTTAGTCAAGGTTTAGCGATACAATGACGTGGGATTTTGAAAACTGATGCAACATGAGGCAATATTTTGTCTTCTTTGCAAAAAAGGCTGAGATGAGCACTCGAGTAATTCTGCATCGACTAGTGAATAGAGACTATTGTGGTACCTTCTACAAATTACATATAAAAAAGAATACAAATTCTCCATATAATAAAGAATTTGACAAATTTGCAAGGTTAATCCGGGCAATTTTGCGATGGAGGTTAGGTAAACCACTCTCTTAGGCGTTGTTTGAAATATAATAATAAACTTTGTAAACCGCGCCAGCGGTGACGGTGGCGCTTTGCCAGCGAATTTGCTGCTGCAGCAGCTGCAGTGTGTGGCAGCATTTTAGGCGCTTCAGCATCAGCAATCGCGTTTGTCATGTGCCAGTAGCGCACCGCAGGGATACGTAAAACGGTAAATTACATGATTTTTCGCAAAATACTCTCGCACTAAAATTAAGTATATTTCTAACGGAAGTTAACATGAGAACTCTAGTAGGAGTGCCAACAGGTCATTGTCTGATGGTAAGACACTCTGATAGACTAGGGATGCTATACAATGACTACTGTAGAAGCTCACAAGATCACTGTTGTACATCTTCTATGCGAATACATAGCATTATACAGGATAAGAATCGCAACAATCGGACACGGTTTTCTCAACGACATCTTAGAGATTACACACATACAACCTTTTGAGTTAATCAATATCATAAAGGTCACAGAGTGGTTCAGAGCGGACATTTTAGTGTAAAGGGATTCTAGTAGCGGTGGATTCACAACGGGCATTCTAAAGGCCTAGCGTTGTGCGTTATCTGACATCAACCAACCGCCATATTATTTCTGATTTCTTGTGTCGCAAAATAAAGGATATTTTTTAGGACTTTTGGTTTTCAATATGAAAAAAAACACATATCATTGAATATTATTGCCAGGAATTTAGCTTTATTATTATGATAAATTATTCCAGAGTAGGTTTGTTCATTTATGTTCATCATGTTCATTAAAACAGAAATCCAATATGAGTATAAATCAAGTAAAAGTCTTCAAAATGACCAACTCCCAAAGAATTTGCCTCAATGAAAAGCACATGTCTAAAAAAACAACCACTACCTAACACTGGGATGCCATTTTGATATATGTTTCGAAATACTTTTTTATTTACTTTTTCGATAATTAAAAAGAAAAAAATTAAATGAAACCAATTGTTTACTTCTAAAAAATACATATACTCAGCAATTAACGGTATTTTCATTTAACTTTCTAGCAAAAAACTGAAAAATAGTAGCAACTGGGATTAGCGCGAGATATCTAATGGCCAATTTGCCAGACTAATCCACTTTAAATGGCTTTGACGACCGCAGCACGAATTAAAATTTTACAACTCAACTTGTCCGCTCGTCAATAGTTTGTGAACCGCGGCGCGTTTTATCCGGCTGGTATAGAATAAAAATCAGCCTGAACAAATAAATGACATTAGTTTTTGTGTTGGTCAATTTACAGTTACAATGGTCATACAGAAATGGTCAAGCGCACAGTTGACTCTATTCAACCTGCAACTTAGACGCTGCTTTATTTGCTCTCGTCCGCATTGCAACACAAACAAAAAGTTGAAAAAATAAATGAAAGAAAAAAAACAAATGCACACACGCGCGCACGTGATAACGGTTGCCAGCCAAAGTGCCGCGTTGCCAACTGCGCGAACTCAATTGTTATATTTTTGTTTGACAAGCACTTTGGCGCGGCATTAGAGCAATCAAGCGGCAAAAAAAAAACATACACACATACACATTTATATACACATATAGAAGTATATATGTACATACACACATATATATATGTATATACACGCAAAAAAGCACGCCGCCGACGTCGCTGTGCTAACTTTATTTTAACTTTTTTCACAAGCGCTCTTCGCTGCCCTTTTCAGCAGTTCATACATATATAAATACCGTTAGTTTGTGCAGCATCTGTGGATTTTTATGCGCAAATATTTGCGTTTTTAACTCGCAGGGAAATTAAAAGCACGTGTATTTGCGAAAGCGTGGCGGAAAGCTTTTTTTTTGAAAACTTGAAATTCTACAAGCGAAGAACACGAGTTGAAGAAGGTGCAGAGAAAACAAAGAAAACAAGAAAAAACAAATTTATTTTTTTTTTTACAACGCAATAAAATTTTGGTAATATTTCGAAAGCACAAAAGCTCTAAAAGCAGATTTATATTTTATAGCAACTTAAATTAGAAATCTTTTCCCTTTCCTGCTCTCACCTTTACCTTCCATAAAATACAAATAAAAATAAAAATTTCCTTAATTTTAATGCCACCTTTTCCCATTTAACCGAAAACTCATTTCTTTTTATATGCACTTTTGGGCCTTTAACTCCCCACTGACCTGACCTGTGCACAGCACTCTACGCTGTCCGCAGTCCGCAGCGCCGTTGGCACAGACACACACACACCTCTGCAGCAGGTTGCCTTAATTTGGCTTGACCGAGTAAATTTAATCAAGCCAGCGGTGACGATGGCGCTTTGCCAGAGAATTTGCTGCTGCAGCAGCTGCAGTGTGTGGCAGCATTTTAGGCGCTTCAGCATCAGCAATCGCGTTTGTCATGTGCCAATAGCGCACCGCAGGGATACGGTATAACGGTAAATTACATGATTTTTCGCAAAATACTCTCGACAAACAAACAAATGACACCGGCTGCTGCTGTAATGTGTAAGAGGCCGCGAGCTTACCCCAAATTCGACGTCATAATTTTACATTGGCAACGCGGTGGATTACCGCATTTGCGGTTGTGCGCTGGCACAACACGGTTGTCACATATTTTAAATGGATGCAACATTTGGCGGCGGAAAGCCGGTGTGTACTTATATTTTAAGCAAGGCAATGCAGCATTAAAAAAGTGGGAGGTGAGAGTGTGATCAGAGAGAGATAGAGTTGTAGCTGAATTTGGAATACTAAGTTCGGGGTTGCCAAATCCTGACAAGGAACTTCGAAAATCATAAAGCAACTATTAATTTTGGAGCAAAATCCTGAGTATTTGTATAAAAATATCCATAAGCCCTGGAAGCATTATTTAAGTAATCAAAAAAAAGAAGAAAAGCGTAGATTAGTCACTACAAGCTATGACAACAGTGGAAATAGAAATGTAATTGATTCCCTTTTTCGAAGTAATAGAAGCAAAAATGTGTGAAAAACCGCATGCGAGAAATTTTTAAGAAGCTCACACTCTATGAGGGTATTCATATACAGTAGCAATGGCAATAAAAACAGCAAATCTATTTTTTACGATATTTTCACAGCTTTTAAGTAGTTCTCAAACGCTATATTTTTCATTTCACTCGAGATTTTTTACGAAAAATTTTACTTCAGACATATTTAATATTAATTTATGATTTCCATCAGTGAATCTCATGCATGCCGGACTCTCAGAGATATCTATGTAAATATTCGCTCTTTTATAGCACTCCAAAGCTTTAAGATTTTCTTACTGTTTCTCTGTGAATCTCAAACTCAATAATTTTCAATTCAGTGTTGATATTTACTGGAAAAATTGTATGCCATAAAAATTAATGTTATAATAATAATAGTATCATGCCACACATTTTTTCTTTCATCTCAGATAGTACTATTTGGCAGTCAGTTATTTCATTAGTGGTAATTTAAACACTAACAAAAAGTTTTGCGATATTTTTACTTTATTTAGAAAGCTATCGAACTCAATAATTTTCAATTTATAACAGACTTTGAAATCAAAATTTTCACTCTACGCAAAGTTGATAATAATTTATAACATTTAAGCATAAATCGCATGCGATAAATTTATAGTCATCTATTTGAGAGCACTATGTCTGTCAAATAATTTCATTCGATGAACACTTCAAAACACTTTTCCGAGATTTTTAGTATATATGTATAGAGTAGGTAGTTCCCAACTTTTATAATTTTTCTTTCAGTCTAAATTTTCTTATTGCAAAAAATTGATTTTATGCATATTTAATATTAATTTTTGATTTACTTTACGGACGAGTCTCGTGATACAATTTTTTTTTTCTGTCTTTTCTGCTTTGTTAGTATGATATTTTGTTAATGGTAAAATTACCTATTCAAAACACTTTTATAATATTTTCAATTTATCTAGGAAGATATCTTAATAAATTTCCAGTTTATTCCCGATTTTGAACTCAAAAATTTCACTTGGCAAATTTGTTCATTACGGAAAAATCGCATGCGATAATTTTTTTCAAAACTCTTAAAATAAACATTTCTAAGACTTTGGAAGCGAGATTTTCTCTGGATTCAGTCTTTATAATTTTCATTTTCCCGATTTTGAACTCAAAAATTTCACTTTAGGTAAATTTGTTGGTTACGGATAAATCGCATGCGATAATTTTTTTCAAAACTCTTAAAATAAACATTTCAAAATAATTTTGAAGCGACATTTTCACTGGAGTCAGTTTTTATAATTTTCTTTCCAGTCTTAATTTATACCGCAAAAAAATTATTTTACGTAAATTTAATAATAATTTATAATTTTTTTCGACGAATGGCGTGCGAAAAATTGCTCTAAACTCTCAGTGCGATAAAATAAAATCATAAAATTTTTTTACCGATTTTTCCACTGCATCTAAGTGCCCGCTCTGTACATAACTTTCCATTTACTTTAGATTTTTACCACAAAAATTTTACATCACGTATATTTAATAAATAATTCATGTTTTCCTATGGTCTCTTTTATGATATTTAGGTTTGGAATGAGATGATGTGAAAGCACACAAGCCAACACCACATGTTCCTTTGCAAGTAGGATTAAAAAGTGCTCCATCAACTGCTTTATAAATATTTTCATTTTCGAATAAATTTGAAACTGAATTTTAAACGAAAGCGAATAATCGATCACCCTAGTACAATGTATATGTGGAAAGAGAGAGAGAGCGAACACGAGTGGACATCAAATACAGCAGACGCAATGCGGCGAAGCTACAAAATGTTTAAAGTGCAACAAAAAAGTATAAAAAAGTAATAAACTTTGCCATGAGCCAAACACAAAAAACAACTACAGCAATAAAAAATGACCGGAGGCGGAAATAGGAGGTAATACGTAAAAATGGCACTTGCCAGCGACCCGCGAAGCAAACACACACACGATTGAGCATAGCAAGCACGTGTGTTTTCGTGTGTGATATACATACATACATACATACACATATATACATATATACTTGTTTTTATATATATTTACTCATGTGCGTACAACCACAAAAGCCGGCGAACACAAGCGTAACGGAAATGCCTTCGCCGCAAATTTCATATGTAAATGTGTGAGCTCGTGTGTGATTTTTAATGACACACAGACGCATACCCACATCCTTATATGGGAGAGTGATATAAGGATGTGGGTATGCTGAGGAGTGCGACGTCGCCACGTCATCGCCGTAACCATTCATAAATCAAACGGAAGTATGGTATTAAATACGTTGAGACCCCACTTCGGGTCTACCTATACACGCGCTAGCGAAACGTGAACCGGAACTGCAAACGACGTATATACGTAACAAAAGTAAGCTAACAACAACAGCAGTAAGCGACAGATATGTGACGACGGAAAAGTGGACTTACTGTGGCTGTGCCAAACGATACACCTACACATACATACATACATATATACTCTAGACATACAAATATATGTGCATATGTATGTACGAATAACGGCATTTAAAAGTGCGCATCGTTTATCGTCGTCGTTTCATGTTGTGCACAGTCATTAGAGCAGCAGCAACGGGATATTTTCTGCCGACCGGCAGGCTGTTGTGTAATGGCCAACAATTGGCTGGATGCGGCCACTGAAATCGTTAAAAGCTGAGCAACGCATGTGTGAGTATGCGTGTACAAATTGGCTGTATGTGTGTGTATTTACAAATTGTCGTTTGTGTGTGTGTGCGTGTGAGTTGAAGAGCATTCCCACGATGCGAGCGTTGACGGGTCTCAGGTTGTACGTGCAATTTATAAGTTAGCGGCGGGTGTGATCCCCTTATATAGCGCGTGGGCTGTTATCGTCGCGGCAACCAAAGCGACTAGTGGACAGCGCAAATTTTGCTCTCATGCGTGTGGGTAGTGTGTGAGTGGGCAGCTGCGATAGCTAATGAAACGTCATATATGTAGATGTGTAGAAATAAATCTTCAGGCTCGAAAGAGAAAATATGTGTGACGTATTTTTACTTAAACAGCGAGTTTTACTGGTTGGGAATTTCCAATAGAAATTTTATAAAATTTAATGAGTTACCACTGCGTGATTATGACTCAGAGGACCACCGGTTCTAATTCTCGACTCTACTCGACACAACAAACCTCAGAATTATTTTTCACAAAGGAAGCAGCTTCTAAAGTTCATAAGACATTACTAGACTGCTTTAAAAATCTCCATATCTGTGCTTCCAATAAGTCTAAGTTCAGATGTAACCGAATATTTTATACTCTCACAATTTTATTTATTGAATTTTAATATGACAAAACACAACCTTATTCATATATTCGGCACAAAGTCTACTAGATTAACGAAAATCATTATATATAGTATATGGAACCTGGTATAATTCCTGTACCGTCTTCACTACTTTTCGTTACCAAGGTATATTATATCCAAGATTGACGATAACGATATATTTTATATACAGTAGTTTTCCGAAATAACGAACACATTAATTGTCCGGCCTGTTCGTTTTTTCGAATTTTTCGTTAATTCGAGTACTCATTTAGAGGTATGTTTATACCCTGAACAGGGTATATTAAGTTTGTCACGAAGTTTGTAACACCCAGAAGGAAGCGTCGGAGGCCCTATAAAGTATATGTATATATAAATAATCAGTATGTTGAACTGAGTCGATTTAGCCATGTCCGTCTGTCTGTCTGTTCGTCCGTCTGTCTGTATATATACGGACTAGTCTTTCAGTTAAGATTAAGATTTCCGAAGAAATTGTTCAGATCGGTTAACTATATAAACTTAATGTTTCTAGCAAACAACCCGGCTAAAAAGAATTAGTAAAATGTTTTCTTTTTTTACTTACTTTTTCTTACGTCTTTAGATTTGCTTAAACACACAGTTACTAAAAGAAATGCACCTGTGAAGGGTATATTAGCTTCGGTACAGCCGAAGTTAACGTTTTTTCTTGTTTTCAATAAAAATGAGTTAAATCTCCGTAAATTGCAGTTTAATAAATTGTTTTATTAATTATTTGTTAAAAAATGAAAAACCATAACAAAACAATTCAAATCCAATAAATTCTTCCAAAATGGACCAATTCTGACACTCATAATTCTATTTGGTGCCGATCATTAATTTTAAGCTTTTTTTATAAAATTCAAAATTTTTTCAATTTGCACATTTCTTTTGAATTTTTTCCAGTTTTATTTTTAATGCTAGTTCGATGTTATTTGATTTTTCCTCTTTCTTCATATGTCTTCTTCATGTTGTTCGTTAAACCGAGTACTTACAAATCCCCGATGTTCGTTATTTAAGGTACTCAATGTAACAAATTTGTTTGTTCGTTATAAGCGGTTTGCGTTAAAACGAATATTCGTTATTTCGGAAAACTACTGTATATGGTAAAAAATATCGGAAGATCGAAAATCCTGAGTTAAAGGAAGTATGGTCACGATTTTAACCGAATTATAATTATTAATGTGTCACATTCCCTCTGAATTTCTTTGGAATATCCGAGTGATTCACCTTTACCACAAGCACTGAGGTCCTCATGCTCGGTCTCTGGGGTCTCTGGAGCCTTATAGACCGACTTTCAAAATTTTTACATGGCCAATGCCACACATTGAATCCAAAATTTTTGCAGAATTTCATTCCGATCTCCTCACTAGCGGTTAATTTACATACTGTAAAGTGAACAAACCAGTTGGAATTCAAAATTGTGTTATACCGAAAGTAGGTGTGGTTGTGTACCGAATTCGCCCAAGATATATTCAAGATATAACATCAGGATGTCAGAGAAATAGTATTTACGAAATTTGTTTGAAATTTGACTGGTAGCTTCTTAGACAAGTACCAAAAAGTGGGCGCTGCTAGGACCATTTTACATTTTTTTACCAATTTGAATGCGCTTCTCTAATATCTTTTCTGTGGTCTGAGGTTCTTAAATTTAATAAATATTTTTCTTAATGTAGGTTGAACAGATATTTTTTATGGCAGATTTCTATAGACTTTATAATAATTAATTGATATACCCAGGTTTATATATGACAATATTATTAGTTAATAAATAGAGTAGTCAGAATTTAAGAATTTTAAATATATACATATGAAACAGTGTTGCCAGATTTAAAAAAAAAACTATTTTACATTTAATTATGTGCGTATTAACTATAATTATATAAAAAAACTTAATTTATCATTATCAATGTACTAAAACCAGCAATAAAAATGTAATTTTCATTAGAGAAAAAATTAAAATCTTAATAATAGAATTTATTTATGTTATGTCAAACCTCCACTAAACCCAGTTTTGACTATTCTATTCTTATTACGTTTAAAATCATTTAAAATTATATTTTTATTAATTTAGTAGTAAATAATAGCATCTGGCATCCCAATAGCGGTTATCATCATACCTTTATGGCCATTAGTTGCATAATGAAGTGTACATGAGGCGCTTAAAACCAATCGAAGCACAAATTTAGGCGCAGACACCTCCAAACGCACAACGCTACTGAGCTGCATGTTAATTAGAAATTTTCATTAACTTTTCACTCAAACACGGAACGCAAAATTCCGCGTGCGACCCTATGCTGCCGTTTAGGCGCCCGAGTGTGACTCGCAACCAACAAATTCGTGGCATTCACGCCAAAAATGCCGCCATCGACTTCATTACCTCGCTGTGCAGCTGTAAAAATTGCCGTTATTTTTAACTGTAGTTAATATTGGGCAATTAAAATTTTTAATTTTCCCCACAGCAACTGAGCAACTGTCAAACTGACAGTTCATTTATATTTATGGCGCTGACAGCAGCGCGTGTCGAACTCAAAAATATTGCGGCAATAAAATTGACAATATTTGTAGGGGAGATGACGGCAGACAGCAGCTGGCTTACTTGCAACACACGCGTATTTTTAGTGGCTTTAACGGTGCGTAATGAGTGATAAAATTGCCACAAAATAATTATAATAATGTAAAGCAACAACAACAACAAAGAGCGTGTGTATCAAAGTGACTGACTGACAGCGCGCGCTCAACACTTTGAAATCCATCAAAATATTGCGTTAAATTTGGAAACTGCCTTGGGAATGAGTTTGTGACCGAGGTCAGAGGACAGCGCCGGCGAAATTAGTCAGCCTCCGGGACGGAGGCTGTCAGCAAGCAATGACCGCATTAAATGAGTGACACATTTATGTAAATGAAAGTATTTATTTTTCGGTTTATGTGTGACTTTATGCGAAAGCAACAACAACAAACACACGGCAGCATAATTCCACAGAAAATAAGTAGCTTTGGTACTGCGAAAGTCGGCTGCCATGAAGTAAGTAAGCAGGCACAAGCGCTTATTGTCTGAAAGCTAAGACCGAAAGCACATAATAATGGGAGGTATATGAGGGGTTCCTACATTCCCACCCACATATACAACACACAAAAGCCAGGCGACGCTTTTACTAAGCCAGCCAAGCCACGCGAAACAATGCGCTGGCATACTCAGCTCCGTGTTAGCGTTCTGGCCCACCATTTCGCATAACAATAGCAGCTGCCAACAACAATAACAATAAAAACAAGAAGAGAAAAAATTAAAATGTGACACCAAAAAAAAAAACAAAATAAAGCTTTAACAAATGAAAAAGTGTAACAATAATGTTGGCCGCAATTCTCGGGAAGCACAGGGCGTTTACAGAGGCTCACAGCATCACCATGCGCCGGAGCGCTACTACATTCTTACAAATTCAGACTGTGTTGTATGCCGGTGGGTCGCTGCGTTTGGAGTTAAATGGCGTGCGGTTCATGTGAGCCAACAGACATTGCCAAGTCACTGTTTAATTATATATGTACCTCAGCGTGAGCGCGCAATGTGTATCGGGAGTGTGTATAATTAATTGGACATAAAATTTACATTACAACATGCTTACTAAAATATTAATTAAGTTGCACAAAAACGTAGTGGCCATAAATGGCAGGTTTATGTGGTGGAAAAATTATAAAAAATAAAAATAAATACAAAAATATAATATTAAAATTAGAAATTAAATTGCGAAAAACATTGAAATTTGTTTTTGAAGATATTTATACATAAGTTTAAGTAACTTAACTTAGAAAATCATATGTAAGATTACAGTACAGTAATAAGAAGTACACAAAAAAATAATAAAATTTACTTTTTGACACATTTATGAATAAGTAACTTGACTTAAGAGGCACACCTAGTGTGAAATTTCAAAAATATCGACTTTTTTGTTTTCATATTTCGGTAGATTACAACTTTAAAAATAACATATTTTGAGTTGTAGCAATTTAAAGAGCAGTCGCTCTGTAACAGTGAAAACGATCATTTTATCTTTAAACGCGTTTTTCTCGAAACAGCATTTTCCGAATTTGCTGCAGTGATTACTCAAAAACAAATGATCCGATCACTATCGAATTTTTTTTACATGTTCTATATATAGTTCTCCGTACAATGACCTATCGATTTTTGATCTGATCAAAAAATCGAATTTTGGCAGGCCAAAAACGACCAAAATTTTGGGTAAAATTCGACTATTTTTTTTAAAACGCCGCCATATTGTTAACTTTTGATTTCTTTCTTTTATCGTAGGTCATTGTACAGACAATATTATCTAGTTTAACGAGATTTTTTTTTTTTTAGATTTCATCCACGGAGAAGGCCGGAATCACTGCAGCAGTGAAGGACATTTTTTCGCGCCGTTGGAGATCGACTATAACTTAAAAAATATTTAACTTTTTTCTTCAAAAATTTCACTGTATATTCTTGAAACATGTATAAATATATTCTTAAAATTTTTAAATAATTGATAAAGAATTTTTTTTAATAAAAATTCCCAAAAATCACCTTTTTTTTAGGCCATTACACTAGGTGTGCCCCTTAAGTAACTTGACTTAACATAACTTAATTTAACTTAACTTACATGATCGTATAAATAAACACACAAAAATTAAATTGCTAAAAATAGTAAAATTTATGAACAAAGATGTTTATAAATAAGTTAAAGTAACTTAACTTAAAATAACTTAACTTAACTTTGAAGATCTTACATATAAGTACACAAAAATAAAACTGAAAAAAATATATATAAATTTCCTTTTGGAGACATTTTTAAAGAAGTATAAGTAACTTAACTTAACATAACTTAACTTAACTTACTCCATCGTTTAAATAAATACACGAAAATTAAGTTGTAAATAATATGCAAATTTACTTTTGAAAATATTTATAAATAAGCGTAAGTAACATAACTTACATGACCTTAGTCATAAACTCGGAGAACTTCGCGATTTCTTAGCCACGTTTTTCGACAGATTCGGTTTACTGTAAACTTTTTGCCTTACTAAAATTTTGAAACAGTGTACAGATTATCAATGATATAAACTTTCATGTGAAGGAATTTCTAAAGGCCACTCAGTACGAGGTCTGTAATGTTTCTGGATCAAAATTGTTTAATTTGGTCTCGGAAGTACTCTGGTAAATAGCTGTTCCTACGTATCAATAAACGCTGTAAGAATATTACTCTTTCGTGGTTGAACGACGGTTTTGTTGTGCTTTATTTAATGTATACAGAACTCACTGCTAACTCAAGATCCACTTTCGATAATAGCTAATGCTAATTTATAACAAAAAAAGTTTTTTTCGGAGGTTGTCTTCATGATTTCCTTTTGTATATCTATATTTACAACAGATATTCGTATTTTTAGAATCGTCTTTAAAATACACTTGGTAATTTTTGGGATCGGCCTCGTTTTGGGAACCCGAGTGGACGATTATATTTATATATTTGTTTAAATTTGCCTGGAGTCACTTTTAGGGCCCTTTTTAAAGACATTGGGAAACATTTTTGCCCAGACAAGATTCAATTTTATATTTGCATCTATTAGCGAGCTTAGCAGAGCTTTTTAAGCTATACCTAACGATTTGAAAAGAAATTAACCTCACTATTGGTTGATCTGCTTTTTCTTAGAACATAAGCGGTTGTTCTCTCTGTCTAAGTTCTAAGTCTAAGTCTTGAGACAATTGAAGAGGCGCTGCAAGCTTTAATTAAAAAGTTGAGCTTTTCATTACAACACTTTATCAGACATTTATTGCCTTTCAACTGAGATCTCTCCACAATTAATGAATAAATTTATGTCGAAATCATTTACTCGAATACTCGAGAGTGATTTATGGCGCAATATGTGGCAACTACTTGCTGGGAAAACTCGCGGAAATCACGCACAAGGACGATTGGCAGTGCAAGCAGTTGGAAACCGACAATTTAAATTACGCACAATTGAATTAACATTTTAAAATAAAGCGCAAGCGATATCGAATGCCACGCAGTCACGCATTTGCATGGAAATGTTTGTAGTGCAGCGACAGCAGCAAAAACAACAACAATAACAATATTGTGACGGAAAAGCTATTTGTCGCAGAAAAAGTTCACTGCGGCAACAAAAGCAAAAAACAAAGAAGGAAGCAACGCAGGGCCATAAAACTTGCGACCATTTGAATGAATCAAAACGTTGGAAAATTACCGCCGCAACCCAATTAAATGCACAAGCAGTGACGGCGGGAGGGCGCTGCAGAAGCGCGTAGATATGAATATGTTGACGGAGAATGGTCGCCAATAAAAGAGTGGGCGATACGAAAAACAAAGGAAAAGCGCAAAGTTCTTGCCACTGCCGTTTCAAGTGGAACGGAAACGGAAACCAATATTCGTGCTTACATCATTTATCAGTGTATAGAGTGTGTAGATATATAACGATTGTGAAGAAATTGCAAAACGCTATAACGATGATAGTCAAAGAAATCCACTTTGTACCACACTTGGTTACGAACAGAGAGACACGTGACAACTGCACAAATCAGTATGACCGTATTGACCAAGAAACAAGCGGAATAATGGCGATGGAATCACTGTAGAAACTACTGCACGGACTACAAACAGAAACAACGCAAAAATGAACTGCAAAGGTAACAACTAAGGGACACAACGAGTTTTTTTATTGAAACACAATCAATAATAACCCAGACAAAGTACTTGATGTTTGATAAGCAAATTTTTCGACAGAAGTAATTGTGACAGCTGAGAAGACGTTCTGTGTATGAAACTAGCACTCTTCTCTTCAAAGAAGTACAATAAGCTGAATAACCCAAAAAAATTTTTGACAGAACTAACTTTTCGACTAAGTTTGCCTTTTTAATGAGACCTTGAAGGCGAATGTAAGTCACTTTCTGCTTTTTCGATGTATATATTACGTATTTTATTGTTGTTGTTGTAGCTGAGGCTTGGCTTATATAAAATTCCGGCTCCATTGCTGTTATCTAGAATCAACAGTTGGTAAAACATTACATAGTTTAACCACTTTCAGATTAATATTCATGATTAGAGGGAGAGTGAGGTCTATCTGCCTTTATTAGAAAAGCTTGCGGTTTAAGGAAGAGAATATTAACTTTCTCTTATTCTACATTATAGTAATAATACAACATTCAAAAAAATCCATTAAGAAAATAATGAAGAAAACTCGAAAAAGCTCAGAAGGAGCTTCTAAAGTTGACAAGTTAAAGACTACTGAGCTTTCGGGTGACTAAGCTGTAGGTTTTTCTTTATATTTCGATGATATACTATACTTGGTACCTCATTTTAAGATATTTAATGTTTCTAATAGAGATAAAAGCATTTAAAGTTGATATATTAAAGGTTAATGAGTTTTTGGGCAAATCAAATAATATTAAGTTTTCGCAACTAAGACTTGTAGTAATAGCCTAACTAGTTTTTTTAAGCTCGAATATATTGGCACTTATCTTAAGGTATTTCATATGCCCAGTAGGGAGAAAAGCTTTTAAAGTTGACAAACAAGAACTAAGAGAGCTTTTAGGCTAATCAAATACTTCTGAGCTTTCGGGAAACTAAGAGTTCGACTATGTTCGACTTGGAACATTATTTTAAAGCATTTGGAACATCGTTTTAAGATATTTCATGTGCTTCGAAAGGGCAGTTTTAAAAGCTTATCAAAGCGAATTATTTATTGTTTTAGTTTTTACATGGAGAATAAATAATATATTTCGTGCTCTATTTCGATATAATTGTTGAGTAGAAATTTGCGTATTTTGGCTATTAAAAAATGATTCAAAAGCTCTAGCTTCAAAGCCTTTAAGCTTTCACATTATTGAACGTTGACAATAGTTGAACTCTGACTCTTTAAAAAGACGGTAATGATGTTAAAAGTTGTTCATGCGGTTTTTGTATTTTAAGTAGGGAGGGCTCCTAAGAAAGCTCATTTGAAAAAATAAAAGTTGTTTGAGGAAATTTTCTCTTCCGTTTTTTATAACACTAAAATTTATAATACACTAAAATTCCGTTTACTGGGTATGCAAATATCAAAAAAAAGACAAAAACAAAATGGCAACAAATATACAACAAAGTTAGTTACGGCAACTAAAATTCCGCAGTAAGAAACACAAAAAACGCACCTTTGTAAGTATCACCAACAACCAACAAACAAAAAAGAGTGAAGCAGAAGTGAACACAAGAATTGACAACACAAAGCAGAGTTGCACAGCGCCACAATAGAAAGTTTAACCGCATGCCAACAATGACGAGAATTGCGATTGCGAAAACAAGCAGTGAAAAATACAATTGTCTAACGACTGACATGGACAGCTCGCCTTGGAGGGGCTTGTCTAGCAGGCACGCTCTGTCGCTTCTCCCACCCCCAAAAATGAACGTTTCCACTTGATTTCATTGTGCCACCAACCACATCAGCTGTCGATTGTAGCCTTCACCAACAACTCAACTCAACTCAAGCCAATGCATTGTTTTTGCGCGCCAGTGTGTGAGTGTGTGTGCTGACACTTTGCCTGGCTTATTGCTAGTCCGTCCGCCACTCGTTTGGCTCGCACTTGCTACCAGTCTATTGTGAATGCGATGCATTTTGCATTTTTATTGCCCCAAACGGCCATCAATCGTCCTTGTCATGAAGGCTATGGCCGTATTCACTCGTATTTGTTCAAAGTAAATACACTCGTGTGCGATTTACACACTCGTTTTTATAATGTTTACGATTCCCATATGAAACATTCGGACTTAGTGTTTTTTAATGCGGGAAATTTGCCGTTTTGCTTAGATTTGCGAAGTGAAATATTCACATTGTGGGGAAGTTGGAGTGAAACGGGAAGTTTACAAAGCATTTCAAAGTGTTTGAAGAGTGACAGAGAGTGAGATGAGAGGGAAATTGAGCTACTTTGTGCGGCTTTACTCAAGAGAGTGCCGAGAAATTAGGTATTTTATTTTATGAAGAGACGAGATTTGGACCAGACTTTTTTTCCTGCTTTTGTTATAGAAGTCAGCCTAAGAATTGAGTCAAATACGTCAATCATTGAGGACTCAGATACATGGAAAACTGAGCTCAGAGTTTCTTAAGAACATAAACTGCCTCACCTACATCGAAGAGGATGAGTTGAGAAGTAGTGACTGACCCTTCAAATATTTCCAACTGAGTAATTTCCTCTCGATTTTTTTTTTGTTATGATAGCTCGCTAGAAAAACCAAGTCTCTCTCAGAGGCACTGACACTGAATTTGCTATAAATTAAAGTCATAAAATACACTTCAAGCATTCACAAATAAAATCCAACACATGTCGCATACACCTTACTTAAATGGCTTAAATTGCCCATCAGCGTGGCGACCGTAAATTTCAACGCACGGACACCCACATACATATGGTACCATGAAAAGGATCCTGCTTCCGCAAACCAATGTCATAAATATAATACTAAAGGTAGTATGGCTCATAAATTTTTCCCATTGTCATTTTTACCACATAAATAAATACATGCATATATTGTATAAATATATAATATACATATAGGCGCTATAATTGCATACATGATGAATTGTTGTTACAATACAAAAAGAAAATGTGTTTAAGTTGGAGTCATATAAAGGCGCTTTTATTTGCAGCACTTTTTTTATATTTGATATAAAAAATATCGTAAAGTAATAAATATGGAACGCGCCTAAATTTAGGCAATATAATTTTGAATTTGAATAGAAGTGAAATACAAAGCTTTGTGAGTTTAATTGTGATCGGTTGAGAGTTATCTTAATATTTTTTGTATTAAAGCTTTTCCTAGCAATGCTTTTGCTTTAAAAAATTGTTAAACAAAACTTCTTTGTTGCTAATTTCTGATTTTTACCTTATCTTTCTCTGTAAGTTGCCTTCGTTGCTTAGTAAAACCGTAAAAAAGAGGTTAAGGCTTGACATTATTATCAGCTTCTTTATTTGACATCACCCTAAATGTAGGCAACAGTGTAATCGTTGCCTACAATTAGGCTGAAAGTGAAATAATATTGCGTTTGTATGTAAAAAATATCATAAATGGGGTTCCAAATCTTCCTTTGATTGAAAATCTCCTGAATATAATAAATGTTAAGCATAAGTAAAAATTCATAAGAAAACATAGCCTTTTAATCTGACCTAACCTAAAAATTCTATACTTTAAAAAGACCTTTAAACTATTTTTATTATGTAAACCAATTTTCTTTGTAACAAATTTCTTATTATTTTCGCAAAACAGTGATTTGAAGCACCAAAGCTCTACAACTATACCTTTTTTCTTTCCAAATTTTTTTGGAAAATTTTATATATAACTTTGTGAAAAAGTTATAAAATTTTGGTTCTGTTTTCGTCATTCCTTATGGAATATTTTTTATATCTATCTTTTTACCAATCATTCCTTATTATTCTTTTGTTTGTTGTCATCCTAAATGTAGGCAACAATTTATATAACGTTAGTCCATAAATAAGAGATATCGGACATTCTTGATTGTAAACATTTTCGAAAAACTAGTTTTTGAGATTTCGATGATGGCTTTTTCCTGCTTACTAGAGATTTAATGGCTTCTGTGACTGATATTTAATTTAAATGAAATTAAATAACATAAATAAATAATGCGATACCTTTCTTAATATGATTTTTGTGGCTTAAGTTTAGTTTCAGATTGAAAAAGATGCCTAAAAATAAGAATATACAAATAAAAATTCTTTAAAAATATTTTTGAAATGACATCATTTTCTTTGCTTTCTTCTTCATGCATATCTAACTTTATTTTCCACTCAAAGTGACTTTAAAATCCAAATACTAAACAGCCTGTTTGTTTAACCTTTGCCCTTTTGCACTTTAAATCACCAAAGTGTTACAAAATTTCGATTACGCCCACAAACAGAGAATCTGGTTGAGTTTATTCATAGCAGTGCTAAACCAAAGGACAAGAAATTTATAAATTGTGGGCAAAGTAAAACAAAAATGTGATTTTATAGGTTATGTGGCCAAATAGTTGACATGTCGAACACACTCCTATTATGTATATTGCAAGCTTATCTGTGGGTCCACGCACCCAAACACCGAGAGTAAAATGTAAAAATGCCACTTTGAAATATATTACATATACATACACATATGTATGTATGTATATACTCATACATAATAAATGCATATTTGGGTAGTATGTAAAATGGCGGCATAAATGATGGGAGCAACCGAAATCTTCGAAATCGTGTCGGTTGCGGTACATTAAGGATTATGCGATGATATTTACAGAGACAGGCAACCCAGTACAACAGCCCAACAGCAGCAGCCCATGTCGTTAGTGAAAAATTGATGCTGATGTGGGCAATAGTTGGGCAAACACATACACTCTTGTAATAAAAACAAACAGATACCTCGGAAAATGTTACACTTTCGCCTGTGTTTTAAAATTTCAGCAAAATCACATGGCAAACTACCAGAAATGTGCTTGTAGTATGCGTGCATCCTCGTGTAAAAATTAACTCCGAAAAAGGGTTTAGGCTGCCGTGTCATGTGCTGCGGATGTGCCGAAGAGGAAGAAAAGCAAATTTCACACACTTTGGCTACGGCAAATCGAGCGTGAAAGGCAAAAATTAAAATTTTCTGCTTACTGCGCTTGTTCGCACATCCGTCCGGCCGCCGGTCTGCTCTTTGTTTTGGTTGGGTTGTGCGACCAGGCTCCCCTCTTCAATTATGAATTGATTAAAGTAATGTGCTACATTATTTCGTCAAGTTAGTTTTTCACGTTGGAAATTGTAGATTGTAGATAAGTGCGGATGCAGCAAAGATTCAGCAAATTTCCTTTTAAATAAACTTCTTCAAATTCACAAAACCCTCATAAATTGAGTGGCTTATGGAATGAATAGCAGATTGCTTATTAAAAGGCAAATGAATAGTAGATTTTTGACTATTATTATTAGATTTACAAACATACATACATATGTGTGTATATCGCATTGGTTAATTTAATATTTTTTGTTTAAGAACAAGCACATTTGGAGTGTAAATATTTACTCTAATTTTACCATTTTGATTTACAAATATTTTTAGGTAAATATGTACTAAATTAATAGCAAATAAAGACCAGAAAGAAAGTGATAATTTCCTGTGTAACCGAATACTTTATATTCTCGCAATTTATATTTGTAATCTTATTATGACAATGAGAAATTTTACCCCATATAATCGGCATAAAACCCACTTGAAAAACGAAAATAATTTTATATAATATTATATATGGAAGCTGGGGTAATTCCTGGATCGATTTTTTTTCACCAAGCTGCATTATATCCAATTTAACTTAATTTTGCTAGGATATCAGAGAGACGATATATACGGTATAAAGTCCCCCGATGTTTGAAAATCCGCATATTAGGTATATGGGGGCTAGAGCAGGTATTGACCTGAACTTGCCCATTTTTAACACATGGCATCTTCTTAGAAAAAAATATTATCTCAGAATTTCTATTAAATATCTAAGCGATCTACCGATGTTTTGGGTAAAAAATTGTTCATAGGAAATTTATTGTCCGATTTTTGGGCGTGCGATTTCACACTAATAATGCAGTATTTGCGCAAAGTTTTATTCCGATACCTGGATGGGTTTTTATTGTATCTATATATTGTAAAGGGAACGAATCAGATTGAATTTAAAATTGTATTATATGGGAAGTAGGCTTGGTTATAAACCCGATTTCACCCATTTTCTATCTGTAACATCAGGATGTCAAATCAATGTTATGTACCGTATTTGGTTGAAATCGGTCGAATAGTTCCTGAGATATGGATTTTGACCGGAAAATAGATGATGCCACGCCAAGGTACATTTATCAAAATAATGCCTACACACTTACGTTTAGCAGATGCTATACGAATTACACTCATCCCCGGTCCTAGGTTTTGAAATATTCTGCTATTCAAGCTATTCTACATTCTAAAACTTTTATAGCGGTGTCTCAACTTTCAAAATTTATTAAATATAATTTATTTGCGAATACTGTATACTATATAACTTAGTCTATGTTATCCACATTTTATTCCGAATGCCACAAAGAGTAAAAAAGTAAATCTCGAAAGTGAAAAAATAGTCACATTTGACCATGTTGGTGTTTAATTGTTCAATTTGTGTGTTCTCTGAATTTACTTTGAAAATTGTAATGAAATATCACTCATTGTTAATTTCAATGACTCTCTAAAATACACCATATAATCAAAAATGCTTAAAGCAAGATAAATAATTGAGCATACTCACAAGAGAATACTAAACGATTCATTTAATTTATCAAATTATGTCACTCAAATACTGTGCTTACCTGAAATGAAACAAAAGATACAAATCGAATTAGTAATGCTTGTAATTTTCATAATTAAAGCTGGACTAAATGAAAACAAATAAGAAATGATTATAATGTAATCACAGCATAAATACACATGTATAACAATATAATCTTGTAGATTTTATCAACAACTAATTTAGTGGTACAAACAACTCACTTGTACATGATAATAACGGTATACTGTATGCAATCGTAAAGCAGTTGTATATACAGAGATTTTTTAACTATGGCGGTGAGTTAGTTTTTCAGTGGTAATATGCATACATACTTATATATAAAATAACCAAAAAATGGTAATCACACTTTGAGAGGCACTGAAACCACGCTAAACAATTTCCTTTCTCATAATTGTAACAAATATGGCACAAAATCGGGGTCATATTATAGTATATGCATATAATATTTTCCATTTTCCACCCTACAACTGGCAACCACAACTTCATTAGCTGCGCTCAAATATTCATTTTCAACACTAATGTGCGCCATTAAATGCAAAAACAAAGTGGAAATACGAAAATACTCCAAAGAAAGAAAAAAAGCGAAAGTCAGCTTATTTTCGTAGCGGAAAGTACGAAAATAACAACAAAGTAGTGATATCGCGCAAACAAAAGGAAATCATTTCATTTTTACCAACATTAAATATAAATACAAATTTTTATGCGCAAACACACACACAGACTAGTTGAAACCACAAGCATTCAGTGGCAGCAGCAACAACAGCAAATGTGAAGCCAATTTGTGGCAAGCACGCAAGGGGGGAAGTGGGAGCAAAGCGAATTTGCTACGCTTTTTAACGTGTTCGTGACTTCGAAACACACGCTTTGACGATTATTATTACTGCTTGCCTGCTTTTGTTGTTGTTGTATGAATGTTGTTGTTGTACGAATGTTATTGTTGTTGTTAACAAAACGTTAATCTTGCTTGTATGCTAAATTAGTGGCGCGCTTACATGCGGGTGCTGGCAAGCAGTTGCGCTCTAAGCGCGTGAGGAGGAATGAGCGCGTGAATGGCAGCATGTGCCACGAAACGCCGAAAATGCTCACAAATTGCTTGGCAATGACGAATGTTTGTGGCGTAAACTTCAAGTTTTGTTGATTGTTTGCTACCATTTTCCTTACCTCACTTTCACGTCCAGCAAGCCAAGCGTGTTGCAAATATGCATACTTGTCGCATAAGTATATTTCCATGCCACCTACAATTTATTAGATATTTTCACTTTTCGTTCACATTTTCGTGACACAAATTTCACTTTTAGCGGGTATTTTCATTTTCGCTGCGCCTGAAAGTAGGCAATGCGCTTGAATGTAGGCAATGCGCCAGTTTCAATTTCAAATATCAATGCTATGCTTTATTACACCGTCACCGTGTCAACGAGTCGTAAAGTGTTTTGTGGCGAAACAATTGTTTTTTTCTTTTTTTTTTGTTCTTATAGGTTTATCCAATTCAAATACCCATTGTCATTGTGCTTTTACGACCTATTCCCGCAAATCTCTCCTTTCCCTTTCACTTGTTATTTTATTCAATTTACCGTTAGCGCACATGAAAATCATTTCAAGTGCCATTTCGCATCTCATTTGCACACTAAATCGGCTCATTACCAGCGACTAGTGACTATCCGAAAACAAACGGAGCACAAGCACATTTATTGGCGTAGACTTTGGTGGGTGGATTTGTCTTGAGACATTCAATTGGATTTAGAAATATATATACACACAGACAAGCGTACGAATCAATGTTAACTATTTGTGACTTCAATACTTTATTTACGATTGTCTGCCAATAGTTGACCTTGAGGTGAATGTGTTTTCTTGAGGTGAAGAGGTACAAACCTTTCTAAATGTATTATTGATATTAACAGTATTTGAAACCACGATTGACACGCTTGAACTCATTTTATTAGACAAATCACATACTATATATCAATCTATTATTATTTATTTCATTGAATTTTCTGTCATTATAGTTTGAAGTATGTACTCATTTATATGAAAAGCTTCGCTGCTTTAGCTCACATCCACTTAATAAAGCCATTTATCAACGAGTACATTACATTTGAAGTATTTAAGAGCTTGTTTATTTTATAAAAGCACGTAAAAGTAATTTTTGGCATGATGAATTCGAGCACCAAATACGTTTCTTTAATATGTTACGTATACGCCCTGGTGGCAGTATAGTGGAAGCACGCATTTGCAAAATTTAACATAAATACTGAAAGGGTTTAAGATTATAAGTTCACAACTAGACTTAAGAAATTGAGATTGATATAAAAAATGCACAATAGGCGTGGCGCCGCCTACTTATGGCTCAAAAACCATATCTCAGGAACTACTCGATCAATTTCGACGAAATTTGGTCATAACATTTTCTTTATGATGTTTCCGCTAGAAAATATGCACAAATCGGTTCAAAACCACGCCTATTTCCGATATAATACAATTTTAAATTCCTGCAGATTCCTTCAGTTTATAATATATACATCAAGAACCCATCCAGGTATTGGAATACAAATTTGCAGTAATACTCCATTGAAGGTGTGACATCGCACATTTAAAAATTTGCCAAGTTGGACTAAAGTTTTTCAATGCCTCAAATATTGAACACGAAGACCTCAGTGCAAATGGATAACCGAAAATAACGGCAAATCTCTCAGAAATTTTAAGGAAATTCAGAGAGAATCTCTTTCTTCTAATAATGTGTCTCTGTGCCAAAACTGAGAAAGATTGAGTAAATATTTTTCATAGCTCCAAAATACCTAATATTAGGATTTTGAAAATTCCGCCGAGCTTTATACCGTATATATCGGTTAATATGTCAGATACCTTACCAAAATTTAGGGATCATATAATTTTGGATATAGTGTACCATGGTGTCGGGAATGAATGAAATCGGTCGAGGAATCACCCCAGCCTTCATATATTATTTGTATATAATGATTTTCGTGATTCTAGTGGGCTTTTTGTCGAATATTTGGGTCAAATTATCATTATAAAATAAAATAAATAAATTGCGAGAGTATAAAATGCTCGGTCCCACCCGAACTTAGCCCTTCCTTACTTGTTATACTTTCGAAGTATTATCGTTATGAATTCTTTTGCTGATATTGCGACTAGAACGATGGAACAACGGAAATGCGACTTTACTTCTCCACTTACTTCTTGTTCAGAGACTATATAGAAGCTACAGGCAACTCTCTTGAGAATATATTTCTCAGAAGTTAAATATGCAATCAAAGAGAACTTTCTGAGGGCGCATTCAGCATATCAATTCTTCAATTAAATTTGTATTCTGCGTAGAAGAACAGAAGTTGACTACTTCTGGTGAAACTGGAATGCCTTCATTGATAGGCGTTCGAAATGCATTACCTGGAAAACAAAATGATCAAGAAAATATTTATCTTCTCTCCCTTGCATTTCTCGCATATTTATGTTTCTGCTTATAAATAAGTTCCTCTACACATCGATTTGTGTATGTTTACGCTTGTAGCACAGCAAATTTCCGCGAAATCAAAAGTGACTGCCAACGGCGTCGATTGGTAAATCAGTGTGCGACAACCAATTTCCCTTTCGCAGAAAATTGCATTTATCAGAGAACAACCCAGCCGGCTGTGACAGTGAGCGAATCTCTAGCGAATGAAGTGATGCGAAAGCGTAGCCGATTGCAGCAATTGATGGCAAGTCAAAGAAGAAGAAGATGTAGGAGAAAACATGAAAACAAGTAGCCAACGCAACCAAAAATAGCCACAAAAAGTGAGTGAAACACCCACAAAGCTGATCAAAAGAAATGCAGCGAAGCGAAATGCAAACTTATTTCAGCATGTAGCAGTTGTCGCAGTGTTTCCGCAGAAGAATTTGATTGATTTTATTCGATTTGGGATGCGCAATATTTTGTATGGTTAAAAATAGTTAAAAAGGAAATACAGGAAGTATATATTAGTAGGTGCAGAAGTTGCGGAAGAAAAATTATTACCGATATAAATATACGGTATAAACATAAAGGTGTCTTTAGCTTTTTTTTCGATAACAAAAAAGCAAATTTTGTTGATATTTTTTTATTTTTCTATCAAAATTATTTTTCTATAGAAATATCGGGAACTAATTCGAACTCTAGACGTACTCTTACTCAGAACCTACAACAATTCGACAGTACTCCCGATCTCAGAATCTATCAATTTAAAACTAAATTCCGAAAGTTTCAATGTTTACAACAATTGTTGAGGGACCTTTTCAAGCAAGGGTTTCTATACTAACCTAACCCTTAATACTATCTGTAAAACTGGATCCTCGATAGTGATCTCAACATTACTTCTGAATTCTTAAAATTTTCTGAAATGATTAAGTTTAAACTCAGGAATTCCGGACCAAGGGATCGGCTCAATACCGAAACTCATTTAAGAGACATAACCTCAAAATGTAAGACGATTCCGGGTCCTTATGGCCAGAACTATGGAATCACCATGATACTATGTATATTCTGTGGAAAATAAAAGGATCGGCTCAATACCGAACCTCATTTAAGAGACATAACCTCAAAATATAAGACGATTCCAGGTCCTTCTGGCCAGAACTATGGAATCACCGTAATTCTATGTATATTCTGTGGAAAATAAAGGGATCGGCTCAATACCGAACCTCATTTAAGAGACATAACCTCAAAATGTAAGACGATTCCGGGTCCTTATGGCCAGAACTATGTATATTCTGCATCTGGACTGCATCAACATCCCAAAACATGTCCTTTGGTCTGTTCGTTGGAATAATTTTGTGAAGTCCGTTCAATGTTAAAACTATGAGAATAGCAATCTTTGCAACAGCATTATGAATTGGATCCAAAAACCCGCTAAAATTTCTGAAAAATGTCTCAAGGTGGCCTTAAGTATTATTTTTTCTTTTCAAGATTCCCATAACATTACACACACATCTCAGCATTAACTAATGATTATTCCAAAATGTCCATGCAGCTGTTGAGGGACTTGGTAGTTTTGGTATTTCTGAAGCAGATATTTGAGCTTTGAGTAGAGTTTAAAATCTCCAGAACTCATAGAAGCTTGAAACCGCTATTATTTCTCAAATGCTAACACGGATCTTTTTGGAGAAAAAATCCCAAATTTTAAGATTCTCTCGACTATAAATCAAGGGGCAAATTGTCTTCGATCTCTCAACTCTCATATGGCGCATTTTCATATTTTTACTGTAAATCGCCTCTATTGACATTATATCATTTTAAACCAATATAAATCTAATCACTTTTCACAGCTTCTCGCAACACTCCTGCGTAGAGAAGAGTGTGAAACTATTTCAAATATTAACTACATTTTTGCAATGCTTTGTACTCTCATATCCTTCTGCTTAGTCGACAACACTCGAGCAGATGAATCGCATTGCATTTTAATTTGAAAATTACGCCACTCAACTACAAGAACAACAACAACACACACACATAACGGCATTGAGTTTCTTCGTTGCTTTCTGCTTACCAGCGACGTCGACGGCAAGTAATATCCTCAAAGCTTTTCGAATTGTTGCTGCTGCATTCTTCGACGCTACACACTCGAGCCTTGGAAGCGTTGCGTTGACTGGAGTGCAGTGGAGTTGTGCTGAGTTTGTTTTCTTTATAACTTTTCATTGCATTTATTTCCTTCAATTACTTGTGCGAGTGTGTGTGTGTGTGGATGAGTATTTGTTCTTCGCTTGCTTGCCTTGTGGCAAAAGTTTCCAGCGAGCATACCAAGTGCTTAGTTTCTTCATCATTTTCTTTTATTGCTGCTGTTGTTGTTGTTGTTTTCTTGTCTTCTTTGCTTCCAAAGCGATGATGCCAAAAGACTTGCGAGCTTACAACTTTGGCATCCGTGCGAATATGATGCAGTCAGTGCTGTCTTGCGGCCAAATTTCGCACATTCGCCGCACGCTCATGCAACAACAACACTTGAGTTTCTCACTTCTACTCACACAACTGTGTGTTTATATAACTGCATACAGTTATATTCTATATTCAGTCCATTAGCACGTATTTCGTTTATTCAACGTGCATATATTCAGCACTTCAGTCTTCTATAGTTTTGTGAAACATTCTTTGTTTATTCTGTAAATTATTATGTGCGCTTTGTTTAGTGTTTACTTATGTGTTAGTGCTTCGGAGCAAGTATTTTGTATGAATTAGTTATATTTTAGCACAAATACCGCTATATAAGACTATAGTTTATTGTAGAAGAAAGCTTGGGCCGCAGGCTGAGATCAGTGCAAACAGAAGTCGCTTAAAGATGCGGACTTCTTAAAGGCAAGGATAATCAAATGATATATGAGTGAACGATGAAAACTCATAAGAGTAATGAAAAGCTCAGGTAAGTCAAAGGTACTACATTGTTTCTTCAAGTTGCAAATAATCCGAATTCTGAAACGGGTCCCGCTGTTTCGATCATAGTAAAGCTTTTAAAAGCTTTTCAATCATATTGGAGCTTCTAAAAGCTTTCGATACTAATTCAGACGCAATTTGAAGTGTGTTGGATTTTAGAAAGTGTGTATATAATCAGGATATCGTTTAATGTTGTCTAACTAATCTACGTCTCAAATAGTATCAAGAGCTTTTAAGAGCTTTAATGCAACAGAAATCGGATTCTCAATACTGTCATTCGATTGTCCTACACTATTAGAAGATCACAGGAGCTATGTCTGCGAACGAACATGACTCTGGTGAAAATTATGCAGACCAGTTTGTTTGATTTATAACGTTTTCAGACAGACAAATTAATTGATCAATCAAAATTTTTATTGAGAGACCCTTATTTGCCTTTAACAATGCCGGCTACTCGATGTCCCGCTGTTTCGATCATAATAAAGCTTTTAAAAGATCTTAAATCATATTGGAGCTTCTAAAAGCTTTCGATATTAATTCAGCAGCCAATTGAAGGGTGTTGGATTTTAGAAAGTGTGTATATAATCAGGATATCGTTTAATGTTGTCTAACTAATCTATGTATCAAATAGTATCAAGAGCTTTTAAGAGCTTTAATGCAACAGAAATCGGATTCTCAGAGTAGAAATACATTACAATATGTAATACTGTCATTCGATTGTCCTACACTATTAGATCACAGGATCTATGTCTGCGAACGAACGTGACTCTGGTGAAAATTATGCAGACCAGTTTATAACGTTTTCAGACAGCCAAATTAATTGATCAATCAAAATTTTTATTGAGAGACCCTTTTTTGTCTTTTACAATGCCGGCTACTCGCTAACCGATCAGCTGTTATACATTTTTGTTTTGGCTTTTCATGAGAAGTTGGTAAGTTTCATCAGCTGATAGATATTTTTAGCAGCGACATCTACCGTAGCTTTTTTTATCAAAAAATTCAGCCAATCGCAGACAAAGAACGTATATAGTACGTCTTTGCCGCAGAGTTGCATTTCAGTTTCAAGTCGATTAAAATTCAATTAAAAATGAATGTATATTTTAATGATCGATTTACCATACGATCTTAATAAGCGATTTAATAGACAAATTATTAGCGGTTAATTAATCAATTAGCTCCTGTGTAAAAAAGCAATATGTTAAAGGTAAATCTCTCAATGTTCAGACAACTGGAAGATCTTTTCATAAGCAAGAATACAATAGCGAACCTTCCTGGATATGGCAGGAGTCTCGTTTTGGTAACAAACATGAATTATTGAGCTGAGTGAGTCTTACGCTGGGTAAAATATTAGTATCTTCGCTACTATGGATCACTTTATTCATACAATTACTACGTCTATCCTATCCATATAGTATCGAAAGAAGCTGCCACAAAAGCCTTGGGCCAATATTTGAAACACCAGAGTTCATACTGGAAACCAGTCTTGAAATGATATCATATCATGTCTCTAAGGAATGTATACTTGATAGAAACGGAGTAGATCTGCGGAAATCTTTTTAAAAAAACTTAAAAAATAAAATTGCAAAATGTTCTATTCTTAGAATGAAAGTATAGGTCCTAGTTAGGAGTTCTATTATAGAGATATTTTACTAACTTCTGGAACATAAAAACTTTGGGAATCTTCAGTCATTTTGGAATGATGATCTAAGCTGAGAAAAATCACCTGACAATTTCTTATCCAATATTAGTAATTTGGGGAAAATATATTCCGAGAAAGTTTTTAACAAGATTAAAAATGGAATGGGCGGCCATTTCATCGTTGAATTAATTTACAAATTGAATCTTAGCATAAGTGTGTGCAGAGTGAATTAATGAGCTATGCATGAAGAATAACAACAGTTCAGCGGAATAAACAATCACATGGCCAACTAATTTGCTACCACAACA
Source organism: Zeugodacus tau (assembly GCA_031772095.1). NCBI lineage: Eukaryota > Metazoa > Arthropoda > Insecta > Diptera > Tephritidae > Zeugodacus > Zeugodacus tau. The sequence continues at coordinate 64,842,571 of CM062650.1, read as the reverse complement.
AAGCACCAGGCGAGTTGCATTAATAAAATTAAATGGTTTACGTATACTGCGGTGCGCTGTAATTGACGCTTAAGCCAAGAGGTCCTTTGAATAAATTACCTCATTTCAAAGCTCATTTATTTGCGCTGACTTCCAACAGCATTTCAACATTTTTCAAAAGCCACAACAACAACAACAACTGCAGCTATAAAAAGTCACTCGCCTCAAATTCAACTTGAACTAACAGCTGCACCCCCCGAGGCCAGAAGAACAGCAGGAACTATATATGTATGCTTTCATTGAAAAGTGTCACTGCGAAGCGAGGCGCCAATGAGCTCACTTTGCCGCTTGCACTCAATAGCCAACTTGTGTTAAATCATTTATTGCTTTTGCTATTGTTGTTGTTGTACACATTTAGTTGATAGCGATAACTGAAGAATGAAAGAAGCGCCTGTGATGATATTCGACAGCTTCGACGGTCAGTAGTCAGTAGGGGGCGCGACCTACTAATAGCGGGGTTGCGGTGGCGCAGAGTGGCAGCACACAGCTTGACTTCTACGCCTTGACACACTCGAATTGCGTTGCAGCACACAGCAGCGTTTATATCACTTCCGCTTCCGGTTTGAGGCACTCGATTGCCAAACACACACACACATACACAAGTGATAGCCAATTGTGGGTGGACCCGAAGAATGCGAAAAATGAGCGCAACGCCGTTAAAAGTCGCACACCCACACACACACAATGGCTGCGGAAGAATGGCACACAAAGTGACACGCGGCAAGATAGAGATAGAGAGCGCGTGAAATGTGAGCGGTTCGGCGGGTGGGCCACTTTTAATTGAGTACCACGCTTGTGACTTGTCGTCCACGTCGTTGACTTCAGCGCAAGCGAGGTACTAAATTGAACGTGAAAAATGCGAGGATGACACGCTTTCGATGCGAGTGAAAAATTCCACGCCACACAAATTGCTGAAAGCAATATACTCGTAGAGCAATTAATGCGTTGATGAATTTCGGTAGAAAATGGTTTGAGCACAACAAATGGGTAGAGCAGCAAGGATGGACAACCGAATGAATAATCGGAAATAGAAATTAATAAAAGAGAAAATTATAAACAAATGAAAAAATAGAAATATTTTCCAATATATCCAGTTTTTAAAATAAAACCGAATAAACGGAAATCGTTGAATAAAAACTAGTGGAAATTATAGACCGATTTCACTCGTTTTTGGTACCAACTTCTATGTTTCTTCGTAATTTTATAATTATGGTCCGATTTCATCCACTTTTCACACAGATTTTAAAAGTGGCGTATCGAACTAACAACTAGTATAATCTGGTATAATAAAATATAGATATTTTAGGCTACATAAGGTATAGAATGCTTCGATAATTCTCAACAGAACCTTTTTAAGAAATCGCGACCAATAAATATAACAAACCGATATCTTTCAGATTGCTGGTGATTTCGTTAGATTCGTTACAGAAATCTTTTTGTCGATGATATACCTAAATTTTACCAATTAAAAGCTGGAACTAAATACTTCTTCTAAGCATTTCAAACTCATAACGCGCTCTGCTGATTCAGCCAAAATTTATACCTTGAAAATCAAAAAAAAAAAAATTTGGTATAATCTGGTATAATCAAATTTAGATACGTAGTCCTAAAAAAGCTATAGACTGCTTTGCTAATTCTCAAAGAAGTATTGTCAGCAAACACGAGCATCAAATATAGCAATTTGGTTTCGATACCTTTCAAATTACTGATTGTGATTTCAACGTAATTAGGTCGGGAACCATACTTATTGAAGAAATGTGCAATTTAGACCAATTAGAAGTTGGAAGTACAAATATTTTGTAGGTATTATCCTTTCCTTTTTCCATTCGTCAAAAATTTGGAATGTGGCGAATCGAACAAACAACTGGTATAATTTACAAAAACTGGTATAATCAAATATAGATAGCTAATAACATTTTAATGAGATATTGCACTAAATTTAACTTTATAAATTTGTTGTTGCTTTCAATATTATTTTTTGAAAGAGAACGAAGGCAAACATAACATATAAAAGAAGTAGCGATTCGAAGTTGAGTAAAAAATTTTGACGTTTTACGAAACCCAGTGCGTATTTTATGTCTAAATTTAATGAGCTTAAAAATTTAAACATTTCGAGAAAACATCAGCAAATGATCAAATATCTATACTCGTTTACTCACTCAAATCTTTCACTCTTCTAAAAGCCGTAAAAAACCAAAATCAATATCATTTGAGCATATGTATAAATAAGCACATAAATTCACTGCTGTCATTTTCCACGATTCGAACGTGCGTGCATGAATCAACAGTAAAAGTTTTATGCAAAAAAAAAAAACAACAAAAAAGATAAAAAAATTTCCAAAAAAAGTAAAAAATAAAAAAACGATAAAAGAAGAGAAACCGAAAAACTCAGTCATTTTCATTAGACGAAGTACGGCCTTAGCTTTCAACGTCAACTTTTAGCCAAATCAAGGTCAATGTGGTGGTGACACGGCGGCTGCCGCTATCTGCCACAGTGCCACAAAAAACGTGCAACATTAAACAGTAAAGGCTGAAAGATGATAAATTGCCTGGCTAACTATAATGGAGTGCGGCATGATTTGTAGTACGAAAATTATACGAATGAAAATAAATAGTCAGGGTTAAGTGTCTGCTTGGTGTGGGAATGTGTGGATTTTAAGGTAACGCTGTTTAATAGACAATAAATAGTGAGTTTTTCTAGGAAATTATTCAAAGGTTTTCGGAGCGTCACTTTTGTAAAGAGATATAATATGAATTTATGTAAGTTTTTGAGGAAATCAGCTGATGTGAAAGCATAGCTTTAGGCGTTTAGGGCAAGAATGTTGAAATTTTCTGAAACATATACGATATTAAAGACTAATATTTATAATATTAGGTCCACAACTTTACTTCCGCCGTTTTCCAGTAGATGTCTCTAGGGTCAAGCACTGGTCGATTAAATCGTTTTATATCGATCTTGGACATTTCAACATTAACCCAACAAAATATTTGTAGAGATCTGTTTGTATCCCAAACTTATTCTCAACTGAAAATGTCACTTTTTGAGCCATATTCTCGACATTTGCGGGAAATTTTGCTTTTCTTTTTTTATTCCAAGAAAAGTGCGGCTGAGGCTCATCCACATTTGTAACAGTTTTTATACAAAAAAAACTTAAAAAAAAGGGCAGGAAGTAAAGTTCTAGACCTAATAATTATTAATATGTAGCCCTTACTATTTTTTAGAATTTTTTACAACAGGGTTGCCACCTGTTTAAGTCGTTTAATACCAAAATTTTACAAAATAAATTCATTAACTTGAAAGCAAGCAAGAAAAGAGAATATTTTAGCATAAAATGTTTAGCTGTTCAGCCTTGCCAACTGTCGAAAATTTCATTTATCCTTAATCCAACTCACTTGAATTAAAAATGTTGAATATATCAAAAAATATATTTCACCAATTTCTATTCACTCTTTATGTGAAAGAGAAGCATATCTGTGGATGTGGATTATATTATACACACACACACACACACTTATAAAAACACAGCTTTTGTTCGGTTTGAAACGGAAACACGTGAACATGATGGCGCCATTGTGTGTCTCGCAATCAATCAAATGCTGCTGTATCCGCAATTAAGCGCCGCCGGCACTTTTTACATACATATCTACAAATATTTACACATTATAATTACATGCGTTAGACATATTTTCACTTGTTCAGTAGATAGATGCTTTTATATAAATTTTAAAATTCAGATTTGAATGACTGCAGGATTTCTGATATAAAACAGGCATTCAAGCATGTAATGAGCTAAAAAATTATAGAACGATTTAAGCGGCACATAATATATATTTTTTACAGATAATACTTATAAGCATAATCTAATCTCTTTATATACAGATATTAAATGTATCCAGTTCACAATAATGTACTCTATGAATGCTTCTAAATAAGTGTTCTCCCCCTTAATATTTCTTTGTAAATTTTTTTTATCATTATGCTTGTAACTCAATACGGCATCAACAGCAGCAACAAGGAAGGTTTTTTACTGTAAGTTAGTGTAATATAAATGAAATTATTTGAATTGAATTATAATATATTGCATATTGGAAACAATTTAATTACACTTTTCTAGTGCTGCAACACACTTCCGCTGAGCACAATACCGTTAATAAATTATACGAGAACAAGAATGTATTTGTTAGCATGATTTATGGCGTAGACATTCACACATGAATCTATTGTTCGCTGGCTTCGTTGCTGTGAAAAGCACTCAAAGCTTCTATTATTCAGAGTTACCATAAAAATCCCCATCAAATTTAAATTCAAACATTAATATAAAAGGAAAATATAAAAAAATAGTTTTAAAAATTTTCATTTTCAAAATGAAATTGGCCAATTCTGTTTTATTTTTTATTTTCCACAAATAATTTTTTGGAATGCTGACAGTCCTTGGCCGGATAAAACTCCGTTTTCGTTCCAGGTACGTAGAAGCGACTGTCGTGGAAACGGTATTATAACTTGTTTAGATAGTAGTTTAACTGGTATAAAATTCTCTTTTAATTTCTACTTAAGAATAGTCGATACGAAGCAATTTATAATATTAATGCAGCCAATATAATAATTTGCTATCAAAAGCAAATTTATTTATTTTATTTAGTCAGGGAATTTGAACCTTTTTATTAGAAACATAACCTATTTTTGAAAAAAAAAAATTAATCAACTCATAAAAAATTTCAAAAAATATTTAAAACAAGAAAATGTAATATAAAATAGAAATGCTTAAAAAATTATTAATTTTTTAAAAAGAAAATATTATATTATATTTTTAGTTGTTGTTGTTTATTCTTTTTTCTGAGGTAATTTAAATATTTTCGAAAAAATATCTTTGTAATGCAATAAAATATTTTATGGTGGGAAATGCTAAGAATATTGCCAAAAAAACATTTTTATTTCGAATGAATATTTTTTTTTTGTTGTTTGGATTTTTTTTTTTTGTTTGAAGAAATATTATTTTCTTAACAAAATATATTACATATCAACATTTTTTATTTATAAATTTTTTAATATTTTTTGTCAAATAAAAATTTGCTTTGAGAGCAAAATTGGTTTTTCTTTTATGGGGCACACCTATTCTGAAATTTCAAAAGAATTCATATTTCGGTAGATTACACATATTAAAATTTCAAATCGATATCTCAAATAGTTTTTGAGTTATAGCAATTTAAAGAGCAGCCGCTCGGTAACAGTGAAAACGATCATTTTATCTTTAAACGCGTTTTTCTCGAAACAGCATTTTCCGAATTTGCTGCAGTGATTACTCAAAAACAAATGATCCGATCACTATCGAATTTTTTTACATGTTCTATATATAGTTTTCCGTGCAATGACCTATCGATTTTTGATCTGATCAAAAAATCGAATTTTGGCAGGCCAAAAACGACCAAAATTTTGGGTAAAATTCTAATATTTTTTTTTAAAACGCCGCCATATTGTCAATTTTTTTTATTTTTTATCGTAGGTCATTGTACAGACAATATTATCTAGTTTAACGAGAATTTTCTTTTTTTAGATTTCATCCACGGAGAAGGCCGTGCAGCAGTGATGGACCTTTTTTTTCGCGCCGTTGGAGATCGACTATAACTTAAAAAATATTTAATTTTTTCTTCAAAAATTTCACTTTCAATTTCAAATTTTTGCAAAGTAAATATATATATTTTTTTTTAACTATAAATGTGCTTATTGAAAAACCCAAGTAGAAATATTTTATAAAAGAAATTAATTATTATATTATATCTTTAATTTCAGTTAAATGCGGAAAAAAATAAAATTTTAATGAAAATATTATATTTTAAAATTTAATATTTTGATCAAAAGTTTATGAAAAAATTACACTACCATAACATACACACATAGCAACGCTCTCTTAAATTTCCATGCCTCATAGTAGGCTAGGCTGAAAAACTTGCCTTAACACTTACAAATGTTTACAAAATAACAAAATATGTGCTCGAGTGTGTGTGCACCCGCTTGTTTGTTCCTGCGGAACTTCATGCAACTGAGATAAACATGAGCATAACGGCGCATGCACATACATAAATAAACAGGAAATAAACAACGCAGCAACGCGTTGCCATGAAATCAATCCTCGTCCAACTGACGGCCGACGAGCCAACAAACAACTTTTTGTTGCATACTTTACGGCGCGCACGCATACAAAGTGGTGAGTCCAGCACCCGGACACATGCCTCCATACATAAATCAGCCGAAATGTTTTTTTTTATTGCCGAAAAAACGGAAACGTAAATTCACTTCAATGATGATGGAGTGCGCAATCAAATGAGTGCTGTTGTTGGGCTCTACACAAATGAGTCTTAATGGGAGTGTTTGGCTGCAGCGGAAAAAAAGCACATGGCAGCGTACAGACACGTTGAATAGTGTTCGGTGACCCAAAAACTTTGGCGTTGCGGTTGCGGCAGATAAACAAATTGACACGTAATCAATAAATGAACTCGGCGGCAGTCGAGCGAATGCATTCGCGTTCACACATTTGCATTCGGCATTGCAGTCACATGCTCGTTACGTGCATGTAAATAAGGAGACATCGATGTGTTTTTGTTATGCACCCAATGAAATATTAGACACCGGAAATAGGAAATCAAATGACGTTGCGGTTCATTTAATATTGTATGCGAGGCAGCAAAAAGCGACGAAGAAGTCAGAGAGCGAAGAAGCAAAGCAGAAATATTGCATTCAAAGCTTTAAAGCTTTAAAAGTCATGATGCACCGCAAGAATTTCAAGAGTCCTTGAGCTCATATTCATACGGCACGCCCCCATTCATAGTCATACTCGTAGAACGTGTGTGCAATTTGAAAATTTTCCATAAAATGACAGTCCTCAAGCGTGCACAAAAGCAGCAGTGGCAGCGACAGCGACAGGCGTGTAGTGGCAAGCTGCAGCACTTCATCAACGCTATTCAGCTTTTCTATCTATTTTTCGTGTGCGCCCGAGTAAGTGGGCAGAGCACTCACTCAGTTCGCATCTTGGCCGCAAATCTCACGTACACATATTGTCTTTTCTTTTCGTTTATTTTCTGCTCTTTATTATTATTATTTTTTTGAGCTTTGTGCTCAATTGATTTTCGTGTCGCTTACACCTGCAAAAATAGTTGCGGCAAAGGAAAACGTATGGTAATGGGACATGAGCAGCTTACTAATTTCATGCCAAAAATGTGTGATTGCAAATGTGCTTAGATTTGATGAAGTGCTTAGATTTAGTACTTAATATAACGTAACCTTGATGTTGTGATATTGAGGGGCCCTGTCATTTTTCTGTAAGATCTAGTACATGAGATAAGTATCTAATATGGCGATGATTTAAATGACAAATATGTTTTTTCTTAAAAGCTCAAAAGCTTTTCAGAATCAAAAAACTTGAAAAGCTCAAAAAGCTTACTGTCCAAAAATCGAATTTCCATAGAAAATCATTAATTTAGCTTACAAACTGTGTTTAATCTATAATCAAAGACAATGTGGAAACAGGTTGAAAAGCTCAAAAAGCTTTTTGAGCGAAAATCGAATTTTCATAGAACAAGTAAGGAAGGGCTAAGTTCGGGTGTAACCGAACATTTTATACTCTCGCAATTTATTTATTTAACTTTATTTATATTATATAATACACAATTTGACCCACATATTCGTCATATATATTGTATAAAGTCCATTGAAAGTTGGAAACCATAATATTAGGTTAGAAGCACCGAGGTCCTCGTGTTCGATGTATGGGGCCTTAAAAACCTATGGTCCGATTTCGGCGATTTTTAGAATGGGGTGCCACACTATAAACATAGTATTTGTGCAAAGCTCTGCACCGATATCTTCACTAGTGCTTACTTTATATATTGTAAAGTAAACGATTCAGATTGTCTTCAAAGTTCTGGTATATAGGAAGTAGGGGTGGTTGTGAAGCGATTTGACCTATTTTCACAACATATCATTGGGATGTAAGGAAACTATTACAAACCAAGTTTCATTGAAATCGGTCGAGTAGTTCCTGAGATATGGTTTTTGACCCATAAGTGGGCGCCCATTTTCCATTTTGTAAAAAAATCTGAGTGCAGCTTTCATCTGCCATTTCTTATGTGAAATTTAGTGTTTCTGACGTTTTCCGTTAGTGAGTTAACCCACTTTTAGTAATTTTCAACCTAACTTTTGTATAGGAGGTGGGCGTGGTTATGATCCGATTTCTTTCATTTTTGGACTGCATTAGGAAGATGCTAAAAAAATGAAAGTTTGGTTTATATAGCTCTATTTAAATTAAATTAAAAATTACATCCAAATATGCCCCTTCATAGTGCGATCCTTCATACCAAATTTTATTTCCATAGATTTATTTATGGCTTAGTTATGGCACTTTATGTGTTTTCGGTTTTCGCCATTTTGTGGGCGTGGCAGTGGTCCGATTTTGCTCATCGAAAGCAACCTTCCTATGGTGCCAAGAAATAAGTGTGCCAAGTTTCATCAAGATATCTCAATTTTTACTCAAGTTACAGCTTGCACAGACGGACGGACGGACGGACGGACGGACGGACAGACAGACATTCGGATTTGAACTCCACTCTTCACCCTGATCACTTTGGTATATATAACCCTATATCTAACTCATTTAGTTTTGGGTGTTACAAACAACCGTTATGTGAACAAAACTATAATACTCTCTTTAGCAACATTTGTTGCGAGAGTATAAAAACAATATATAATTGAAGCTAATATAAGTTTTCGGTATGAAAACTGCGGAATCTCTAACGTTTAGCTGAAATAGCTCAAAAAGGTTTTTTGAATAAAAATAAAATTTCCTTAGAAAACCACTAAGCTCAGCTTTTAAACTGGGTTTAATATATAATCCAAGCGAATATAAAATAGCTAACAAAATTTTGTAATTCCAGCATGAGAAAGCTTTTTGGGGATGAAAGATGTGAAAGCTCTTACCTTTACACAAATGTCAAACAAATACATACATTTTATATATTTTTTCAGCCTTTTTATTTCAGTATCTAATCTGTGAAAGCTCTATGAACAAATGCTTCAAAAAAAAGCTCTTTCATTAGAAATACGAGAGTATTGAAATAAATGTTTGAATACTTTTACCTAGATTATGATATTTTTATTAGATACTGGATTTAAGAATTGTTAGTTTTAGAGGGAGCTTTCACAAAAAGTTTCCAGAAACAATCATTTTTGGAATATTAGTATTAAGAGCGTCAGTTGAATATTTTGAGATAGAACAATCGTCATTCAAGATATTTTTTACTCAATATTGGATTTAAAAATCTGAAAATGATATAGAATTAGATACATGGAGCAAAAGGCGTAAAAACTATAAGCAAACTAAAGTTTAACCAGTAGATAGCGCTGCGTAATATTCTTAAAAATTGATCAAAGCTTGTTTTAAACGAAAGTAAACCATATTTAAGAAGCTTCTTCCTCTAATTACTTAACTACCGAGATTTGAGTTTATTGTTATTTTATTTTTGAAGCGAAAATTTAGTAAAAAGCTCCGCCTAATAATTTTGTTACCTGTCCGCAATAATCTTTAAAATTTATGTTCCCTTAATCTGTGTAATAAATACACGTATTTAAAGATAATTGCATATTTTCATTTTATTGCCACCTTAAAATATAGAATACTTGGCAAATATTCAACTAAAAAACCAAAATGTTTGCGGTGAAAGTGTTGCTTTGTGGTATTTCTCAAGGACACTACATCAAGGTGAGAATTACTGCATACTAATCACATATGCAGATTGCTTATAGCGTTGTATAAGTATGAATATACAGTTGTGAGACATTAAAAAGCATTTCTACAAATAGTTTTGAAATTTTTGTTATTGAAAGGTACGGATAGTATAATCATGAGAATAATTTTCGAAAATCTAGGGGACTGGAACAAAGACAGGGTGTAAATTTGTGAAAAAATTCAATATAGAGACTTGTTTTAGGAGCAATATGTGATTTACGATTTGAATAACTTTGCCGTGGTGTGTTCAAAAAATAATGGGAATTTTAAAATTGAAAATTTCATAGGTCAATTACTTTATTATATAGTCAAATTTTCTATTATCCGAATAAATAAACATTTAATAAAAAACTAAAATTCCCGTTATTTTTTGAACATATCTTGTATGTTAGCTTTGATCGAAAATTTCCTCAATGAATGAAATCATCTTACTTGAAATTAATATTAAATAGTTTTTAGGACATTCGTAATATAAGAGAGAAAAATTCAATAACTTGAAATACATGCATGAGCAGCTAGATGGCGCTGCTGAGCAGATATCAGACTACTCGAAATTCAATGAAAACTTTTAAAAAGTTTCTTCAAATATCTTTGAGTCACACATAATCATACATGTACCGTTATTTCAAATATAGAAATTCAATAAATACACCAGCGTTGCTTTTGTCCCACACACAACTGTACAAACTTATGCACTAGTATCCACTTGACTTTAAATATTTCACATACTCGCTGCATGCCACCATAAATACTTGGTCGCAAGCACTTTTTTCGCCCGCCAAACGTAAAACGTAATAGTTTGTGGCAGAAATTCTTACACGTGTAAGGGCATGACGCTGCTGATAGGATTTGCATAATTTTTTGGCTCAGTGTAGCAGCAGCACCCACACACACACTCACACACATAGAGACGCATGCAAGCGAACTTGAAAGCCATTAGAATTTGCAAGACAATATTTCAAGTGACGCGTGGCACTCGAATTTTTTATTGTTTTCTGTTGTTGTTGCTATTGTACATACAATAAGTGAATTTGTATATTTGTAAGTATGTATGCAAAAAGGGTGAGTGAATATGTTAGTGAGCCGCAGGTAAGTTGAAAAACAACTACAAGTAAATACAACAACAAACACACAGAGACACATATTTGTTGTTTAACAACGCCAAGGGTGACCGGTGAGGGGTGACTCACGGGAGAGGGACACACGTTGGGGCCATAAGCACCGTTGTATGAACACTATACACAACCTTGATTGAAGTGATTCACACAACAACAACGGAAGCTGACATTTGCATTTCAGAGCATAAAAGGATATGAAATGCATTATATATGCGAGTGAACAGCAATGGCAGCAACAACAACAACAGCGCCATGATATTGCAACTGTTCACAATGCAACTAAAGTGGTTGTTGTTGCAGTTGTTGTTGGTGTGCCAAGGCGCAGAGTGATTACCATTTGCGGCACTGGTGCATTTGGTGCGTCTAAGTTCGTTCTGATGGGCGGATGTCCACTCACACATGAGTGCAGTAGAGCTGGAGAGCATGCGTATGTATGTGAATGTGTGTGCGACCGTGCGGGTGAGCGGTTAAGTGACGTGTGGCGACGCAGCAATGTGACAGAGCAAACAAAAACAAAAAAAATGCAAAATAAAAGAAATGCATTCATACAAAATCGAGCAACTAACTTTTATGCCACATACACAACACATACATACACACATATGCAAATACACTTGTAAACATACAGAAACAAACACACGTGTGTTTTTATTTATTATACTCTCGCAACAAATGTTACTAAAGAGAGTATTATAGTTTTGTTCACATAACGGTTGTTTGTAACACCCAAAACTAAACGAGTTAGATATAAGGTTATATATACCAAAGTGATCAGGGTGAAGAGTGGAGTTCAAATCCGAATGTCTGTCTGTCCGTCCGTCCGTCCGTCCGTCTGTGCAAGCTGTAACTTGAGTAAAAATTAAGATATCTTGATGAAACTTGGCACACTTATTTCTTGGCACCATAGGAAGGTTGCTTTCGAAAATGAGCAAAATCGGACCACGCCCACAAAATGGCGAAAACCGAAAACACATAAAGTGCCATAACTAAGCCATAAATAAAGCTATGGATATACAATTTGGTATGAAGGATCGTACTATGAAGGGGCATATTTGGATGTAATTTTTTTGGGGAAGTGGGCGGGGCCCCGCCCCCTACTAAGTTTTTTGTACATATCTCGCAAACCAATGGAGCTATATAAACCAAACTTTCTGCAGTTGTTTTTTTTAGCCACTGCCTAGTACGGTCCAAAAATGAAAGAAATAGGATCATAACCACGCCCACCTCCCATACAAAAGTTAGGTTACTAAATGTGGGTTAACTCATTAACGAAAAACGTCGGAAACACTAAATTTCACAGAAATAATAGCAGAAGGAAGCTGCACTCAGATGTTTTTACAAAATGGAAAATGGGCGTGGGGTCGCCCACTTATGGGTCAAAAACCATATCTCAGGAACTACTCGACCGATTTCAATGAAACTTGGTTTGTAATAGTTTCCTTACATCCCAATGATATGTTGTGAAAATAGGCCAAATCGCTTCACAACCACGCCTACTTCCTATATACCAGAACTTTGAAGACAATCTGAATCGTTTACTTTACAATATATAAAGTAAGTACTAGTGAAGATATCGGTGCAGAACTTTGCACAAATACTATGTTAATAGTGTGGCAGACCCATTCTAAAAATCGCCGAAATCGGACCATAGGTTTTTAAGGCCCCATATATCGAACGCTAGGACCTCGGTGCTTCTAACCTAATATTATGGTTTCCAACTTTCAATGGACTTTATACAATATATATGACGAATATGTGGGTCAAATTGTGTAATATATAATATAAATAAAGTTAAATAAATAAATTGCGAGAGTATAAAATGTTCGGTTACACCCGAACTTAGCCCTTCCTTACTTGTTTTATTTTTTATTTTGCAGAAAAAGTTATTAGTGTACTCAGCGTCAACATTTGCATCTAAACAAATTTCAGTTACGGTTATTGCTTACTTTGTAATGCAACCAAGGTAGCCTACATACTATGTGGGGGTTGCCACTTCTATAGCATTCTGTACATATATGTACGTGCGTGTGCTTCTATTTGTTCAAGTGCAACTAAAATAAATACAGTTCACAAATATTTATTTTGAAAAATTTTAAATGCTGAAGTGCATATGCTCATATGCATTATATGCAGATGTAGTTACAGTTAGTTCATATATTGTACAGTCGATGGCAATTCAATTTTAGGCAGTAGTCTGCTTTACAGGCTTCAAAAATCGATTTTTTTGTTTTGATTTAAATCTCTTCCAAAACTATCCAAGAATATGTCTTTAAAATTCCAGAGGCCAATTCGACATATTTTCGAAGCTAGAGCAGTTTTAGTGGCCGAGCGTCGAGCAGGTGCGAATGCGAATCCGAAAACTTTAAAGCGCGTTTTATCGAGTTTTCATTTTCACAAGTGTTAGAAAACGGTGCCGGCGATAGCAAAAATAATATATATGTCCGATCGAAAAAAAATAAAGGACAAAAGTATTATTTAAACTACTTGTTTTGCAACTTAAAGTCAATTTTTTTCTTAAAAAAGTGATTTTTTTTTTCAAATTTCGAAAAAATTTGTAATTTTATAACTTCTTCGGTATTTGTTTAGTTCATAAAGAAAAGAAACGTATAAAAATTAAAAAAAAAATTGGTTCGATTGTTTCAGATGCATCGCACGACCATCACCGGTACCGATTTACAAGTGCAGACTCCAAGCGCTCCAGAAAAATACTTACAACTTTGAAAAAATTTCAATATTTTTTAATAATAAATATTGTTTTTTAAGCCTTAAATATAGTACACTGTCGTCTTAAAATTCCGTTTACCGCAATCATTTCCTTCCCTTTCAAAAAAAATGCTAAAAAACGCTTTTTTTCGGCTTCTAAAGCAGACTACTGTCTTAAAGTAAGACTTTTTTGCTTTGTATTATGATGTTTTCTGGTTTTGCTATGTTATGTTATTTATTATGCTATGCCATGCTATGTTATGCTATGCTATGTTATGTTATGTTTTTGTTTTTTTTTTTCTGTTAAACAATGTGAAATTCTGTTATACCATATGTGCTATGTCCATATTCACCACGTCTCAAACATATTGCATAGCTCCATACATAACATAATATGATATTTTATGAGATATTATGTCGTGATAAAACCATACGTTTTATTATTGCTAGCTAATATCAAAAATAAAATGGCTATTTGTCACATGGTTACGTAAGAGACACAGTTATAAGTAATACGTAATTATGTTATGCTATGCTACAATATGAGTAGACATGAAAAGCTCAGTTTTGATATAATATGGAGCAGATTTATGTATGAGCTCTAGATTAAATAGAATTGAAGAGAGAATTTTACATTGATATCATTGCATACACTAAGGCGCTTTAAAGTGTAATACAATCACAATCAGAGATATGTTATTTAGCCATGTTATCATGTTCTCTTAACAATGTTTGGAGTATTATTTATTATGATTAGGGTAAGTTATATTGCCACAAAAAATTAAAGTTGTTATATTGTATGAAGAATTATTATACGGTGATTTTATGTCAAAAATAAAATATTATTGAGCATATATTTAACGTTCCATATGATATTAGAGGTAATTATTTCCCGATGTAACGATTTTGTGGTAATTTATTTAAATATTATCGCTTTATATTATTTTGATAGGTGGTAACCGTATTTAAAAATTTTCAAGATTTTTCAAATACCTTTTATTTGATACCAACATATAGTATTGAACATATTTTAACAATTCGTTCGAAATAAATATTTTAAAAAGGTGGTTACAGTGGAACTTTCATGAATTGAACTTCTATAACTCGCAGATCTCCATAACTCGAACTTCTATAACTCGAAGATAACTCGAGCTTTGGAATTGGCAATAGCGTTTAAAAATCAAATTTCATAAAAATTTCTTTCCATAAATCCAATTTTTCGACGAGGGCATAATACAAAATTTTAAATTTTACTATCGAGGCAGAATTTTAAAACTGTCTATATTGTATGGAAGGGAACAAAAAATATGATATTACACTTATGGATTGCATAAATCATATAATAAAAGCATTGAATACAGACGCGAAAAGTCAAACAATTTTTATTAAAAAAATGGCCTATTTTCAATATTTTTTTCCATGTAAAAAGTTATTTATTTAATTCAAACTTTTTTCTGTCTTATAGATACATATTTAAAGAATAACTTCTGAAATTTTCAAAAAAAAAGTAAAACTCCTCCATTGCGACATCATTTCCGGTGACCTTTCGGAAATAAGGTGCGTCCGCGTTGTCAGCATAACTCCTGACAGGATCTTCCAAAATTAATAAACAACGAAGGAAAGACAAAAAAAAGGAAAATTGGAATTTTGGCAGACATTTTTCCGAAAAAAAAAATGTCGGTAAAATTTTTTTGACATTTTTTTTTTTTTTTAATAGTTGTAATTGAAAAAAAATCCTTCGTGCAAGTACGAGTAAATTGTATCTCGAACATCTGTTCAAAATTTCATCAGGATCGGTTGAGTAGTTTTCGAGAAAATGTGACTTTGAAAACACGGTTCCGAGAAAAAAACATTTAAAGTTTTGAGTAACAATAATACCTGACTTGGAGCGCACACCTTCCAAAGGCTGTATCTCCGAAACTATTATTCGGATAGACTTGAAAATTTAGGACAATATTCTTGAAATACTGTAGAAATTAATAAGCCAAAAAAACAAAAAATCGATTTTTTTGAATCCTCGAAACCGCTTAAACAATAAACAAAATTACAGAAAACATGTTTTATCGTTTTTACTGCATTTATTTTAACAATTTTTTTGAATTATATATTTTAAACAGGTAGCAACTCTTACCAAAAATATTTAAAATCCTACATAATTAACCTATATTGTAATATTGAACTAATTTTATAAATTAATTTAAACTGTATATTTTAAACAGGTAGCAACACTGCTAATAAAATATTTATTTTCCGAAATAATTAACATATAATAAATGAATATATTAATTTATAAATTTTTCTGCACTGAAATGTTTAAATAGGTGGCATTACACCACAAAAATATTTAGAAATGTAAGCATTCTCAAAAAATTTCACTTTGAGACAACTCTCTTTAATATTTTTTCATTTTTGTTATTATATGTTAAAATTTTTAACCTTATAATTTTATTTGTCTTAAACCAGCCGACATTGGGCATGTTGCCACTCCGTTAGAGCGAACGGTGCACAGTATTAATATATACAGTTATCTATCATCTAATTTTGAAATTTCGATATCGAAAAATTCGAAAATGAATTTTCACCTAAATGGAAATATTAATAATATTTTTCACACAAGTGCATTCTCGTTTTCGAACACCAGCCAAAACAGTCAACACCATGCACGCAAAACCAAAAACACTTCACACAATTTTGATTTCGCTTCCCGCTTTTCCATCTCATATACTGCCGTGCTGTTTTCGGTGTCAGGCGTTGCACACCATTTATCCTGTGTAATTTGACGCGCTCCACTGACATTCGCTGACCAAATGTAACACATACGCCGCGGCACACACACACAGCAACACACTCACCGCACTCATCACTGTTCACCGCTCACCCACTGGCGCATATTTGAATAAATTTTTCCACATTAATTATATGAAAACCGCAACCGCGGCGTTTGCAGCAAAGCATTAAATTCATTTATTTCCATTTGAAATGACGCCGCCGCCGCTGGTGCTGTTGCTGCTGCGAGTGGTGGCTGCCGCTGATTCCGCATTTAATTGCTTGTAATAACTTTGGCAGCGCTCGGGCAGCGTGGGCGGCGTTCACCACAGCGCTTCCATGGCGTGGGACGATGTGTTAACACACACACACATGCGACCAAAAGCAAAAACCAGCAGTCAAAAATGATGACAGAGTGGCCACCTCGACGCTGATGAGCGGTGAGTTCTCAATTAATTTTACGCTGCATTCGCGAAGCGTTCTACCGTTTGGAATTATGCGCAAATTAAATATTAGAAATTGAGATTTTAATGAAAACAAATTAGGCGGTAGAGAAAAAACAAAAGCAACAGCAAAAATCTCATTTCACGCGTTCTGAGAAAACAGCTAAAATATGCATTGCTCTCCAAGTACCTGACTAAAATATTTTATAGTTATATTATATTTTTACCGAATTTATTAATTAGCTTCTATTAAATATGCATTTTTCATATCAGCGTACAGTAATAAATCACGCAGTTAATTATCAGTGTCTGAAAATAAAATTTATTGCATACGTTGCCTACATTTTGGCGCGCCGCTAAATTCAAAAACTAGATACCAAAGGCATCCAACTGAGAAAATGAAGCTTGGAGAGCATTGTAGTAGGTATTTGCGAGAATTATTACTCGATAAGTCATCTCATTTCGATGTTTGGCTTAATCTGGGGATGTTTAAGTAAGATCAGTCTTAAAACGGGTACCAAAATATATGCTTCGGGAATTTTTAAGGGTGTTTATCGACGATTGATCTATTCTGAAGTTTATGAAATTTGACATGACTTCAGTTTACGAATCGGCATGAAAACTTCATACCCCAAAAAGGTATGATCCAAATATATATCGAAATAGTTCCTTAAGAAATAGTTCTGTTGCATTTATATAACGGTTATACCACCGCACCCAAAAAGAATGATGATCTTCAACGTTATACTCTGAGAACCCTGTTCGAACACATAAGGTGAAGGTAAGGAGGTGAAGATGGAGTGTAGTAACATTATGATATGATGAAGAACCACAAAAAAGAACTATAATAAGAGGCTCCATACCGAATATCACTGACTCCAATAGGCTGTATGGAAAATACGCTAGGATGACTAAACTTCTAATCTGGCCGCCTGTGCTGAGTACCAAATAATATTTTTATTCGATTTTAATTGCTTTGGACACCGGTAGCGTCTGTGATAGTAATTTGAGGATCTGCTATATCAACTGGGCGATAAAGTGTACCGGAAGATCAAAGACGAACCCAAAGACTAGGCAGACCCAATATTAATTTTAAAGATGGGACAATTTTAAAGATGTGAAACAATACCTCGAATTAAATTTCCAAAAAAAAAAAATATTTATTTTTCATTGTATGAAGACTTTTGTTTACCACTGCGTGTGTCAGTTAAATGTACAAAAGACCGTTTTAATTGAGAGATACTATCAAAAAAACGTTCTAGTATAAAAACCAATTTTATGGATACAATTTATCTACGATTTCCACAACAAAAAAAAAACATTTAAAGACCGATATTGTTTGTTTTCTATCACTTCCGGTGACTGGCACACACTACAAAAACAATGCAGGAAATACAGAAGTCTACAAGCTAACCGCATAATAACAACGGCAGAGATAACAATTTATACAAGGCACAATACAAATAAGCGGGAGCTTAACAAAAAACCAGCCAGATGATACATGCAGACAAAAATATACAAAGAGAGAGGCCGCCATGAGCTGTTAGTCAGCAGATGTGCGTAGAACATATTGCAATTGTCATGACAGACACTGATTGCTTTGGATAGCAAGCGGGGCAAACATGAATGAGAGTGCGAGGTGCATTGCGTGTGGCGCTCATTTCCATAAGAAAAACATACGAAATTCACGCACACATACACACACACACACTTCCTTGTATGCCTCACGTGACACCAATTGTTATGGCTGCCTGCCCGAAAGCGCGCTACATAAAACCCAAAAATTTTTGGTTAATTTCTGTGTTGGAAACAGGGTTGCACCCTTCACACTTGCAGCAAGCAAATTTCGAATACATACATGCATAGTATATGTAAATCAAGTCAACAGTCAGTTTAGACTGCGTTTCGCCTTTACGCAACAAAACATTCTTCGAAATTTATTGCTTTCATTCATGATTGCAGAAAATATGGCGAAATGCAATGCCCAACATATAATCCACCAATGTATATATATGTTTGTAAGTATGAGTGAAGTGCATTTCGGTGAAACTGAAGTTTCGCACTGAAATTACACCAGTAAGAAAACTTTTTTAGGTACAACAACAGAAATTACGAGCGAAAGCCAAAACTCGAAAAGTTCCAAATAAATTTCAGCAGCCGGAACCAGAATTAATGACCGAAAGTTTACAGTCAAGTGTACCTGAGAAATGCGTAGAAAATACGACTTTAGCCCAAAATGTTTAGTAGTCTTTGTTGCAAAATAATTAAAAAGCTACAATTTCAAATGTCAAGATTTTAAGGGAAACATGTGGTTGGGTCAAGCCAAAAGTTCGATACTATAAAACTTCGTACAACGAATTAAAAGTAGAGTTTTGATGTTAAAAGCTTTTTATATGTAATGTCTTAGTCATCCCGAAATTTGTCGGGGTTAAAATAATATATAAAAAGTTACGAGATCCAGACAATTCGGAATAAACATAATAACCGAAAATTTTCGATATAATAGTTTTTTCTACAAAACAATATAAAATTTACAATTCCATCTGTTATCACTCTTGATACCACGGTTTAATGGATCTGGCAGAAAGTCCTTTATATAAAACTTAAAACAAAGAGTAAAAAATGGAATTTGAGCTTTTAAAGCTTTTTGGCACATATAAATAGTTAACAATACCGATATTTCGAGATTACAGACTAGACTACAGTCCCGCAAATTTTGGGCATAATAGTTTTAGCCACAAAATAACTTAATAACTACATACAAATCGAGCTGCCATCACTATTAAGGAGCCTATGATGTTGAGCCAAGCATAATGTTTTCAATCTATAATTTAAAGCAACGGAATTTGAGCTTTTAAGGGGTTATATACAGTTAGAATTTTCAAAAAATCGATTTTTTTTTATTTCATTTTCTTAATGTACATATATTTAAGAATACACACAGAAAATTTCATATCGTTCCGGTGAATATTTTCAAAGTTACAAGCAAATGAAAAATTTGAAAAGGCGTTTCAGAGTGCTTTTAAGTACAAGGTCCAAACTTTAAACGCGTTTTTCTCAAAATGGTGTTTTCAAAGTCGGTGATCAACATTACTCGAAAACGGCTAGACCGATTAGTCTCAAATTTTAACACGACCTTCTTAAATATATTTTTTAGTAATTAATCGTAGATTTTTTCTCTCCGATAAATATTTTTTTTATAAACAATTTAAGGCCGAAATTTCGGTGAAAAATCGATTTTTTTTTTGAGAAACCGCCATTTTGTCAAAAAATTTTATTTTGCTTATTCCTTCGATTAATTACTAGATTTAACATTATTTTAACGAAATCTGTTTGGTTTTTTAATTTCGGATGATCCAGTTCCGAGATATAGTGGTCACCGCAAAACGTCTTTTTTGAGAGGAGCTCCTGGAGATCAGCTGTAGCTCTTTTTCAAATAAATATTTTTACTAGTACTAAGTCTTAAAATACAGTTAAAAGATACCATAATATGTGTATAAATTTTTGGATCAATAAATTAAAAAGTTTTCTCAGAAAAAATTCTGGAAAATTCACTTTTATAACCCCTTAAAGCTTGATATACATAACGAATTAATGATCTCTATATTTCGGGATTAACAACAGCACTTTGGTGTTATAACAAGTTAACGATTTCGAGATTACCGACTATATGACATTATAGTATGTTAACATATGAAAATAATCTCGTCCTAAGCTTGTTCAATAATCTAACCGTTTACATATAGCCAAATGAGATTATCAATGGTCAAATGTGTTGCATTTGTTATTGTATTACACATATTTCTCTCGTTGTCGGCCATTTTATATATTTATACTTTTCTCCTCTTCTTCGCAAAATTATCGATAAAACTAGGAAATAAACTAGGAATAACACAGAAAATCTAGTTGTATAAAACGAGATAATATTATAATCTCGGATTATCAAGAGAGGAATTTTGTATGAGAAATCTCGTTTCATAATTACAGATTATCGAGTTAAGCCCGTAAATGGAGATAATCTCGTTATATGTAAACATAGTATTACCGACTATAATTCCGAAAAAATTCGGGATTTATTTTTTTTTTAATTTTTCAAGATTTCTGGATTATAAAAATATTTTATTTTGAAAAATATAGTTTATGAAAACCGTCCTAATACATTATTAAAGTAATTTGAGATTTTGAAGAAATGACATAACCTAAAAAAATGTATTCTAATATTGTATATACTAGCTTACCGACATATTAGTCGGGCGTAGGGATATAAAATACAATAAAAATATAAAAAAACGTTTGTAACACGAATCTAATCATCATGGAAACAACTTAAATTTTATGCATTTCAGTCAGACCTTGGACGATTCTTAACTTCCCATCACTCTCTTTCTCTCTCTATCTCTCTCTCCCTCTCTCTCTCTAACAAGAAGCTATAAATTTTTGACAGAGAAAAATTTGGAAAATTTTGAGAGACAGTTTTATCATCGAAGGTCTTGGGTCTTAAACTGACTTTGAAAACTTGAAGAGGGTTATATGACAAAAATATATAGTTCGTGGTTCTACAGATCTCTGATTCAAACTGAGTACGCGGTTTCTTTGTTTTTCTGCATTTACTTTAATTTTTAGGCTAAACTGCCCTAGTATTTCAAATCACAATAATATAGTATTTCAAATGGCAATAATTCAAAATTTCTACATATTTTTAGCCCTCAAAATTCCTTCCCTCCTTTTGATACCAAATCAGCAGGTGACTTTACGCCGAACAAATGTTGGCGGTAATCAATTAAAAGCGACACAAATGAGCTGGCAATTCGTTGCGCCAATTGATATTTCATATAAAATTTTGCTAAAAGCAACAAAAACGAGGCAAATAATCAACAAACTCACAAATAACACTTCGCAGGCATACAAATATAAACACATGAGATGCGGGCATAATTCACTTGTGGCAACACTGTCAACAGCAAAAGCAAACATAAATAAAATAACAGCACTTTGGTTGTATTTGTGTCTGTCGCGCTCTATTTGTGAATCATTTGGGAGCAGCAGCAGCAATTTCGTGGATGCAAATTGCTATCTCTCCTTCCCCCTTTCTTCTTCCCCTTCGCTTCAAATCGTATTGCCACGCTATTACCGTTATATCAATTGACATCTGCAGGTGTCATTCACATTTTAAATGAATTATGATCAAAATCATTCACTCTCATGACTCTTCGTTTGCCTTAATAGCTTCGCTTCGTTTCTCTTACGTTTTATTCGTTTGATTAATACGCGCCGCGTGTGTGCGCTTGCAACATCTGCCTCAGAAAGAAATATTTTTTCTGTTTTGCGTGTTGCAGAAATTGTACAAAAATATACATATGTACACCGAGAATTTCAATGAAACATGACAATTTATTGGAGCTTTTATTATGCATTGCATTTGGCCAAATTCGCACAAATGACTTTTCGTTCATTCGAAACTTGATTAATCGCTGCACACATATTGGTCGAGTGCAGCTATTGAGTGCTGGCATAATTTTCGTCCACATACAGTGGCTACCGAAAATATTTTCTGAGTAAGCTATGAAGAGAGTATATCTGGAGAGACTCTGTATGAGGTATAATTGCGAATGAATTGGTTTCCAAAGCATACTTTTAGGATTGAATTGGGTATGAATTAGTCTACAAGGCATACCTTTAGGATGCGATTAGATATTAATTAGTCTCAAATGACTGTTCTGAAGCAGACAATTGGCTTTATTTGTTAATGGAATAGAAAGAAACTAGTCCCGTTCCGTGCCCATTATCATAGAAAAGGTGATTAGTTTCTTTTTTCTTTCTTTTTGTAGATTTTCCAATACAAAATGGTGTATTTAGTCAGGTTATAGCACTTAAATGACAGTGATTCCTTATATCTCAAGGAATATTCAACTCAAAAGCTCTGAAAAAGCTTTAAAATTTCAGTAACTTAAATCAACAGCAACATGAATGAACTCGAACACCACAAATCGAGAAAATTATAAAAATAAAAAAATTCACTTTACCACACGCATGCATCCCTGCCACAAATGCAACTTTATTTACGCTGCTGTCGACCATATTGTTGCCATTTTCGTTAAACAGAATATAAATATTTCCGTCAAGTTAATGGAATGCATGTCGATTTTAAAGTGCTCGCCGCCGGATTAACTTGTCCATATGGTAATTGAGGATGTAAATATTTTTTCAATTACAATTTTTATTTTTAAATACGCGCAACCCCATTAAGGCCTTTAAAAACCATATTTCACACACACTTAATAAATGTGGCTTGAAAAGGAAAGGCGAGCCTTCGTTTCGAATGCCATTTGTTATGACTCGTTATATAGCATATGTTGTTGTACGGTTATATGTATGTATATGAAATATTTTTCGATGTGCTGTGGCTAGTTTGTGGTCAGTGAACACGCAATGCTTTTGTTTTAACACTTGCACACTGCCTTCTTATATGGGTTTGTGTGTAAGAGAGGCATGCAAATTGGTGTGAATTGGTATAAATATTTAAGCATATCTCAGTAAGGGTGCTCCGTCGATATGTCTGCAATGCAGAACTATTATAATTTCGCACCAGTTCTTGGGAGCTTTAAAAAGCCTTACAGCTATGTTCGATTAACCAAATTTTGAAGAAAGGAAAATTAGGAAAATTTAAAAAAAATACAAGTTTGGTATTTCAGTTCGAAATGACGCATATTTCGCCAAAATTTAAAAAACTGGTATAAATCTAATAAACTAGTATAAACGTATATGAAGAAAAAAATAAGGGATTTATGTACTTAAATGACGTCTCCACATGCTTGCCTTTGATTCACCAAAATTGGAAAAAACTGGTATAAATTTAATAGTCTTGTATAATTTGCCAAAATATTAAAAACTGGTATAAATAGAATAGACTGGTATAATCGTATCTATATGAGAAGAAACTAACAATATTTCTGTACTTGAATAACGCCTGCACATACTTGCCTTTGATTTGACAAAATATTAAAAACTGGTATAAATATAATAGACTGGTATAATCGTTTATAGAAAAAAACCAAACGAATTCAGTATTTAAATGACATATCCACATACACTCTTGAAATTATGACAACAAAACAGAACTCCATCATTACAGTATAGTGGCAAATCGAAGACGACTACTATTAAACTGATGATCTGACTTTAAATGCAAAGTAGCCAACGCAGTAGCATTATTTATACTAAAAATATTTTCAAAATTAATTATTTTTGTACTTCACTGTAAGCATACTCAATTCACTCAGCTATTAAAGGACGATATGTCGTCGCAACGCCTATTTGTGTCTGACATGTTTAATATATGCCGTTAGCTATATGAATAAGCATTGATCAACAACGGCCGATTGTATTTGACCGTTGTGCGAATTTATTATTCACTATTTGTATGGGTTATTTATAGCACCGACAGGAATCGAAGATAATACGAGTAGAATATAGAGAAGTGAATGGCATGTTAAACTATTAAAAGCAACAATACAACAAAAACCACACAAACATATGAATATGGCACACAAGCATTAAGGTTAATTAGTATTTTGCGGACAACAAGCAAGGACAATAACTAACAAGCAGACCCACATAAATGCACATACAAACATATTGAGTTTAGAATATGCTGAGAGTAAAAGCATAACGACGGCATAATAACTTTTGAAATGCCATCAAAAGCTCTAAGGATTATCTGCTTGAATAATGTTTGTTGTGTTCAATGAACGGAAATGATTCTTTGAATTGATTGGATTTCATACATACAAGAGAACATACACATACACACAGAGATACCACCTTGACCGTTACCGTAACTGTGGTCACACTGTACGTCATTGATAGAAAGCTTCCAGTACACTTTGCTTGATGAGAAAATGCTTTTGCTTTGGTTATTTAATAGGCTTGTTTGCTGAGGAATATGAAACTGTGCTTTGTGCACTCATTTGTTGGTCATTTAACTGACCACAATGCCTGAAAGCTGACTTGACGCCTGTCAATGTGTGTGTGTGTTGTTGTTTTGTAGTGATAAATTGTGCTCTAAATGCCAAAACAATTTTAATATTGTCTAACCGACTTTCGTAAGTAGCAAACAACAACAGACAGATAGATTCTCGCTAAGTTAATTAACACGAATCGCAACGAATCAAAGTTGTCAGCTTATCCATCAGTAATGATGGATAACAAATCGGTATTAATCTGTTTGAGACGAGAATTAATGAATTGTGGATTTCGCATTATTTTGCTATATTTTTGGTAAAATCAATCATTTACTTTTGCTGCCAGCAATTTATTGGTATTAGAGGAGATAATAGGCATAAGCTGTCTTCAAGTGGTATAAACGCTTACTATTCAGTTTTTCTTAAATTATACCAGTCTATAATTTGTATACTAGTCTCTTATATTTATACCAGTCTCTTATAATTATACTAGTCTCTTATATTAATACCTGTCTTTTATAATTATACCAGTCTCTTATTTTTATACTAGTCTCTTATATTTATACCAAACTCTTATGGTTATACTAGTCTCTTATATTTATACCAAACTCTTATGGTTATACTAGTCTCTTATATTTATACCAAACTCTTATGGTTATACTAGTCTCTTATATTTAAAACAGCCTCTTATGGTTATAATAGTCTCTTATATTTTATTGGTTTATTCATTTCACAATTCAACACAATAAATTTGATGTATATTATTTTATGAAGCATTGAAAGCAGACTTGTTCAATTCTTGACCAATTTAGAGTACTCAATTTTATATCTAAACTGGTTCTTAAATTTTTTTTAACATTTCTAGAATCCTCAATGATATGCTTGTATTCAAATAGAAAATATATTGGAGATTCGCGAAGTATTTTAGTTTAAAAAGCAATTCTAATTTAACTGAAATTGAAATGTACATTGTCTAATAAAAAAATTATCCTACCCATAAAATTGTTTTCGACAGATGGAGCTGTTGTCAATAAATATAAAAAACGAAAAGTCTGCCTGAAACATATTTGCACTTCAAAAGTTTTCATCTTAACAGGGTCTTCCCTAA
>CM062650.1:64659157-64811657 GCA_031772095.1 Zeugodacus tau | reverse complement strand
ATAAAATAAAATAAATTAAATTAAAATAAAATAAAACAAAATAAATTAAATTAAAATTAAATAAATAAAATAAAATAAATTAAATTAAATTAAATTAAAATTAAATAAAATTAAATAAATAAACTAAAATAAATAAAATAAAATAAAATAAATTAAATTAAAATATAATAAAATAAAATAAAATAAAATAAAATAAATAAATTAAATTAAATTAAATTAAAATAAAATAAAATAAATTAAAATAAAATAAAATAAAATAAATTATATTAAATTAAATTAAATTAAAATAAAATAAAATTAAATAAATAAAATTAAATAAAAATAAAATAAATAAGAAAATAATAAATAAATAAAAATAAAATAAACTAAATTAAAATAAAATAAAATAAAGTAAAATAAAGTAATATAAAATAAAATAAAATAAAATAAATTAAAATAAAATAAATAAGAAAATAATAAATAAATAAAAATAAAATAAAATAAATTAAAATAAAATAAAATGAAATAAAATAAAGTAAAATAAAGTAATATAAAATAAAATAAAATAAAATAAAATAAATAAGAAAATAATAAATAAATAAAAACAAAATAAAATCAATTAAAATAAAATAAAGTAATATAAAATAAAATAAAATATAATAAAATATTATAAAATAAAATAAAGTAAAATAAAATAAATATTCTGCTAAGTTAAAAAATAGTATTATTAATAAATTGTTAAAAAAAGTATTAATAAAATAAAAATAATAAAAAATTTTAATAGTTTAAATAATTTTAATAATATTGAGACCAAAAATTCAAAATATATTTACGTTTAATTTTTTGAATTGAATTTCAAGATTGATTATTTATAGATTCAAATTATGAAAATGAAATACATAAAAATATTACTTTTTTAATATATTTATTACTGTTCGTTATTTAATATGTTACATATAAATATTAAGCGTCTTACAAAAATGAAGGGAATCATCACAGTTATTGGAATTTACATTTATTAATTAAATTTTCAATAATTTTTATTACATTTACACACAACATTGATTTGTTAATATTCTTTAGTTAGACACGTTTGGGTTAATTAAGGTTAGTGCACAGTAGGAGCTACACACATAAGAGAGTAATACATTTAGAGCGAGTACTTAAATACATACCTATAGAAAAAAAAATTGATATGTATTTAAAAACATGTGTATGCATATGTAATAAAAAAAATATAGTTTTATTAATATACAGTTGAAATCATAATTCTTTTTATAGGTTAGTTGAGAAATAACTGTAAATTGCATTTCCATATTTTTAATTACTTCACCAACATAAATTTGCTTTTCTAATAAATAATGTAACGGTTTGTAATAAAATACTGTTAACTCATGAATATCATAGCACAATTTCGGCAGCTGTGCGCCCACACTACCACTGCAATGCGACATTTTGCTCTTGCCTTAATGCCATTAAATATTACAATGTGTCAATAACTTTGCAGTTAAATCAAGCCATTGAAGCGTAAAATAAAAATAAAGTGTTGGAAAATGAACAGATTATCAGGGAAAATAGCTTTAGATACGAAAAATCACGAAATTGCGATAGAAGAGTGATGACATACATATAAAAATACGAAATAGATATATGATTTTGTATAAAAGATGTGTGTGTGTGTGTGTGTTTGAGCATAAATTTGCCAGCTCACACTCGCAGCTACACAAATACATATGCAAAGTAAAAAATAAATAAAATCGAGTCAAATTCGAAAATATGCTTGCGAAGTGTGCCATTCCAAGCATTCGTCCTTGCCCGCAGGCATAGAGCCAAGCGTTTTCCACATTACATACTCCCTTTTGCTTTATTTCTTATTCTTTTTTATGCTACTTCTTCTTTCACTTTGTGTTTTGGCATTGTTCTTGCTTGTGCAAAATATCTCGTGCTGCTATCTCAGCCATTGCGGCTTTTACTTTGGCACATTTGCCAACATTAAAATCATGTTACTGCCTTCTTTGGCATTCGCTCTGCCACACAGGCAACAACACACTCATATGTACATATGAAGAAACACACTCACACATTCAACAGAAAAAAATGCCGCACAAGCCTTTCTTGTCTACTTGCCAAATTCAAATTTGCATCCTCATTTCCATTCCATTCCATCACATTTATTTGGCACAATGCGCCTGCGAAGAGTTGCGACACTTTCTACTTGGCACTCTCCGCATTCTCCCTTCTTTTAGTTGCGCAAATTTCATACTCATTACATTTTAGTGCTTTGCCTGCCTGCCTGCCTCTGTCACTTTCACACACATAAATATTTGCGCAAAACACAAACACAAACTGGGATTTGTGGCAAGGTGAGCAGCGGTGTAATCAGGAGAGGATGATGAGCTGCTGCATTGTTTCACGGCTTAATGAATGAAATCGGCATTTCTCTCTGGCGCATTTGCCGAATTTAGTGAATTCTTTGAAAGCGCATTAATTCGCTTGTGATTTGCATTTTTGTTGAGTAATTGTTAAATTAAACAAGAGAGAGTGAAAGAGAGCGTGGAAATTAGCAATTGGAGCACAAGCAACTCATTGCAATTACATTAGCGGTAATAAGAAATAAAGGATGAATGTGTTATGTAAGAATATAAGTATCTCGGAATCGTCACATATGTTATTAAATACTTGAACAAGTCATCTCGTCAGCTGAATGATAGAGTTTAAGAAATATTTCGACGATTGGAAGCAGCGATGGCGTAAGTGCATATTATCGAATGGGGACACTATTTTGAAGGCGACAACATTATATAGACGTATGAATAAATATTTTTCAAAAAACGAAAATTCCCGTTATTTTTTGAACACACCTCATATATAATATCTTGAAGGAGTTCAAAATAGTGTTTTAACGAATTAAGAGAACTATTTGATCTTAACGATAAATTTGTATTTAAGGGTTTGAATGTGAATACTAGAGAGCCGAAGCCTTAATTGGCATATCATTTTTCTTCCGACGAAATGCAACCCTGGTGAGAGACAATACAAGTAATTTTATCTTAAAATAAATTTCTTTAGAATTATCAAACATATTTCATTTATATTTTATCCGATTGATTGAAAAAATATACTGAAAAATTTCGAAGAAAAATATTTTTTTTATTTCACAGTTTAAATGTGCTACACATTTTATCCAGAACATTTTATAAATTCCAAATAATCTGAGAATATTCTCACAAATGTGGCAATTTAGCTCGTTGCATGCCACATTCTTATCTTACTAATGCACAAATAACCAACAAAAGCAACATAGAGAGAAATTTATTTCTATTTTGTGACACTCGAAACCTTATTTGAATACAAATGCAAACTGCGCTTGGACGATAGCAAAAAAAAAAAATCAATGTTGTCAGCTGGTCCTTCTGAAACAGGGAATGCAAAAAAACAATAAAAAAAAGAAAAATAATTTTAATAATATCTATATATTTTTAAGTTTGAAATAAACCTTTGAAGAGACACACAGATATATTTCAAAACCGACGGATGATCGAATATTGAAATTATAACAGTTCATCGAATAATCGGCGGAATACAATTAATCAATTATTCGAACTTCCGCAACTATTCGTATACTAACGTTCAAACTTAGAGTTTTCGAATATTCGAAACTCTCAATATTAATATGTAGTCATATTATATAGACCTATTTTTTTTTAATTTTCGAAACCTTAATAATTAAGGAAGCAAGATATCTTTATTTAGCTAAGCTCGTCTAAATTATTTATAATATTCATCATTTTAAATTTGTTTTAAAATATTAAAATATAGTTTAAATAATATTCCAAAAATATTTTTTTATGCTATGACACCCTGTATAATGTTTTGCATATAATTGTTGTATACCATACTCTATACTAAAACAACAACAAATATGGCGCAAACATTGTGCAACCAGTAAGCCAGCAACAAAACTTTCATAATTTCACTTGAAAATTGTGAATTTCGGTGCTAGAAAATGCAAACATGCGCCGCAAATACACAACAACAACAACAACAGAAAAAGTACAAAATTCGAATTCAAAGCGATGCACACAACACACAACAAAATATGGAAAGAATAAGCGGAAATAAAAGTTGGCAAACTTTACAACACCAACTAAACTGGTTTCACACTTGAAAATATATAATTTCCTTTTTATTCAATTTTATATTTTTTTTTTATTTTTTTTTCACTTTATATTTTGTAGTTTCGGGAAATAACAAACTGCGGTATTTTCTGTAACTTTGCTGCGTTCAGTTTTGCTGCAACATGAGTATGCATACATATGAGTGTACTTTAATACTAGAGTGCGTAGCGCTTTGTGCGAGCAGTGCTGTGTTGTGTTTGTTGCAATTTCGAATTTCTATTGCTTACTCTTTCGTCCTCTCTCTCTTGTAAAAGTTTCAGTTCTATGCGCAAAAATTGTTGAACAGCATTAAATTGCGATTGATTGTTGGACATCAAACGGCAAGGCGTTTGCTTTTCCTTCCATTTATACGAGGATAAATATGCAGAAGACCAATTTATTGGCATTCTAATGGAAAACAATATGTTATGGGACAAATCCTAAGGATTAATGGAGAAAGCTTCTGGCGAGCACGGCAAATTAACAAAGAAATGTAGTATTTTTAAGGTTGAAATATTATTTACCAGCTTCTGGTATTTACTTTGAGATTAATAATAAAGGTTCTTGATACAAAACAGTAAACTTCAACTTTACCGACTATACCCGAAAAAAAGTTCACCACAAACTCTCTAATACTATGTTTACATATAACGAGATTATCTCCATTTACGAGCTTAACTCGATAATCTGTAATTAAGAAACGAGATTTCCCATACAAAATCCCTCTCTGGATAATCCGAGATTATAAAATTATCTCGTTTTATACAACTAGATTTTCGGTGTTATTCCTAGGTTTATCGATAATTTTGCGAAGAAAAGGAGAAATGTCAAATGAAAATGTAAACAGCAATGGCCGACAGCGAGAGAAATATGTGTAATACAACAACAAATGCAACACATTTGACAATTGATAATCTCATTTGGCTATATGTAAACGGTTAGATTATTGAACGAGCTTAGAACGAGATAATTTTCATATGTAAACATACTATAATCCAAACTAGTTAATATTGCAAGACTATTTCGAAATGATCTTTGAGTCCTCATTTTCCATCAGTGTTTTCGTCTTGAGTAAATAAATTCGTTTTGAAAATTCATTGATTCTAAAAAATCAGGTTAGTTACTTATACCTTTTTTTGATGACTCCTAGATTTATAAGCAAATCACTTTTGAGAAGTCACAGCTTCATGTAATAGAAACGACCACTCGTTCAAATTCCTTCTCCAATATTTCTGATATTCTCTGTTATCTTATTTTTCAAGTACTTATAGATTGAATATCTCATCATCGTACCACAGTTAATAGAGACCGTTAACAAGTTATTTCGAAAAGATATATAACTGTCAAATATATAACTAAACTAATAAACAAGCTTTGAAGAGCAGCGAAACGATCAAGCAACTGGTATAAATCACATAAACTGGCATAATTAGATGGGGAGAGATAGAAGAAAAAGAAGCTATATTCCTTGAATGAGAGATCTGCAGACTCGCTTATGCTGACTTGAATAATATAACTTTGTTTTTGCCTTCATTTAAATTTTGAAGATCAGACAGTAAAGTAATGAAAATCGGACTACTTAAAGGGAGTTCAGTTGAGTCTTGGAGGTATCCCAATACATATCTCCCTCTCTCTTGTGATAAAGAAAACAAATTAATATTTTTTCAGAAACTTTGAATATTTTGATCGATACCCCGCTCCACAATATGAAAACAGAATGTAATTACTCACTCTAATAGATACTGTAGACTTCATCCTGGCCAATTTATGACCCCTTCAAGTGTCTGTCAACTGGTAAATAAATGATTTTTCATGCCACACTGTTTTACTCCAGAAATATTGCAATTTTTACCTAACAACTCATGCCCTTTCGAATGAAATTAAAAACCTTATTAAAAGCTAATCACAAACTAAGCGATAAATTGTGCATTTGATTGCCTTCACGCAAATGAAATTATTAGAAATAAACAATTCCATGCATCACTGCGCACTGTATAGCTCGCTCAACTGCAGCAGGGAAGACTTGCTAGTAGGAATACGAAGTAGAAGGGTTGTTGAAGCAGGTGAGCGTGTCACTCGTTTCGAAAGCACTTCAAAACAAGCGCTAATTTTGCATTTCGAGTAGGAATTTGCAAATTTCGGTTGCTAAACGAACGTCTTTTTATGGAAAATAACAAGCTTGTCGTAAATTAGAATCAATTCATATTTGCGCGAGGGTGAAAAAGTTTGACGAAAATTCTAAAAAATATTTTTTTTTTTACTTTTTTTGGAGTTAGCGCCGGAAACTCGCATATGTTTTCATTGACAAAGTTAAATTATCGCCGCTTTATTATGAGAGTCACAGCAACCAAAGCAACGAAGGAGTGGAAACTCATGAAGTACGCCGCAGCTGGTAACAACTGCAGTCTGCCAAGCGCTACCAGCTTTCAGCAGTCTCTTAAGCACACACCACGAGCTCTCCGAAGCGTCGAAGTACCGCTTTAGCAGTGCTTGCATGCGCGTCATTAACTTTACGAGTATGTGCGGCGTATAAATCAACGCCCACGAACCGAAAGTGAGAATTTCGCACGGAATGCAGGCAACTCTAACGGCAGTTATGCATTTTTGGCAACACGCTAAGCTACAAAGCGACTCGCTAGAAGACGCCTGGAGGAATAAAGCGGTAAAAAAGTTGGAAATGAAATTAGAAAAAATTATAAAAAATTGAAAAAAAAAATCAAAAAAAAAATTGAAAAAACATAAAACCGTTATGAAAGCGCCAAAAATATTTCTAAAAACCTGCCAAAAATTTCGTTTATTGTGCCAACGGGTGCTAAGCGTAAAATATGTGTGTAACGGTGATGTGCGTTCTTTTGCACTCGCTATACGGACTGCCAGGGGTCGCTGAATTATGACAGTCGAACAAAGAACGCTTTGTTGTTGTTGCACTAACCGAATTTGGCACAGTCATTTCGTTACTATTCCGCAGCACAATAACTTGCCAAAGAAAGTTTTCAAACCCTCTCGGTTCCTCTCTCCCTGAACTGGTACAAAGCTATGAATGTATTTTGCAAGTTATGAAAATGGAAAAAAGGCGTACGCTAACAAGTGGCGAACGTGCAACATGGCTTCAACTTTATAAATCAGCCTTTGTCATGCACATAGGGTGCACTTTTTGCAGGTGGCATGCGAGAGGGAGTTCAGCCGATGGGAGCAGCAAGCAAAAAGCCACTTTTCGGAGCTCGACATGCAAGCTGCACAACCGACAAAGCGTTCACCGGCCGCTGAACCACACCACGCGGCCTCAGCACCCTTTGTTTTCACTCCAGGCGGTCGGCTGTGAAGCCTGTGTCTTCTTTCAACGTTTCTTTCACGGGCATTTTGTGGCACTTTTAACCTCAGCAACGTGGCGGTAAAAATCTTCTTTGTTTATTTTAATGAAAATTTAAATGTCGTTTGCATGTAAGGCCTCGCGTGTTGAGCCACGGTGTGGGGTGGTGATGATGGCGGAAAGGCGTCACAAAAAATGCCCGTAAACAAGGCCGAAAGTGTGAATATTGCAAATGGCGTAAAAAGCGCATCCATTTATCCATAAGTGAGTCGTAACTTGAAAGTTATGTTTGGGAATTTAAAATAAATTAAAATTATAATTGCCATAATAAATTCGTCGGTGTCGTTCGGTATGGCAAGAGTTAAAAAAAACGGAATGCAAGTGTCGGTTTATGGCAGAGGATACAAAAATATACTTTTTAATATGTAGCGATAATAAAAGAAGAAGCTGAAGTGAAGAAAGAAGCTTTACGCTAACTTTAGTTTTTAACCCGAATATATGATATTGTAGCTTAAGCCGATCACAAAGGAAATTTTGGGTTTTAAAAGTATCCGTGGAACTTTTATGTGA
This sequence comes from Zeugodacus tau, assembly GCA_031772095.1. NCBI lineage: Eukaryota > Metazoa > Arthropoda > Insecta > Diptera > Tephritidae > Zeugodacus > Zeugodacus tau. Next base: position 64,803,641 of record CM062650.1, on the reverse strand, counting down.
GGCATTTTCATAAGTCAAAGGAAAGATTTGTATAAGTGTTTTCCTAATACTAGAATTTGTCATTGTGCTATTTAAGTAAAAAGATCAACGGTATAACGAGACACCACCACCACCACAGTCCAGAACGGGTCTAGCTCCTACGTAACCGGAACGGAACCAGATTTTTATCTGGCCATGTACTGTCAAGTCGTCAGTATTTCCTAAAATTATTTGTGGATTTTTTTTTTGCTGCTATAACAACAACAACTCTTGAAGTCATTATTGGCTTTCTTGGAACAAATTTGTTCATAAAATTAGAGGATTCGTTAAATTGTCTCAAAACAGGTGAGAGTGTAGTAGGTAAATATGTTGTTTATTTTAAGAAGCCTTTGTTATCTCCTTCTATCCTCCATTCCCATGACAATAATAATGACATTGGCTTGAAGACAGTCAGACTATAGAACCCGTGTCCAAAACCAAATCCGTTGGAGCAAACGCCATTACATTAAACGAAAAATATGTTACTACATATTATAAAAAATCGAAACTTATTATAACGAAAATGGAAAATCGGTTCACAACCACGCCTACTTCCCATACAGCACAATTTTAAATTCAATCTAATTCGTTCGCTTTGAAATATAAAAATCAAGCGCCAGTGAATATATCGAACTCTGCCCAAATACTACATTGAAGATGTGGAATCGGTCTATAACTTTTCAAGTCCCCCGAACGTGAAGAAATCAGTGCCTATGGATAATTTTTGACCAAAATTTTCGATAAATCTTCTTTTAATAATGAGCCTCTGTGTCAAAAATGGGCCAGCTCCCATACACCTAATAGTAGGATTTTCAAACTTCCGATGAACTTTATATCATAACAACATCAAGCGGTGTTAGATGAATTTATAGAATTTTTAAAAATTTATTATTTTTTATTTCTTTTATTTCATTTTCGTAATGCTACTTGCATTCTCTGAAAATTTCAAATCAAGCCGACGGTTATTTTTGAATTTACACGCTTAATTGTAACGACGAGTCAGAGCATTTAATAGTAGGCCGATGTGTGTTTTGAAATTCGTGATCAAGATTTTTCGAAATTTGCTGAACCGATTAGTCTAAAATGTTGAACTATATTTTCTAGTACTTAATCGAAGCTTTTTTATTACCGACAAAAATGTTTATAGTATTATGTTTTCTACATTATACTAATCGAGAATAGGCCTTGCCACATATAAAAAAAATTCAAACTCATCAAGAATAAAATTTTAACAAAATATCAAACGATTTATGTAGAAATCTTATAGTGAAAAAATATTTAGGGTTGCCATCATTCCAAAAAGTTATTAAGTAAGTAATGTATTTAAAATATGAATATTGTAAGATAATTTTAAAAATAAATTCAAAAAATAATTAGCAGCGAATAATTTTTGTGTTGACAGTGTTGCCACTTTTCTAAAAAACTACATAATTAACCTACAGAAACTATAAGGATATAAATATATACGGTTACAGGTATTAACATATAAGTTAAATAAATATTTTTCAGCACCGAGTTGCCACACTTTCAAAAAAGTTTAAGGAAATTATGGTAGTGTAAGTTGTTTTTAGTATATATTTTCACAAAGTTGGCAGCAGCGTACATTTAGAGTAACAAAAATTCAAGAAATTCAGCGACAAGTTTGATACTAGTTCTCGATAGGGTATATAGTCTTATAAGATTGACAATACGAGGGCTGCTATATATATTTCTGGCCTAGGCAACACTAAGTGTTGCCAGGTGCAATCTGACATTTCCATTGGAAAGTTTGACATTTTTTAGCATAACATCACTCAGAACGTTTTGTCACTTAATCGTGAATTGTTTTATTTACAGGGAATTAAAAAAATCATCTCGGCCAAAAAATGGAATTAATTCGTGAATATTTTCGTGCGATCATTTTTCACAACTTTCGACGTGGATTATCGCGACAAGAGTGCATCGATGAACTAAAATCTTTGTATGGCTGGTCGACGCTCGCTCAAAGACGAATTCCGTGAAGGTCGTCCAAAAACAGCCGTTGTGCCAGAAAACATCGATGCCGAACGTGAACTGATAATGCAAGACCGTCATGTAACATACCTTCAGATAGAGGCATGCCTCTGCATTTCTCCCACCATACATTCGATATTGTATGAACACCTGGCCTTAAAAAAGGTTTGTTCTCGTTGGATCCCGCACAATTTGACAATCGCTCAAAAAAAGGCTCAAAAAAAGTGCTTCGAAAATTGGTTTGTGCGCATGCAAAAGTGTATAAATCTTGATGGAGAATATTTTGAAAAACAATAAAACCATTTTCGTTGATAAATATTCCTATTTTCATTATTAGGCCAGAAATATATATAGCAGCCCTAGTATATTACGAATTTGTAAAATCCAAAACATATCAAAAAATTATTTTGATTTATAAATCTTTACAAATGTTATATAACAATTAATTGGAAATGTGTAAATTTGTAGATCTTTCGAAAATCACCCTTTTTCCATCAATTTGTAATTCTATGTAATTCATTCTTCAACACTTACTCTCGCAAAACGCCGCCGATAAATAGTTGGGCGTGGACCCATTGTACGCCCATAAGAATCATTGTTGTAATAATAACGCTTACGAAAGTAGCTGGGATACATGAGTTGAAACACATCGGCCGGCCGTCTTCTATAACTATACTTGGAATCGAACATTACGCACGCAGCGCACAGTGAGGGAAGCACACAGTAAACGGATGAATAGACAAGGTAACACCGACTAGTTTACTACAACAATTAGGCACTAATTGCGGCACAATTAAATAAATGGGCTGTAACGGCACGCGGTGAAACCGTACACACAAACACAGCAAACAAATCAAATATTCTAGCAAAAGTGGACGAAAAAAAAGAATATTAAATAAATTTCTCGAGGCGCGCGCGTGTCCAACGAAAATATTTCTAATTGCCGCAATGAGAATGTTGCAGATGCAAAACGCAACTGAAACTAAGTGAAAATTTGTTCAAACATTGAGTGATCAAATTGGCAATTAGTGGCAACAGCCACAGCAGAACACGTCTATAACAGGCTTGTACCTATGGTGCAACAACTGCAACAACAACAACAACAGTAGCAAGCAAAGCAGGGACAGATAGCAAATGCTCAGCCGCTGCGGGGCAGCGTTGCGTAGCGCCTTGGGAAACAGGCAGCGCCAACTGTTCCCGTTCGTGTCACAACGACCGCGTGAAGTCTAAGTGTTGCAGGTAGCGCAGCTGCCGCGCGACGCTACGGCATTTGCAGTTGCCCATAAAAAATCATCAAAACGATGCGTTATTATTAGATGATATCTAAAAGGCGAAAAATCAAAAAAAATTAAAAATAATTCTGAAAATTAAAAAAAAAATTGAAAATTTTTCAAAAAAATTTGAAAAAAAAAAATTGAAAATTTTTCAAAAAAAAAGTGCAAAAAAAATGTTGAAACACAAATCATCCCAAATATCAAAAATAAATATTAATGCGGATAATTATAAGTGCAATCTCCGCTAGCCGCCACACTGCAGCCCTGTCTGTCTGTCTGGCGTTGCATCCGCCTCGCCGATTTGCCATTTGACAGTTGCCTCATTTGTGTTTCTGAGTTGTCTTCTCATTGCTTTATTAGCGTAAATTTACTTCTTCATTTGAAATTCGAATTCGCAATTTCATTAAATCTAAGTGAAATTAGTGAGCGCCAGTCTGCAACGCGTCGCGGCCGCAAAGGGCGACAGCAATGCCCGTACTTTGTAGCGCAATTTTGTAATAATAAAAAGTAGACAACAAAAACAACAAAAATGCAAATAAAAAATGTTGTTGTTGTTGTTCGTAGTTTGTCGTACTGCTTACAAATTCAATATGAAAATATTTCGCGACATTAGATGAAAGATAAAAAACACGCTGATGAGCGTGCAACAGCTGTGTGACAACAACAACAAAAAAACAACAAAAACAAATAAGTGTTGTGAAAACAGTTAAAGGCGGCAATCGAATTGCACCTCTACAGTTTGTGGTCGTTGTTGTAATAATGTGATGTTGTTGTAATAATATGATGTTGTTGTTGTTGTAATACGTAGTGTCTGTGTGGTTAAGTTAACAAGAATGTGTGTTAAAGCGCAAAAAGAATATGAAAAGCTCGACGGATGTAATATTTATGGAAATAAAATTTATAAATTTAATTATATGAACAAAATAAAATATTTATTTTTTTATTAAAACTACGGAAATGTAATGTAAATATAAATATTTTATATAGAATAAATGCCATTGAAGCGATTTTGTTCAATTAAAAAAAAAGCTTTGTAAAAGCTCGAAGTTTATATTAAAGCTGAAGTCCGCTAGATGGCGCTAGTGTCAAATTACTATCAAAAATCGTATTTATAGTCCAATTTGGCCCATATTATAGCATTGCTACATTTATAACGGTTAGATTTATCAGTTTTTCTATTTTGCGGTACTTTTTCGGAGTATCAGAGCTTTATTATTGGCTAAACGATCTCACTAGGATTCGCTTGAAGTTTTCAAATGAAAGCGCCAGAATAATATTGTTCAAGTAAAGAGGGAAACTACTTCTGGTATTTTAACAGCCCTTTTTGGCAAAGATTCTTAAGGAAAAAATAAACCAATGAAGACTAAGATGAATTTTAGTTAAAAAATAGAATCGCAAATGTGCGCACTCCCTACGAATTCCATTGCAATAGAAGACATTTGTCTTATATTCGAATCTTCCGTCATAGTTTCACTGGGCGCGTGCACTACCACAGCATACTCGTACTTGGGCAGGCAATTCAATTAATAGGGCTAAATACATTTTGCAAGTTAATTTACATATTTCCATAGATGAAGCAGGAGTTAGTGCATATTTTTTAGAGTTTAGAGATTCTATATGTGAAAAATTTTAAGTGTATAAATAAATAATAAGCATGGCAGCTGCAACTCGCATGTTTTGAAGTTTTTATTTATTTTGTGAGACTTTATTGCGGTTGATATTGTCGGAAAGTATTTGTGTAAGTATCAACAGATCATCATTATGTTATATGGCTAGTAGGACAAACTCCGCACATGACATCAGTTAATATTAACGAAGTAAAATTTAATTTTTTTATAAATAAGTAAAAAAAAACATTTGCAAAAAAGTAATAATAATAACAAAATAAAAAAAATTTAAATAATAGTCATATTTAAATTAAAAATTATTATAAAATAATACATCTATTTGAAAGCAAAAAACCCAAATATACTTATCTATAAAATATTTAAAAAATACGATAAAAATAGTTTTAATTTAAAAATTATAAAAGAATTAAAACAAATAAAAAATCTATAAAAACTTTCTAATATAGGTTATAAATTGAAATTATTAAAAATTCCATATTAGAAAACAAATAAAAATTATTAAAAATATAAAAATAAAATAAAAATTATTAAAAAAATAAAAAATAAAATAAAATAAATAATAAAAAATTAAAAAAAAAATTAAATTAAATTATATTAAATTACAAGTTTTATAAAAAAAGTAAAATTTACAAAAAAAAAATAAAATTTAAATTGAGAGAAAAAATAAAAACATTAAAAAATATAGAAAATGGAGGTATATCTAAATACTAAATAAAGTAAAATAAATAATAAAAAATTAAAAAAAAAAATTTAATCAAATTATATTAAACTTTTATAAAAAATAATTATAATAATTATAAAAAAGTAAATTTTACATAAAAAGAATTAGATATTAAAAATATAAACCAAATTTAAATTTGAGAGAAAAAAATAAAAACGTGAAAAAATATAGAAAATATAGAAAATGGAGGTATATCTAAGTTATCCAAGCGAACATTTGGTTTCAGAAGATTAAGCTGAAAAATAGTTGCTTAAAAATAATATATGCAACAATTATTTAAATTTTCGTAGCAAAACATTTTAATTATTTTAAATTGTGTTTACTATTTGCTTCCTAATATGCTGATAAATTAAATAATTTAATTAAAAAAACGCGTTTTAATATATTCATGTCCATATATATAATACATTAATAAATAATAATAATATTTCAGCTACATATGTATGTGAGTAAAAGTATGAAAAAGTACAGATGTATGCAACACATTAACATTTGGCAGATTACAACATTAGTGAATGGATTACATTCGCTAAATGTGTAAATTCAATTAATTTTGTTTTATTGCACACTAAAAATAAATAAACAACTTTCCATGTACTTGTATATGTAGCTGTGCAGAGTTGCATGTACACAACAATTGTAACAGTTTTTGGAGCGATTTAGCAAGCAGAGAACAAACAAAACAGCTGAAACACATGCGTGTTGGTAAATTACCCGCCACACATTTTCGATTGCGTGCAGCTAAAATTACTTAAAAAGCTTTTAAAGAACGTGCACGCACATATGTATCGGTATACTTTTCCAGAAATATGTATATATGTATATAGGATCCCATATAGTATAGAGAGCAAGCTTCTAAATAAAAGCAGTAGCAACTACAATAAAAAGCATGTTTTCCTATATATTTTTGCATATAGAGTTATAAATATATTTATGTAAATGTATAAATATTTAGTTTATTCAACACACTTAACACCCACATTCCAAAATTGCAAATAAATCGAAATAATTTATTTTGCACCAAAGTGAAAATGTCACTCATACGTCATGTCACACCACAAAAATTGCACTCGCCTATTGTATGCATTACAAGTGAATGTTGTGTTATTACTATAGTTAAATAAATAAATATTTGTTTTGAATTCAACTAGTCAGAAGTTGCGGTGTTCTCTGGGGCTATAAAATGTGAATAGTGTGTTAATATGTGTTCATACAAATGTGAATTTACAAAAAATAAAGGTGTGAAATTGAATATTCATTATTATCAAATTTTGCATATTTATTTTGTGGGCAGGGCAGTAAAACAACTAATTCATTTTGGTAAGCGTGGCAATTTAGAGTATGCAACATAATCGCTATGCAAATACGAAAACTAATAACTAATTGTAAATAAATTTTTAGGATTGTCACGGTAGCAATAACAATCATGTCTGTCACTTTTGGTAAACAACTGTGACATGTAAAACTGAAATGGTGGCTTTGTTATTAATTTTGGAAATTTATTTCAATTTTATAAATGGAAACGTCGGTAGCAGACATCTATATACAGCTATTTGTGTGAAATTATAGCTGGTTTCGCTGTTCGGACTCAATTCGAAAATTACAAAAATTAAATAAAATACTCTGAAGCGCCGCTAGAGGGCGCTGGTACCAATTTATATAAAAAGTCGTATTTTTAACACAATTTTATTCGAATAAAAACCAAATTATGTGGCGTTGGATTCGAATTACAGTTGAACTTCCAACATACACACATAACATACAAATTCCATAAATCGAAGTCTCTCAAATTCGAAGTTTTTTGAAGATTAAGGTGATTTGAGTTTGGGAAGTTCAATCGTATATATACCGTATTGTATAAACAATTGAAGAATTGAAGACAGCCAGTCATAATTTAAGCTCAAATATTTTCGCTATATTAACATTCTGTGAACTTTTGAGTGCGAACCTAGAGGTTCTATTAGAAATAAAGCATAATTAATATATATTGCCTACATTTAGGCGAAATACTTAAAATATTTTTTTATCGAAGTCAAATTACTAATAGAGATTTTATTCAGATGACATTGAAATAACATACATGCATTGTCTACATTTAGGCTAAATGATAAATAAATACAAAAGCTACTATTATCGAAGACCCACACTAAATATGATAATTATAAAAAAATAATAATACAAAAATATAATCCGATTATAATATTCTGCGCTCTATGCATTATAATGTATGTTTGTATGCATGTATGTAGTAGCTATGCAGTGAGTTTACGATAATAAATACATGTACGAATATTTGTTCAACACGTATCAACAACATTGCAACTTTTACATATTGAGATTGGAGTGAGGCTCTGTCTAGGATACACTGCCGAAGGCATATATGTACTTTACATATATACTACATTAGAATGCTCTGACATATGTAAGTGTCATTCAAGTCGCGTAGTTATTGCATTGTTATATATACTGCATATTTTATAGACACATATGTAGATACTAGCAAGGGCATACAACCTTCACATACTTAGCGAATTGATTGACATTTAATTTTAATTTCGGAATAGGAATCTTCAAGGGTAATACACAGTGCGAACATCTTGGCTTATTATGGTAGTATCTGTGGAATGGAGAACTGATATAATAGAGAGTCTTTACTTTTTTAAATACATTTCTTGTTCTTAGTGAGTACTGAGCATATTCTCCAGTCAGCATCGATACTTAGAAGAACTGGAAATCGGCTCAAAATACCTACATATGTCACTATAATATCCAAAAAAAAAATCCAATAGTGAGGAAATTAGTTCAAAATGGGTAAAGAGTGAACTGCTATAATTTCCTATGTGATACGCCAAAAAATATACTACATTATACAGTTTTTTATCAATTTATGCGTTCCTAAAACGATTTAAACCAAAAAAAATGTAATACTGCCTACATTTCGGAGCAATATATATTGTATCTGAAAATTTCGACCTTTAAAGCAAAAAGTCGCCAGACAAACATCAAGAGCCGTACAGTAAAATTCTCACTTATGATAAATATCTCTTGTAGGTTTCACTAAAGTTTATTACAAAATAAGTAGACTTTGCGTGACCTTCAGGGTCAATCCAACATTTTGCTTACACTTTATTAGTAAATTCCTCTCTCCTGATTAGCTTATTCAGCGCTGAAAGAAGCATTCATACTTCTCTTACTCTTGATTATACTTACGACTATTAACTAAAATCCTACACTAAGCCACTAAAACAGCGAAACGAAAGCTAAAGCGTGGATTAACGGTATTTAAAACAAAATAGTGGATACTCAAGTTAATGCAACACTTAATCTCAAACTCAAAGGTGGCAAGCAAGTACTCACTAAAAACGCAAAAAAGCGAGGAATATTACCATACAACAGCGTCAGCGCTCATTACTTTAATTAAACAGAGAATTGCTACAGTTGGCACTAAGCAAAGCAAAGCTTACCACACGCTCGTTAGTACCATGCCCTTCGCCGGCACTTCATAACAAACGAGCTCGATGATAGCACTCATCAACGCTGCGTTAACTTTTATCACACATACACTGTGATGTGGCTATGGGTATGTGTTGTTGCATTTTTTATGTCAACATAATTTTTAACTTCCAACAGTTTTGGTTTTACAGTCAATCAAGGGTTTCTATTAGCGCTTTTTTCTGCTGCTCGCAGTTTACATCAAATGGCGAAGCTTTAATTTATAGAGTGAAATAAATTTCGCCAACATGCCGTGTTGCGCAGCGTTGTTTTAATTGACTTTTTCCGCCCACTGCTGTGGAATATATGGCAAACGGCACATTGCCACACTGCAATAAGTGGCAATTTAAATGCACGCGCTGATGCCAATACTCAAGTGTGAGTGGAAAAGACGATGCAGGAAATTTTTAATTGATGGAATGCATTACTAGTTCATAACGGACCAGTTCGAGTTGAAAAAAAATCAAAAAAAAATTTAGAGTAAAAACATTGCAGCAAGTTTTAAATAAAGTAAAAAAAATATGGACTAGTTCATATCGGACTAGTTTATTACTAGTTGCATGAACATTTAAAAAACAGTTTGGAGTAGAAATATGACAGAAAAATCGTATTAAAGAAAATTTTTTGGACTAGTTCATATCGGACTAGTTGATTACTAGTTAGAAAAAATTAAAATTATTTACCATTTCTTCAATTCTTTGAAATCGGGGCAATATAGAATAATTACTTGTCGAAAATTTCGTAAAATAATTTCAAAAACTCTCGAAAGGGGCCTAAAGGTCATACCCTTCTTTGTCTAATATCGTATACAGTCATATATTTTTGATATACAAGTCCCTTCTATGCCATGTTTTCAATTCTACTAATATGGGTTCATTTCAACATTTACCCATATCCACTTTCCAATTCAGTCTCCTTTCACAATTCCAGTCTACAATTTCCCACAGTGTCTGCTTGCAGTGCATAAGTGCATATAAGTTTATCAGTGTAAATGTGTGTGTGTGTGTACACAAGTTGCATGCGAAATTTAATTAAAACTATTTTAATTTCAACCATTACAGCTGACAGCGTAGCAAAATTAGTGTTTCACTATTGTGTGTGTGTGTGAATGTGGTTGTATTTCACTGATAAGATGTTCCATGATTTTTTTTTTATTTTTTTTATTTTTTTTATTTTACATTTTAATTTTATTTATTTTCAATCTTTTTTGCTGCGGAGTTCACAATTTTATTATGTGACAGCCGATGACATTAAATGTCGACTTAATTATGTTTGCGCTGTAAATGAAGTAAATAAAAACATAAGGTATGTAATTAAAAATTTAAATGACAGCTGCATACAAGGAATGGTTAAATAACTGCTGGGAATTTAAAAATAAAATTTAATCTTGCTTTAAATTTATTTTTTTTAATAAGAAGAAATAATAATCTTTGAGTTAACTTTTATATATTCGCGACAATGGGCAACACTGTATTTATATAATTTTATTTAAATGAAATATTGCTTGAAATTTCAGTAAAATACTTACGTTTGGAGCATTTTTGGAAATATTTTTAAGTTTTATTTTTTTTTTTAATAAATAGGTGGCAACTCTGATTCAAAATATAAAGTTAAAAATTTCAGTGTACTCCTTAGAGTTTATATTAACTAAATAACATCTATTTTGTAATTTTTCAAGTTTTACATTTTAGATAGGTGGCAACTCTAATCCTAAACACGTTGAAATTTAAGCTTTCAGCACGTTTTTGTAAGGTTATCTTACAAACACCTTTTATGAAGATTGTTTTTTGGACTAAATGCCTTATTTTTTGCAATTATTCAAGCTTTACTATTTTCGATAGGTGGCAACTCTATTCCAGAAAACATCAACATTGAAATTTTCAATCTACTTCACATAAGCATTTTTTTTTTGCAAATGTCTTATATGCTGCATTATTTCAGGTTCACCATTTTCCAAATGGTGGCAACTCTAGTCAGAAATATGTTTTATTTAAATTTCATTTTTATTTATTTATTATTACTTTTTTCTGTTTTCTTTTTGGATTCTCAGTGATCACTCTGATCTCTTGGTAGCAATCATTTCTTTGAAATTTTTCAAAACCCTAGAAACCTATTAAAATATTTTTTTTTTCATATGACCATATGTTCTTACTCTAAAATAACAGTCCTCTATCCAAATATAGTACATTTTTCAATTATGATAAAGTCAACATGAAATGCACGCTCGCTTTACAGTTAAAACCGAAAAACAACAACAACATGTCATAACAGTTTGTTTACATAATTGTTTTTTTAACAACAACCAACGTATACGCCACGCAACCTTCCTTCGTGGAAGGAAGTACGCTTAAACGCACGTTCAACAGAACTCCATGAAAAAACAACAACATTTTCCGTTATGTAAATATGTTTCTATATTTGTTGTAACGCACAAACAACCCTCTCAGCTCTGAGATAACTCGGATGAGTGGCATTAACCACATTAAATATATTAAAATTTTAAAGTAATTACAAGCCATTGCACACACTCACACACAGATACACTTATATATGTATGTAAGTAAATATGTAATGCGATTATTTATCCACGCAAGTAAATATGAAAATGACAAATTGAAAGGACACGGCGTATGAGTAACAGCGCATTAAGCGGCTTACCAGCGGCAGCTTTCAGCTTCAAGGAGTGGTGAGGGATGGTGAATTGTTTAACATTTATTTGCTGCGTGTTTGCTGTCGACAAATAAGAATGACACTTCCATTTCCATTGTGAATAAGAAGAAGAATATGCAAAGAAAGCGAAACTAAAGGTGGCGTTGGAGAGCTAAGTGAGTGAGCAGTGTGTTACTTCATATGTTTGTAGTTACTTATAATTGTAGTATAAATTGGTAAGCCACATTGTTAATTGTAATAACTTTGCATATAAATATGTTTATAAATATAAATTTGTATGTGTGTAAGTGTATTTAAGTGTAGAACGACTTCCTTTGAGCTTTGAAACCACAGAAGCGCTTCCAAAGAAATTTTCTTGTTTGATAAAGTTTAGCGTAAGTTTTGTTAAATTTTCATGAAAAATAATTAAAAGTGGGCGTGGCAAAAGTTTACTAACTCTGAAAAATGAATTGCATCATAGAAAACCCGACATCTAATAAAAAAACACACTTCATAATGGCTAGAAGTGTTGAGTTGATAGAGATACAGGTTTGAGTAGAGTCGCATTTGATCCACTACATGAAGCAGACTAACTCTAACTCAAGCAGACAGCGTACCCACAATTTTTCTTTAAAGCTCTAAAGCATTAAGATCCTTTCCGGAAAATTTTAAAGAAATTATAACTAAATTCAAGTAAAATTAAATATGAGTATAAAACGACAAAATACACCCAAAAAAATTTGAATAAAAATATTGTACAAAAATATTTTTTTTAATTTTGAATTTTTTTAATTGAGTTCATAATTTATTAAAAAAAATTATTTTTCCAACAATGGATAACCCTACATTTATATAAATATATTCAAATTATTGATTTCTGGAGAACTCTTCGAAAGGTTTCGCTAATTTTTTTTTACATTATATACTTTTCTTCTAGGTTTCACTTTTTTAAAAAGGTGGCAACTCTTAATTTCAAACAGCAAAATTAAACATTTTAGTATTATTTACGCAAGATTTATTTTACGCCTCATTTTTATTAGCTTTTTTTTGATAAGTGGCAACTCTAATTTGAAGCATATTAAAATTAAATATTAAAAAACTAAATTAAAGATTTTGCATTTTTGCGGTAGATTTATTGAACGCCATTTTTATTTAAATTTTTCAATGCGATTTAATTTTTAACTATTATTATTTTTTAATAGATGGCAACTCTATTTCAAGATATCTCTTAAGTAATATGGGTATACAATTTTATATATTTTTTTGCAATTACTGATGATATAATGAGATTTCAGCTTAATAATATGAATGAAAATATACATTTCCTTTTGAGCTTGGTAAAGAATTACCTTGAAATTTTAAAAATTGAGGTAAGGAGAAAGTTAGTATTATTTTTCGTCATAGCATTTTTATTTAGTTTCGCAGTGATTGGCATGCAAGTTTTTTATTGTTTTTGTAAATACTATGACATAGCCTGTCAACGAAAAAATAAATTTTCAGAATTTTGAACACTTGAAGCACACTATAGAGGACACGTAGGTCAAATTCATGCAGCAGTTGTGTTTTAAGCATTTCTAACACTGGGTTAGAGTTATAAAGCACAAAAACTAAATTCTCGTTAATTTCCAAAAATTTTTTAAGAAATTATTATGAAAATATTAAGAAAATGTACTCTCCTGCATATAAAGAGGTGCAGCTTCCATTAGCGTAATAGCCGCTAACCTTAATTGCACTCCAGATAAACATATATAAATATTTCCACGAAAACGCCTGGCAGCCATTTTCAAGAAACCCCTGCAAATTGCCATAATTCCAACAAAAACTTTTCACACCAACAGAACTTTTTAGCAGCAACAGAAGCAACAGAAAAATTCAATGGAAACGCAATTTCATGGAGTTGGCAGAAAATTGCAAACAGCAAACAACTTGTGGGGTGCACTCAGAAAACAAAAACAAAAAAAATAAAATCAAATAAACGAAAAAAACAATAAAAAAATAGAAAATTTAAGTGACCATTGGAAAGTAGTCAGGGGTAATCAATTCACTTGTGTGCGCTTGCCAATCTCTGTTCTCTCAATAGTTATTTTACGCTGTAATACGCAGAGAAATCGCACAAAATGAAAGTAAATGGCAGCTGGCCACCGCAAACGCACACACACAGAGCAAACTTTTCTCATTAATTTGAAATTTTCAAAATCTCTGCCACACAATAGAATTCAATTTGGGCATTATTTTTCGCAATTTCTTCTATTTTCTTTTGATTTTATTTTATTTTATTTTTTGTGCATTTTTTCCTGCACCAAATGCATTGCAATTGCGAGGGTGTTGCGCATAAATATGCAATGGAACACTGTGTTGTAACTGTGAAATACTAACGGTACTCTCGTTAACATGTCCACATTGTTGGAGTGCGTAATTAATAATGAGATTGAGGCGCTTATTTCGGTGTCAAGCCGAGCATGAACATTCATTCATGTATGCACATATGTGTGAGTGTATGTATGTGCCTATGATTAATAATTAATTATTGCTGAAAGTGAAAATGCGCAACAACAACTACAACACCAGCAATGGAAACCAACTACTCTGGCTACAAGTATGCCGATATTTGCGCTTTGCATATACCTTTAACAAGATAATTTGTAATAATGTTGCTCATACGCCCCGGTTGGCATTAACTAACTAGAAATGCACGTTGTTGTTGTTGTTGTGACACATGCCACATGGCAAACCAGCAAATGAGTATGCGCACCTGCCTAACGTTGTAATTGCATACTTCATGAGATTGTATATTCACATGTACATAAGGATTTAACAAGGAGCAAAGCAAGAATTGGTGGGCACATAACATTCAGGTATACACACATATTGTACATTAACAGGCAAGGCAGCGACATTAGAGCGACATAAAAAAATGAACATCAAATCAGGTCAATAGCCCTGACAACTTTGTGTTGATGAAGCACAGGAAGCTTGAAGTTATAGCTAAAATATGCCTGCAAAGCTGTCTTTCTATATATACATGTATACATATAAGTGTGTGTTTCTGCTTGTTAGCTTTATGCATAGTTTGCTAACGCTAAAGTATGCCTAAATTTATGCTTTGCAAATATGTTTATTTGCCTATACATATGTATATGTGCTTATGAGTGCACATTTGCCTGTGAAATTTCATGAGTTGTCAAGCGTTGCCTACATTTAGGCGTTCATAGAAATTTCCTTGTATCGTTTGTTGGAAATTCCTTGTAGTGTAGCAAAAGAGAAAATGGCTGATTTCACACATTTCGAATTTTTGATTTGCAAAGGTATATGTTTTTCTTTGTGAAAAACATTTGACGCTCACACATACATATTCACAAACTACATACAAGGTATGTAAAAAAAAATAACGGTAATTTATTTTTTTTTTTTTGAAATCTCGTATTTGTAGAGAAATAAAGATCATCTTAAAGAGCCGATGTATCATAAACATACGAGAAATCGCTAGAAGAGCCAAAGCCTATACCAAAATTCGAGTTTGAGTAGTGTTTGCACGATTGTAAGAAGCGCTGGCAGAAGTGTATAATATCAAATGGGGAACAATTTTAAAGGCGACAAAATTAATGTAGATGAATGAATAAATATTTAAAATAAATTTGTTGATTTTATAGAGTCGAGTGTACTATATGAAAAACCAATAGCAAATTTAGAAAAAGTGGTTTGGACGGCATAAATTACTGTTTTTTTTTATTTTTGTAGTGAAGGCAATTGTTATATAATAAAAGCAAAATATTATTTAAATTATAATAAATAATCAAACAAATTTTGAATAATTACCATCAATCTATACTACCATTATAAAGAAGAAAGATTTGTATGTATGTTTGTAATGAATAAACTCAAAAACTACTGTGTCGATTTCAAAAAATCTTTCACCATTGGAAAGCTACATTAACCACGAGTAACACAGGCTATATTTATTGCTAGAATCTCAACTTTCTGGAAGGTGAGGGTATCGAAAAGACTCCGTGATGGAGAATTTTAATCTGAAACTGAAAATCGTCTTGCAAGTCATTCTCTACGCATCGCAATCGCGTGCCAGAGAGTCGAGTAACGAGTGCTCGCATCTGATTGCTGAACAAAATTTCAAAACCTGCCAAGTATGCGCTTGAGAGTCGTGAGCAGCGGAATATTAGAAAATATTAGAAATATACAAGCTCGCAGTAGGACGTCGAACTCTGAGCGTTCCCAACGCCTTCATAATCAGAGAGAAAGACAACGGACACCAAAGTCTAGAGGTCGTAATCAAGTTTAATTTAATATTTTCCTCATTTTACTTTTTTTATATGAACCCACGCAAGGAAAGGGAAAGTAACGGGTGATTTTTTTGAGGTTAGGATTTTCATGCATTAGTATTTGACAGATCACGTGGGATTTCAGACATGGTGTCAAAGAGAAAGATGCTCAGTACGCTTTGACATTTCATCATGAATAGACTTACTAACGAGCAACGCTTGCAAATCATTGAATTTTATTACCAAAATCAGTGTTCGGTTCTAAATGTGTTTCGCGCTTTACGTCCGATTTATGGTCTACATAATCGACCAAGTGAGCAAACAATTAATGCGATTGTGACCAAGTTTCGCACTCAGTTTACTTTATTGGACATTAAACCAACCACACGAATGCGTACAGTGCGTACAGAAGAGAATATTGCGTCTGTTTCTGAGAGTGTGGCTGAAGACCGTGAAATGTCGATTCGTCGCCGTTCGCAGCAATTGGGTTTGTGTTATTCGACCACATGGAAGATTTTACGCAAAGATCTTGGTGTAAAACCGTATAAAATACAGCTCGTGCAAGAACTGAAGCCGAACGATCTGCCACAACGTCGAATTTTCAGTGAATGGGCCCTAGAAAAGTTGGCAGAAAATCCGCTTTTTATCGACAAATTTTGTTCAGCGATGAGGCTCATTTCTGGTTGAATGGCTACGTAAATAAGCAAAATTGCCGCATTTGGGGTGAAGAGCAACCAGAAGCCGTTCAAGAACTGCCCATGCATCCCGAAAAATGCACTGTTTGGTGTGGTTTGTACGCTGGTGGAATCATTGGACCGTTGCTGTTGGACGCAACGTTACGGTGAATGGCGATCGCTATCGTTCGATGCTAACAAACTTTTTGTTGCCAAAAATGGAAGAACTGAACTTGGTTGACATGTGGTTTCAACAAGATGGCGCTACATGCCACACAGCTCGCGATTCTATGGCCATTTTGAGGGAAAACTTCGGAGAACAATTCATCTCAAGAAATGGACCCGTAAGTTGGCCACCAAGATCATGCGATTTAACGCCTTTAGACTATTTTTTGTGGGGCTACGTCAAGTCTAAAGTCTACAGAAATAAGCCAGCAACTATTCCAGCTTTGGAAGACAACATTTCCGAAGAAATTCGGGCTATTCCGGCCGAAATGCTCGAAAAAGTTGCCCAAAATTGGACTTTCCGAATGGACCACCTAAGACGCAGCCGCGGTCAACATTTAAATGAAATTATCTTCAAAAAGTAAATGTCATGAACCAATCTAACGTTTCAAATAAAGAACCGATGAGATTTTGCAAATTTTATGCGTTTTTTTTTTTTAAAGTTATCAAGCTCTTAAAAAATCACCCTTTATAATATATGGGAGAGTGTGTATAAGTATGTAAAAACTTATATCTTTTGAAATATTTGTTTAAACCCGTGCGAAGCCGGAGCGGTCTGCTAGTATTCTATATTTGTAGAAAGTCTTATTGTTTTAAATTTAGAACTTTTATATAAAATGATTTTTGTATAAAAAATTATTATATGGCAACCCTATTTCATAATAGATCATCGTCTATATTTAGATCATCAAGCTAAAACTTAAAGTCCAAAAAAAAAATGTATAAAAATAATATTTCTGTATAAAATTATTTAAAAACTACATGGCAACCCCTTTAATATTTGACATTTGGCATTTAATTAATATTCTAGCAGGCACTTCGCTTGAGCGAAGATTTTTTCAGACAGCAAGTAAATTTTTTTTAAAAATCGCTCGACGGTAAGTGTTCATCTAAGAGAAATGTATGTTCACTGTACATTTGAAACTTTCGAGATCGAAATCGAAAATGAATATCGAATATTTATTTTTTAATAAATTATGTATACTTACAGCCGGTTTCACGCAATTTTTTCATTAAAAATTAAGTTCTATTCAATTTTAATTTCAAATTTTATTTAACTTTGTACTTAAGTTTTCTGATTTTCACCATTATTCAAAACTGACATACAAACAATTAAAAGGCATGTTAGAAAGAATAAAACATATTTATGTAAACAAAAAATTGTATTTATTTGTCAAAATGGAAAAAATACTGGAATTCAGCTGATAGAAAAACGTAGCCATAGTTACATAGGACAATATTTAAATGGCAAAGCGAGATCATTTAAATAAAAATGAAGTCAAATGGTGAAACTAAAATAGATACTTTTTCAATTAAATTTGTTTCGTGAAAAAAGCTGTTATTGTATGAAAATGTATTTTATTAAGAATGAGTGAAAAAACTGCAATATAAATAATTATTTAAAATAAAAAAAAAATTAAGTGGCAACCATAATTTTTGTTCTTTACAAATTTTAATTACTTGAAATCGTGTAAATATATCTAGCTGAGGGATAGCTTACAAAGAAATTCCACATTTAATTTTGAATATACAAGGAGGCAAGTATACGAAAACATTCAACCAAAGAAAGATAAATAAATAAATAATTATACGAAAACTACTTAACACAACCCAACGTTCGACTTACTTTTTCATCGATAGAAGTAAACTACTCAAAACATATTTGCGAATTCTAAAAACCACAAATGAGTATTATACATACATACATACATAATTATGCATTGCTGCTGTAGCGCATAGCATACTTTCAGGCAGTAAGGAAAGTGCTTAGAAAGGCAAATATACAAACACACACACAAAAAATACACAAAAATAGAGGAGAATAACTGAATTCTAGCGAAGCAAACGAAATACTGCCTGTTAAATAGGAATGTTGTTGTTATTTCACATTTTTGTTGTTGTTATTGATGTTATTACTATTATTGTAGTTGTCATTGCGGTTATTGCAAGCACTTTATGCGCTATGAATGGGGAGTACACGTTGAAGTAATCTTGCAACATCACAAATAATCTTCACATAATCAACTTCACTGCACAACAAAAATAAAAACAAACACATGATATTTATGATGAGCAAACATGTCAAGCGTTGCTACATAACGGTGAAATTATATACATATGTAACAGGTATGTATGAGTGTATGAAAATTATGACTGCGCTTGCTAACCGCTAACGGAAGTTTTATAGCTGCACCGCATTTGCCCACATCACAGTGTTGGACAACAACCATCGAAGTTGAGTGTAGCCATCAAAAAGTATGCAACACGGAGAAACGGAGATACATTAAATACACAAACACACACACAACTATATTTATGCACACAAATAAATTTATGAAGCATTTCCTCCCTTGTGATTACGCTGAAAGAAGTCATCTGTATACATATTATATCAGCACCCCTCCCCAGTGATTATTTGCTCGCAACCCATTATCTAAGCAGATGACTGCAGCAGCTTGTTTGCTCCATAAACGGCGAGGCGAAGCGGAAAGCGAAAGAGAATCAACGTGAAAAAGCATACTTCATAAAAAATCATAATTAAAACAGCGATGACAGACAAGCAGCGAAATAAAACGGGAAAAAATCGAAAAAAAGCTGCGCGGAAAAGTCATGAAAGACAATTGGCGAAAAGCATATTAAAAACACAAACAACAACAAAAAAACGTTAAGAGAAAAACGATTAAACAAAAACAAAAGCAGCTGAAAGAATTACAACTTCAACTCTTGCCCCACGAGCAAGCTTCTTAGAAGTAGTAAAATGAAAGTGGAGAATGAGAAAATATTTATGTTGTTTGTGGGTGTGCTGTGGTTCTGGAAGTGTGGTTAGAGTGGAATGCCAAATTAAGTAGGCATTAGAGCAACGACCAGGTGCTTGGAAGCAGAAAGTTTATTTTCCTTGTGAGCTTCCTATGTTGAAAAAATACTATAATTTTGGGAGTTGGCAGGAGGGATACAATAAATGATAAGAGTATTTGGTCTCTTCCTTTGATAAGTTATGAAAATAACATTTTTTATTTTGGTAACTAATCCGCAACTTTGCTTCAGTCTTGCAACTTGAGTACAGTCTTGCAAGTCGAAAACGCCAGTTGTAATCGAAATTTTTCACTTTTAATGCTTATATTGCCCGCGAATACCTCGAATTGCCTGAAGAAGTGTGAGCATAGCATACTTTTGTGCGCAACTATTTCTCAGAATGCAAAATAATGTTGATTCAGCAGAATTGGAAGCCTTTGAAATTTAAGATTTGAGATTTACGAGTATTGCTCGATAGAATTTCCAGCTAGGTCTTCTGTTAATTCTAAGCAAATACACACAAGCGCTTCGAAAATTTATGCGGCAGCATTCTATCCTTTCCATTGTGCGCAAATATTTTATCATCGAGACATTTTTTGTGATTTTAAACGAAGAAAATAATGTAAACTGTCATTTGACTCACAGTGTTTTGGAAAAAATTTAATTGTTGAGTTGATTGCTGTCGTATTAAGGGGTTAGGGGTAGTCAGGATTTTCAAAAAATCAATTTTTTTTTTTCATTTTCGTTAAGAGTCAAATTTTAAAAATATTCTTTGAAAATTTAAAGTTGATCCGATAATTACTTTTCGAGTTTTCGAGTTCGACAAATAACAATGAGCGCTCAGGCACTGCAACACACTAATGTCAAATTTTAAATGCGTTTATCTCAAAACTATGTTTTTTGAACTGGTGACAACTGTAACTCGCCAACCGCTCAGTAGATTTTAATGAAATTCATACAACTTTTAGAATACATAATAAACTAGGCCTGATCCGAAGGATTTTTTTTCTAAAATTTCGATTTTTAAGACCAATTAACTGTTGATTTTTCTCCTAAAATCTAAAAAAAAATTCCTGAGGCCTAATTTTTTTATCCGATTGATTTTAGATGAATCTCCAAGGACTTATGATTGTCACCGCAAGGACCTTTTTTGAAACTGGGTCAACACAGACAGCTATAACTTTGGAAATTATAATTTTTTTTTTCAAATTTTCGTGACTTTAAGTCAAAACATTGTATAATAATGCCATATTATTACTTTTGTAAAATAACATGATTTAATAGCAAAAAAAAATTACCGAAAATTCTCATTTTTCGTGTCTCTGACTACCCCTAACCCCTTAAGAAAATTGCATTCCTTAAACGAGATGTTCCAGGCAACGAAACATAAAACTTGCCAGTTATTTTTAATTAACTCAGATGTTCACGGACCAGTAATTTTTTCAAAATTATTTGAGGAATGTTTTATACATGTGATTTCTATTAATTAATTGACTCAATTAGTTAACAATACAGATTACGTCTTCTTCGACGTACAAACAATGAAAATCTTACCATTTACTTGTTTGGAAACGTTATAGAAATCCCAATTCTGCATAAATCTAACAATAAATCGCTTTGTAGGTTAGTGAAAATTGCTAATTGAGTCAATTAAGACATTCTCTATATTTAATATACTGTATGCATCATGCCTCGTTTCGATATATCCTATACAGGGTGTTTTTAGAAATTTGGTTTTCGATATTGTTTTAAAAATTATTTTGGGTAAGTGACCACTGCAAAAGTCTAAAAAAAATATCATAATAATAATTAAATACTTGTAAGTATACTTTATACCGAAATATTTTCACTTTCACTAAATTTCACTCATGGAAACCCCAAACCATTTCAATAGCCCAAAAAAATTGGCAAAAATTACACCCACATCTAAGCAATGCTAGTACTCTCCCTTGAACTACTTTTCATTGCCTTTTCGCTACGCTTTTCGACTATCGACGCACATCAAGGTCAATTGCGATTACTTTTTTGCTTCGCACACTTTCATGCCGCCGGCTGAAAGTCACAGCGTCAAGAACTTAAGCCTGCCTAGTCAGCAGCAATTGTTACTATTTCGCTACCCTCTCTCTCTCTATCTCGCTCTTCGTCACTCACTTTCTATGTTGTGACATAAGTCCGTGGCGCTGTGACTTATAGCCGTTGTTCTAAGTGAATATGTAATGCCAGAAATTAATACATATATGTATGTACTCATGTATATATGTATACGTATACATATGTAATGTAGCGTCGTATTCACATCAAATTTCAATGAATACCGTCATTAAGCGATTGCAAAGTGTTAACGACATGACAATCGATAGACTTACTTACAACAATGTAATGACAGTTGTCGCGGCAGCAGCAGCAGCGGCAGCGAGCGTGCAGAGAGAGCAAGTGAAAATCATGCAGCGGATTAGTTGAAAATCTATATAAGTGCCAAAGGAAGACAACGACAAAATAAAAGGCGCATGAGACGAGGGTGTGTGCAACTGATGCCAGCGCGATATGAGTCTCCCACTCACCGACTGGGAAAGGACACGCTACACACAAAATGATTGCACTTAAATAATAAATGAGCGCATGGATTAGAGTGAAATGGTGAGTAGCAGTGATGACATTGATGCTGAGATTAGGTAATGATGTTGCTGATTTTTTCACTTCTTTTTTTTACTATGTGCTATCGCCTCTATTTGAGCGTGTTGCTGTCACATAATAATTTTAGTTGTGCATATGCAAATGTGTCAGTTGGGATTTTAACCATTGCATATTCTAATTAGAAGCTCATTGTCATATTTGTAAATTTTTAAAATCATCTGCCGTTTGCTATGATTTCACTACACTTTAGACTAACTTGATTTGACATGTTGTACGCTGACTAATTAAAATAAATACATTTTTTGTTTGTGCGTCATTTTGCTTATATTAAAAAGCAAATTATAATAAAATTTTATTTAAAAAAATATTTTATTATTATTTTTTTTAATATTTTTTTATGTTTTTTTTTTTTAATTTTTATCTTTTATAATTTTTTTAATTTATTTTTTTATTATATATTTTTCAATTTTTTTGAATTAAAATATTTTATTTTTTAATATTTTTTATTTTATTAATTTATAATTTATTTAAAAATTATTTTATTATTATTTTTTTTAATATTTTTGTAATATGTTTTTTTTAATTCTTATTTTTTATAATTTTTTAAATTTATTTTTTTATTATATATGTATTTTTAAAATTTTTTAAATTAAAATATTTTGTTTTTCATTATTATTTTTTATTTTATTAATTTATATTTTTATTTATGTATCTTTTTATATCTTTTATTAAAAAAAAAATTAAAATATTTCTCTTTTAATTTATTATTTTTAAAACTTTTTTGATTCATTATTATTATTTTTTTAATTATTTGAACTTGTTCTAATTCATAATTTTTATTTTTTACTTATTTTAATATTTTTTTAAATGTTATTAGTTTATAATTTTATTAATTTATAATTTTATTTATTTATTTCATTTATTTAAAAATATTAAATATTTTTTTTTTACAAATTTTTACTTCTAATTTATTATTTTTTAATTTTTTTTTTATTTATATATTTTTTATTTAATTTGAATTTATTTTTTAATTTTTATATT
This sequence comes from Zeugodacus tau, assembly GCA_031772095.1. NCBI lineage: Eukaryota > Metazoa > Arthropoda > Insecta > Diptera > Tephritidae > Zeugodacus > Zeugodacus tau. Next base: position 64,780,226 of record CM062650.1, on the reverse strand, counting down.
TTTTTCATATTCAAATTCTTCTATTTTCTTTTTAATATTCATTTAATTTTTTTATTATTATTTTTATAATTTATAATTTTTTTTTCAACGCACAAAATACAATCAACGTGCGCACTGAAGCTCGCAATTTGTTTTTCCTTCATATTTTATATTTTCATTTTTTTTTTAATTTTTTTTTTAGCTTTTATTGCAACACAAACACTTGATAACAATTGTTCCGTTAGTCAAGCGCCAAACTGACAATTCACGCCAAGATTTTGTGTCAATTAAAATTGTGTATAAACTATTGTGGTGGCATGATTTGAATTTCGCTCGACACATTGCGCGCAGAAAATTTAAAAGCAGAATATTTGAAGCGCGCAAAATTTGCGGGGAAACACGATGAGCATGCAGTTCTCTATACATACTAGGCAGTCATACCCACTCGAATATATGTATATATATATTTGTTTAAATATGAAAATTTACACAATACATTGGAATGCCGCAAATTGCTAACAAAAACCGCGTAGAGCACGCAATTAATTGAAAAGCATTATTTTAATAGCAAAAATGCGCATGTAATGAAGTTATATATGGATGGGTCATATAAGGGTGCACACATATTGCGGCAAATGACAAAGCCAAAAGTGTAGAGAGTATGAAAAGGCGAGATGATTAAGCATTAAGCGGGCACTCAGCGCTTTGACTTTCTTCCAGCAACTTTCTCTTTTCCTCGCAGAGCATTTCAGAACGAAAATCAGGTTTATGATAAGATCCACGTATATATTTAAGGATTAAAATAATAAATTAGGGGAGTTGCTTTATAAAAGAAATTTCATAAACCTATTGAGAATTATAATTCGTTTAAACGAAATTTTGAATAAAACAAGCGAGCGCCTAAATGTATGACACAAAAAATTATCGAAATTTTTACTGAAAAACATGTAGTTGTCTATTATTGTCAGTCGACAACTGGAATGGAGTAATGTAAAAATTATACAAAAGCAAGTGTGCAGGTAGCTACTTAGCAGGCTCATGAAAACACATGGCGTATGAGTAACAAATATGCTTAAGTAAACACCAAAGGTACGCGTATGAGCAACCTTTACACTACCTACCTAAGAAACTTCCAACTCCACCTTAAAGTAGTGAATTTGAAGGATTTAAATGTATTAAGCACTTTAAGCAACACAACAACAACAAACATAAACATACTGTAGACAGAGTAGCAGCGAGAGCAGTAAGGCAACGCAGTATTTACGCACAACAGTGCAAAACGCTCGTCACGGCAATTTCATTTTGCTGCAACCACAAATGCAACCGCAAGCAAAAGGGGTGGTGCATACAAGTTGGCAATCAAGTGCACATTGTGGGCATACGTCAAGTCAAGCCAGCACAAAGCTGCTTACAAACGCGCCACCTACGCACTGAAAAGCGCCGCGGCAGTGGCAAACGCACAGGCTGGAACGTCCGTCATGCCTGCGAAGCGGAGCGCGCAGTGAAGTGCTATTAAGTAGCAAGCGCGTAGCAACTTTTCTTTTATATCTTTCCCTGTGCCACCTCTTGACCTACCGCAAGCTGCCTTCCACATCACTACAAGCAATGAGGCTTACTGCTGCGGCTCAGCAGCGCTAAGTGCAGCATGAAGAACTCGAAAAACTCGAAAATTCAGCAAACTAAAGAGCGACTGATGACTTGCACGCACACATGCATACGAACACATTAAAGTTTCGTGACTTTAATGGCACCGACGGCGATGCTGCAGGCGCCAAATGAGTAAGAAAGTAGCGAAGAAACGGAAGACGACAGCAAAAGGAGTCAGCCAACAATGCGCTGAGCATACCAGTTGTAGAATATACACGCCCCATTACGGCTTTAAATCGATAAAAAGGCATGCGGCAGTGACACAGCAGACAGACGAAGTGTGTTCAAAAAATAACGGGAATTTTAAAATTAAAAAAAAAATAAAATTTTCAGCTGCATTCATAGAAAGCTAAGGGCTATCCCAAAAGAAAACATGAAAAAAAAATTCCCGTTATTTTTTGAACACACCTCCTGCAGACAGACAGTCAGGCTTTCAAGTGCCATTAAGCGTAGTAAATAAAATAAAACGAAAAAGCATGTGTTGAGAGTAATGCATGTAAGTCACAACAACAAAGTCAAGTGGAGAAGTTATAAAACAATAAAATATATAAATTTCTTTTGTGTGTTGTATAAAACATAAAGTCAACATAAATTTACCGTTGTGCGAGTTTAGCGCAAATAAATAAATAAATTGTGACATCAAGCGTAAGGCTCGCTTGCCAATAATCGTAAAAGCAGCACAGCAAGTTTGCTTTGCTTGGCTTTACGCCGCTTTGGGTGCAACATAAATTCGCAACTTTTGCTTTAGTTTGCGCGTTGCAAGTATTTAGAAGCACATACATAAAATATAATATTTCCTGTGGCTACATATTATTTCCTTGGTTATAGACATATTTACGCTTCTTTGTAGTTCCAAGTATATTTGTATGTATGTGTGTATTGTTATTGTTATTGTTTGTGGTGCATATAAAGTTTTTAGTTAACAGTCCCATGTGGCGTGGCTAGAAAACATTCAAGTGCCAAGGAAGTTTTGCCGCGCGCAGAAGTCAACGCCATAAAGCAGTTACTTACACGAAGCACTATGCGCTTGTGCATTTTTTTCCTAAGCAACGTGCTAATAAAGCGAACTTTTAGTTAGTGAAGCACTAATAAATTGCAATTTTATATTTTATTCGCGGAAAATAAGTAGTTAAAGTTTTAATACGAAATTTAATAATATTAAAAATTAAATTTTTATAATATTTAAAAGCTTTACTAACTTTGATATCAGTGTGTCATAAGGAATATTTTTTATTTTTTTTTTTATTATTTTTCTTTAATATTTCTGCCTTAAAAAACCAAAATTCATGTGATTGTTCAATATTTCACCATAAAAGAATTTTTTCACCACACCTTTTGGTGAATATTTCAATTCTGTATACCTTTAAATAACAATTGAATCGTTGCCTACATTTTGGCGCATTACAAAAAATGATTTCAAAGGGAAAACTACAAAAAGGCTGTAAACTGAACTCATTCTGCTCCGTTTGCTGAGGAAATAACTAGATGAGCGACCGATTTTACGTGAATAATATTTTTAAGTGAAAATTATTTTAAGCTGGCAATATCTCCCTTCCGCTTTTTTGGTCTTTATTCAATGCTTTATACAAAGTGTTACAGTGATCGGATTTAGTTCAAATATGCGCTGTTTCGTTCGATAATATGTTTGTATCTAAACGGCAACTTCATAATACCCCCCTCGTAGAAGCCCCCTTCCTTATTTGCGAAGAACTCGGACAGCCACTTTTCACAAGCCTCTTTCCGGTTCAACTTTACACCAACAAGGCTGTTCGCCATGGACAGGAACAGGTGGTAATTACTTGGCGCTATGTCCGGGCTATATGGTAGATGCGATAAAACCTCCCATCCGAGCACCCGCAGCTTCTGACGAGTCATCAACGAAGTGTGTGTTCAGGCGTTGTCCTGGTGGGACACTACACCCTTCCTGTTGGCCAATTCTGGTCGCTTCTGGTCGATCGTTTGCGTCAAGCAGTCCAGTTGTTCGCAGTAGATGGTTGAATTAAGCGTCCGGTCATATGGAAGCAGCTCATAGTGGATGATGCCCTTCCAATCCCACCAAACACACAGCAAAACCTTCCGGTCCGTCAATTCCAGCTTGGCTACTTTTTGAGACGATTCACCGGCCTTCGAGCACGACTATTTTCGATTTAATTTGTCGTATGTGATCCATTTTTCGTCGCCATTAATCTCATGGAACGCTTCTCTAGCGGATTTGCCTCTAAGAAAGGAAAACTTAAAAATAGCGCGAATTTTGGCGTTAGTGAACTCCATGTTTACACGTCTATAACTGTTAATATCCAAACTAATCATGCATAGACAAGTCGTTTTGTAGGTTATGTCAAGACCTTTCAAAGATGTATAGTACTCGTATTGCCAGATACGAGCTCTGTATCGCTTTATACATAGCCGCGAAATTCTACATACAAAAAGACGGAAGGGAGATATTTGCCAACCTAATATATATCCTTAGTATTGTTATTATTTAGAATAACACCAAACTGCATTTGGTGATCTAATCTTTTTCGGAATCGATATGAATATTAGTTTTGTAGAAACTAAAACTAGTTAAGATCGAACGAAATCTTCGACCTAGGGATATTTTGTCGTCATGAGCTTCTTATACAATACTTTTGTAAAGCATTTTTCCTCTACGAAAGGTACGACTTGAGTCTAAAATATTTTAAATTCTACAGAAGCTTGGAAATTTAAGTAAAATGTTTACCCTCCAAATAGGACAGTAACCCGTTCTACAAAAACAAATTCAAATCAGCTTATCGAAGATATTTCTAGTATCTTATTATGGTTCCAAATCAATATTACTGCTTTAATACTAATTTTATTCAAAACAAGTAAGGAAGGGCTAAGTTCGGGTGTAACCGAACATTTTATACTCTCGCAATTTATTTACTTAACTTTATTAATATTATAAAATACACAATTTGACCCACATATTCGTCATATATATTGTATAAAGTCCATTGAAAGTTGGAAACCCTAATATTAGGTTAGAAGTACCGAGGTCCTCATGTTCGATATATGGGGCCTTGACAACCTATGGTCCGATTTCGGTGATTTTTAGAATGGGGCTGCCACACTATAAACGTAGTATTTGTGCAAAGTTCTGCATCGATATCTTCACTAGTGCTTACTTTATATATTGTAAAGTTAACGATTCAGATCGTCTTCAAAGTTCTGGTATATAGGAAGTAGGCGTGGTTGTGAAGCGATTTGGCCTATTTTCACAACATATCATTGGGATGTAAGGACAACAAACCAAGTTTCATTGAAATCGGTCGAGTAGTTCCTGAGATATGGTTTTTGACCCATAAGTGGGCGACGCCACGCCCATTTTCCATTTCTGAGTGTAGCTTCTATCTGCCATTTTCTATGTGAAATTTAGTGTTTCTGACGTTTTTGGTTAGTGAGTTAACCCACTTTTAGTAATTATCAACCTAACCTTTGTATGGGAGGGGGGAGGGGGGTTATTATCCGATTTCTGTAATTTTTGTACTGTATAAGGAAATGGCTAAAAAAACGACTGCAGAAAGTTTGGTTTATATAGCTTTATTGGTTTGCAAGATATATACAAAAAACTTAGTAGGGGGCGGGGCCACGCCCACTTCCCCAAACAAATTACATCCAAATATGCCCCCTCCTAGTGCGATCCTTTATTCCAAATTTTACTTTTATATCTTCATTTATGGCTTAGTTATGACTCTTTATGTGTTTTTGGTTTTCGCCATTTTGTGGGCGTGGCAATGGTCCGATTTTGCTGATTTTCGAACTTAACCTTCTTATGGTGCCAAGGAACACGTGTTCCAAGTTTCATTAAGATATCTCAATTTTTACTCAAGTTACAGCTTGCACGGACGGACGGACAGACGGACAGACATACATCCGGATTTGAACTTTTCTCGTCATCCTGATCATTTTGATATATATAACCCTATATCTAACTCGTTTAGTTTTAGGACTTACAACCAACCGTTATGTGGACAAAACTATAATACTCTCGTAGCAACTTTGTTGCGAGAGTATAAATATAAATAGATCTGTCTGAAAAATGTAATCAAGTCATTACAATTTATGTTGTAAATATCTCCGTAACTTTAGGAGATTATTGTGCTCATTCTACACCTACTTGAGCTTTAATTATCACTAATTTATGTACTCTAATATAGGAGTACTTTCTTCATTGCAATTGCAAAAACCTCACACTCTCAATATAAAAAATCTCTCCGTCTCTGTCTCCGTGAGTACCTTTGCAACTCAGTTTCATTTTAGTCCCCCATCCCCATTATACTTTAAACCTCATATGTATGCTGTATCCACTCGTATGTTCTCTTCTCTGGAAAAATCCTCAGCAAAGAAATCACATTCCTGGCGTCATTTAGTTTGTGACTTTTGTTAATTACATATGTCAACGTGTTACTCGAATTGGCGTTAAGCTTTGAAGTTTATTTTGATCACTTGTAATTGCGATTGCCACCGTTGCAAACGGGGTTATGTAACTCAAGCAGAAATTTGCTGATGAGGATTTGCCGTTTCAGCTACAACTACCTCACATATTTTTTTGAAGTTATAATTGGATGGAGGTAATATACTCAGAATGAAGTGGCAATGCGAATGTAATTTAAAAAAAAGTAGTTAATTGAGTTGTCTTAGCTATGCACATCAGATTGAGAATTTATGAGTATATACCACTACTAATCAAATCAATAGGGAATGAAGATCCGAGAGTTAGACGCAGTATAGTTGTTTTTGAAACACTATTTTATGATATGAGTCTCTTCTTCACTCTTCTGAAACTCTCTCTACAGTTACCTAATACCTCGTTGACAATTTTTCCTGAAGCCTTGAAGATGATATTATTGAAGTTTTCAAGCTGTAAAAATCTGTTTGAACTAGTTGATCTTCGTAAGATCTCTGCTTAAGACATCCATTAAAAGACTTTCAGTTACCGAGACAATAAAATCGAGTTCAATATTTTAATATGAAATGGCACAAGACCCATCACACATAGATATTTTGAACTTTAGCTTGGCCATGAACCTGCGAATCACTTATAGGATCCACATCGCCATAAGACCATACCGAAGAAAAGTCGAAATATTCTGAGGCATTTTACGATATAAATGGCTTAAGAATATTTCAGATCCAAAACGGAAATTTCCAATATTTTAGAGGAGTATAAGTACAGATAAAATACTTAGGAGTTTCCATATTTTTTTTTTAATATTCCCTGAAATGAAAAACTACTTCACAACTGGCAGTTTGTCTCACAACTTTAAAGTCCACTGAGGTCCCACACCCAATATGTTAGAGGTTTATTAACTTAATTTATTTTATTATACCAGCTAAAAGCATATTCGAGCTTCCCATTCTTTTTACATTTTTTTTTACATTTTCCCTCTTTTTCTCTACCCCCCACCCTCCGCCGCAACGTGAGCCAGTATAACATCTTGAATGCTTGCTGCAAAAACTAACTTAAGGCCGTTTGTAGAATAAATTCGTTTAGTGGCTTTTAGTGCACTTGACTGACTTAAGACAAGAGCGAGACTCAGCTGGGTCTACACAGTACTCAGGCACGACCAATCGACCGACCGACCTAACAACCTACCTACCAACCGGCCGAGCGAGCGGTCGACGTACTGGCTGAGTGACTGATATGCCGCAAGTTACCTGCTTTGAAGCGCTGTTTATTTGAGCTTATGCCACACATATGTAGCTTTATCAGTGTGAAAGTGTGTCTTGTGCCGCTTTGGTGTCTGTGTGTTTGTGTTCAAGCACTTGACACCGAAACGTCGTTGCAAGCAACTGAGCTCCACTGAACCGCACCGCAATGAACTGAACAACTGTGACGCAAATGCACAAACAAGCCTCCATACACACGCAAACACATGAGTGAGGGCACATAAATCCAACCAGAAACAAGAACTACCCTGCAATATGTTGCCACAAAAGCCACAACACCCACAAGTTGCACTGGCGTTTGCTTTCAAAGCGACCCTCTGTGCCACATCATCTTATCACTAATACGATTGTCTTCGGCTCACCGTTTGTGCCTGTGGATGTGTGTAGACACTTGTTTTGTGGCCCAAGAAAATTTCCTTCAAACATTCATTCACCCAATCAGGCAGCTTTAGGGGTGCATTGTTCTCCGATGGGTTGATTAGCCTTATGCTATTCGTTTTGAACGGGTTAGGAACTAGTCCGAAAGTGAACTTTTTATTGAACCACGTTTTCGTTAAGATTTTGGAAGTGTTCTGTAGCTTAAGGCTAATCTCTCGCAATAAATTTTTAAATCTCAAAAATAGTACCGTTAAAATCCTAAATAAGGTTCGGATAAGTGAAGTTAGGTTAAGATAAAAATCATAATTATAAACTTCGTTTTCGGGATTAGTGTTTAATTTAATACTAAACACCAGAATTATCAATGAACACGAATTTAAAATGTATGCTAATGAAAAACGGTCGAGCTTTCTTCATACTCATACTTCATTTGCCATTAGTTTCTAATATTTTTTCTCACTTTTAATAAGATATTTATAACATTGGTTGTCAAATGATGATGGAATGTCAAAACTATAAACAAATCAACCAAATAAAGGTAATACTCATGTAAATGAGCATGTTGTATAATAAACTCGTGTTTGAGAGTGGTGTTTAACCCAAAAAAATTTTAAACTCATGTTAATTAAAATTAATTTTTTCATGTTATAAACCCGTGTTTACGAGTAGTATTTAGTGTTTAACATCAAACTATCCGTAAACTCGTGTTTATAACATTTTTTGTGTGCACTTTTATGGTCGAAAATTCTAAATTGTGTAAAGTTACTGCTCAACTAAAGTTATTTTCTGTTTAAACTCATTGTTAAAGAAATTTTGTGTGATAAACTCCGAGTTTACGAGTAGTGTTTAACATTAAAAAATAAAACGGTTCCAGAACTAACCTTTATTTTGATATAAGCTCTGTGTTAAAGTATATTTTTTGTGATAAACTCTGAGTTTACAAGTAGTGTTTAATATTAAACACCAAAATGGAGCAAAAAATAATGTTTCGGGTATATGTGATGCTATGATATGTTTATCTGGGGAAGATTCAATTAATTTTACAATCGAAAAAAAAATGAATTAGATCGAAATACATAAAGTGAGGTTAGATTTACTCAACACTGGTTTATTGTTAAACTCAGAGCTAAAAATATATACCGTGTTTACTAGTAGTATTTACTGTGAATTCACTGAACTGAATGACACTAAGTTATGTCAGATTTGCAATAGATCGGCTTAGTAAAGTTAGGTTAGGTACGATTAGTTCGCTCAACTTAAGGCAGTAGTCTGCTTTACAGGCTTCAAAAAATCGATTTTTTTGTTTTGTTTTAAATCTCTTCCAAAACTATCCAAGAATATGTCTTTAAAATTCCAGAGGCCAATTCGACATATTTTCGAAGCTAGAGCAGTTTTAGTGGCCGAGCGTCGAGCAGGTGCGAATGCTCAGGCAGACCTTTAAAGCGCGTTTTCTCGAGTTTTCATTTTCACAAGTGTTAGAAAACGGTGCCGGCGATAGCAAAAAGAATATATGTCCGATCGAAAAAAACCAAAGTGATCTAGCTTCAGTATTAAATTATCTTCTATTTGAACTAGACAAAAGTAGTTGAAGTTGGACAAAAGTATTATTTAAACTACTTGTTTTGCAACTTAAAGTCAATTTTTTTCTTAAAAAAGTGAATTTTTTTTCAAACTTCGAAAAAATTTGGAATTTTATAACTTCTTCGGTATTTTTTAGTTCATAAAGAAAAGAAACTTATAAAAATTAAAAAAAAAATGGTTCGACTGTTTCAGATGCTTCGCACGACCTCCATCACCGGCACCGATTTACAAAAGCAGACTCCAGACGCTCCAGAAAAATACTTACAACTTTGAAAAAATTTCAAAATTTTTTAATAATAAATATTGTTTTTTTAAGCCTTAAATATAGTACACTATCGTCTTAAAATCCCGTTTACCGCAATCATTTCCTTCCCTTTCAAAAAAAATTTCTAAAAAACGCTTTTTTCGGCTTCTAAAGCAGACTACTGCCTTAAGCCAATTTGGCTGTTTTCTTAAAAAAAGAATACTTGAAAGCCAAACTATGCTATTTAGCAGGCACTAAGGCAGTTTCAGATCTCTCATAATAATGAAGATACTACACTTCTCTGTTGGGTTATACACCTACATACATGCTTTCAAGTGTCACACACCCGCAAATGCGCATGTGTGTGTGAAAATCTATTGGACACGCTGCAGCAAGTGGCACAGATTGTCACTATTCACTGCTATTCTGTTGAGCTTTTTATGAAAATTGCATGTTTTTTCCACTTTCGCAGCACACAATGCATTTTGCAGGCGTGTGACAGACTTGGCTTATATTGGAAATTATTATTTCAATTTTTTTTCGCTTTAAATTGTGTCTTTTCACTCAGCGAAATTGTGTGCTGCGCTGACAAGATCTCTATTCTTCGAGCATTCGTCAATGTAAACGCCATTGTTGCGAGTTGCATTGCTCACGCTTTTTTATTGTTGTTGCTGTTGCACTGTTCTATTCATTCATTAATGTCGCGTGCCGCATATTTGACGACTGTCAGCTTTGCTAGCCGTCAGTCAACGCCGGACAGCGCACTCACTTGTCAGTCACAATGGCAATTTGTGTGCGGTGCATTTCTTGAAATATTCTCATGAATTTGAGAAAAAATGCAACAACAACACATAATACTAATAATCGAAGCCATTTACTTTGGCACTTCAACGCCTATTTAGCTGCAACATTTACCCCACACACACACAAAATCGCTCGCCAAAGTACGAAAAACCGATATTTTTGCACCAATTTTGCAGTTGCAAAAGCACAACAACACATAACATCATACAAACATACAAACATACAAACATACATATATACATACAAACATTAATATTTATACATAAATGAAAATTCGCATTTATTTTATGTCTCACTGTTGTGGCAACTAGCAGCCGTTGCATGGCATAAGCAACAACAACAATACCAACAAAAAAAACATATTTACACTGCATGCTGCATAACGAACTGTAAGCGTGCATACTATGGTTGTTGTTGTTGTAAATATTTGCTGCCATCGTTCTCGGCTTGTTTAATTTTCATGCCACATTCGGCAATTTGTTAACGTTTGCTCGCATTTATTTCGTTCTGCATGACTTGTTTTTATATATTTTTTGTTTTTGTTTTCGTATGCATTTATTTTGCACATACATGTAGTTCAGTTTTTGTGTATGGATTGTAGACAAGTAATTCATATTTCAATTTTTTTTTAATAATTAATTTGCGTAATAAATTAGCTGTATTTCTGGATCAAAATGTGTAACCTAAGGCTCGACACATAGTGAAACGCAGGCAAAACGAATTGAACTACATAAAAAATAAAATAAAAATTATTGTTGTTGTTGTTTTTGTAACGACAGAAAGTGTTTCCCGAAAAAATTTGACGAGTTGAGAAACGTTAACCGGGTAAGAAGTCGGCTCCGTTTCTATTATACAGCCTTGGCCAAAAGTATTAGGCACCCCACTAATTACTGAATTTTTTGTTTTAACAAGTGAAATAATGAAGTTTTATTAGTAAAACAGTGAAAATACAATGAATTAGTGATAATAACATTAAAAAAAAATATATATTATAAAATATTTTATGAATTTCTTAAAAATGACAATTTTTAGTTTTGGCTTAATTTTTTTTTAATTCGTTTCGTTTTAATTCGTTATTCTTTTAATCAAAAGTTAAACACCCATGTAAGACATTTACAAAAAGAAGTGGTAACTTTGATAGCCACATTTGAGAATACTTGTATTTTAATGGGGTGCCTAATACTTTTGGCCAAGGCTGTACATAAAGACGACTGTCGTGAAAATGGTTCCTATACTTCCTCAACAGTTTTTTGTAAATTTAATAAATATACTTTTTTTAGTACGTTTAAGCCCATTAGATCCGCAACAGATGAGTATTTCTGACCCTTTTCAAAAAAAAAAGAGTACGAAAAATTTCTATAAAATTACTTCTTTTATGGGTTCAAAGGGAAGATATTAATAAGATAATAATTCTAAAATTTTAGTTTTGAAAACATCCGCTATATTTAGAATGTTTCTTAGAAGATTCTTATCAGTGTTTAAATTAGAAATTTGTCAATGGTTAAAGGGGGTTGACTACAACCTTGTTGCCAACTCGAACATGGCTTTGAATGACATAGTTTTTCTTGTACCATAAATCATTTCTAAGATCGGATACACAATACAAGTTTTGAAGACCTCATAGTCGTGAGAACAGCAGCGGCTACACTTCCCACTGGGAACAAACCACAAACCAAATCAACTAGGTCAGGGGTACCCAACAAATTTCACTTTCGGTGTTAACCGAAACAGACAACGAAAAAGAGACTGAAAAGAAAAAAACTGAAAATCAGAGCAAGGGCGAGTAAGAAAGTGAGAATAGTATCCTGAAGAAGAATGCTAAAACCGAAGGATATGAGACTTTAGTGACTATCGATTTTATGATATTGGTCGACTAAACCAATTTGAGCGAAGTAAAGCATTTCCAATTTTTAAAACAGTGGAACTTCTCTAACTCAAATCCCCATAATTAATTAAAAACGTACAAGTTAGAGAGACTTCTAAGATACGGAAGGTAGTTTGTATGAAATATGACTTTATTGCTAATTCAAGAGTTAGAGTTATGGAAGTTCAACTAAATCACTTTTTGGAAAAACACTATATGTTTTGATCTTCTGACAAACGTTGATTACCACTTTTTAGGCAAGTCTTGTCATTTGCTCTTTTATTTTCTCAACTATGGTATATGTAGACTTCTTTAATAGCAACCTTGTCGATTTTTTATGAGACACTTCAATTAAAATTGATAACTGTTATAGATTAAAATAGATCTCAAACGTCAATCTATTGAACAGTATAAGTGCTTACGCAGATAATTAATTTAATTTATTAACAACAACATAGATTCTACAAAATTTCATGTAATTATCTTATCTTGGAACATTCATTCAATTTGCAATTTTTAAAGATATTCTATCAAAAACTACACTCTCAATAATTTGTGACAACTTACTACTAATGTGGCACTTTAAACGGTACATAGCTTTAATTAATAGCATATAGATAAGCTAGAGGAATATTATTCGCTCACTCAATAATATTCTTATATCTTATCTATATGCTAAATTTAAGGTGGTTCATAAAACCAGAGACAATTTTGTTCTATTCCCGACCACTGAATCAGAAATCAATAGATTTTTTATCGATTATAAGCGATAAAGACATGTGGATATCGTTCTGGAGACTCAAAAAATTATTAGGTCTACAACTTTGCTTCCGTCCTTTTCCAATAGATGCCTCTAGGGTCAAGCACTGGTCGATTAAATCGATTAAATCGTTCTATATCGATCTTGGAGATTTGTGTCAACATTAAACCAAATATTTGTAGAGATTTGTTTGCATGCCAAACTTATTCTCAACTGAAAATGTTACTTTTTGAGCCGAATTCTTGACATTTGCGGGAAATTTTGCTTTTCTGTTTTAATTCCAAGAAAAGTGCGGCTGAGGCTCATCGACATTTTTAAACGTTTTTATACAAAAAAACTTAAATTTACAAAAAAAAAACGGCGGAAGCAAAGTTGTAGACCTAATAGAATTTTATAATTATATCAACTCTTCACCGAAACTCGATTCAATTATAATACAAGATATGATATATAATTTTTGAAGCCTATTGCAGATGATTAAGCCAATCAGAACTTTGACCTTCTACCAACACACCCTAACCGTCTCTAATCAGGATCGACTTTATCTCGGCATTATTTCATAATAACTTTATAATGCCGGAGTGAGAAGTGGCACAGAAAATCTATTGCAATTTTCTCTTATTATAATTTAGAACCACCTTAATGTGTATGTAGTCTTAATCCCCACCGAGATTATTGTCTCCTTTAATTATACACACCCAAATGCGACTAGCTGCTGGGACTAATAATAAAATCTGTGCTTTCTTTAATTTTTCCCTTCAATGCAGGCAGCAGCGTTTTATGAATTTCACTTCACTTTTACGAGTAAGGAAATGAAAATAAAATAAAAGCTGTAAATATTTGCAGCACCTGACCGCCTTTATGGCCTAACTTGGTTCCAGCTACATTCAAAAAAAAAGCCAGCAAGCAAAAGGAAATGTTTGACTGCCGTTGCGCATGGACGCGTGCTCATGCTCCGTGCCAAAGACAGCGCCACATATGCGACACAAACACATAAACTCATACACACACAAATGACTGTATGGGTGGGTTGGTGTGTTCATTTATTATATTATGCCTGACAACATTTCTGCCGAATTTTTGCCGCAATTTTGAAGCTGTTAATTATTGTAGAGTAGAGAGCCGACGTTTTGCTGCCGCTGCTGCCTGCCTTATCCTTTGCACTTCGCTGCTTTGCTATATTTGTGCTTGTTAGCCAAATGTGTTACTGTTGTTGGTGGACTTGTACATTGCAGCAGGCACAGGAGGCAACATATGTAGCATATGCATGTGTTTGTATGTCTGTGTGCAGAGTAAATTAAGTGCAATCGCACTGCTGCCGTTTTTTTACGAAATTTATACATTTTTGGCAAAGTGCCTGAATCAATAGCACCACAGCTCGTTGGATTGTTAGACATTCTTAATGTAGCAGCAGCAAATGCAGTCGACAAGATTGGTACGTCGCTGTTGCTGCTGCCGATGTTGTTGCTGCTGCACTTAAGGGATTGAATTGTGCACAATGCGAGTATACTACTAGCAATGTGGACTCCCTATACTAGTATACAGTATGTAAAAAAAGTAGAGTCAAAAATTCACGAATATTAAGAAAATATATTTGATCTGTCGAATATTTCAATAATTTACAACAACAACAATATTTACTACTTAGTTCGGTATTTTTGATACTTTATTATATTTTACCTCGAAAATTTATCTCCCAAATTTTCCTAGCTTTGGTTCAGAAAAGCTTTGGAGACCTAGAAACTCTGGAAGCTCCGTACTCTTGGTGATAAAGCTTTGTCGGTCATTCCATTGACATCTGATTTACAATATGACAGGTTTCCTTGGATATTCTAAACAATCATTAACTTATAATCTTTGGAAAGCTTTTTAACCAAAATTCAGTCAAAAGCTCAAATTAAAGTTTTTAAAGCTTATCGAAGCTTTGATAGGGATTCTAATGAATGAATTTCTGATTCCTGGAGGACGATGATAATATTTTTTTCAATCAATTTGCTCGACACTTTCAAGGAAACTTTTCATTTTTTTTTTACAAAGGCTCGCAAAAGCTTTTTAGAGGTCAATAAAATGTAATGTAATGTAAAAAATGTAATAATCGTTGTTTCTTAAAAAATAAATAGTTTCTTGAAATTAAAGTTCTGATGTTAGCCTTATCGACTCTTTAAAACAACCAAATAATCCCGCGAAGCTTTCGTAGACGCAAAATTCGAATTCTGGAGTCAGCATCTTCTGTGTGAATTTTAGAGAATATTTCAAATATTTCAATATCATTCAAATAATAAATTTTGTAAGGTCAAAAAATCGCAATACGAAATTATCATCGAACATAAATTTCAAGTTTTATTAGCTTCGTCTATTTATTTGCTAGGATTAAATGCTCTTGGTCACTTCCAAAAGCTATCTAGACTCGAGTCCTTTAAACTTAATTCATATCTATAAGCCAAGGAACCGACTTTGGAATACTTATTCTTTCCTTACTCTCAAAGATCACAAAATATCCACAAAAGAACGTTGATCTTTCTTCAACAGTGTACTGCATCAAAAATTAGTGCTATCAAGTTTGTAATGCAGCAAATACCAGAAAAAGGAATACAACAACTTGATGCCACCACAAACAGCACAAATCAGTAAAAGAGAAAGATAGCGAGAGAGGAGAAAGGAGTATGGCTACACAAGGTCCATTACTCACACAACTGTATATAGATTTCTACATATGTACGTATGTAAGTGTGTATGCTTGGGCTTTTTGGCCATTTTATCTAATTGGTTGTGCCAACACGACAGGCATTTGCAATGTGCAACATACGTGCACCTGTCCCCCTCGTGTCAATTTAACGAGTCTACAGCAGCCAATAATGTCTAACAAGGTGAGCACAACGGGAATGAAGCAGAAAGTCGAAAACACAAAAAAAAAAATTCTAATAAAAAATACAGTTATTACAACCATTGGTGCATAGGCATAAATTCATGTATTTATAGTTGAGCATATTCCTTGGCAGCGCCGAAATGCGGTGGATTTTGCGATCGCAAAAGCATAAAACATGAAATAATATTAATCTGTGTGTGTGTTTGAAGTGTGAATTTATTGCAAACATGACCAAATTAAATTTCTACACACACACACAGCGTCACAAATTGCATTATTAGAAAATTAAATTGAATTGCATGAACTGCCCTTCCCGGCTTCTCTGCTCTACGCCTCTACGCCTACATCAGTTACAAGCGCATATTAGCCATATTACACAGTGCAAATGCTAGGCTAGGCATCAAACATATCCCCAAGTGGACAACAAATCAGGTATGATATGAGGAAATACATATGTAAAAGATGTGTTCAAAAAATAACGGGAATTTCAAAAATTAAAATTTCAAGGGTTTAGAGACAACAATTCTCAAAATTTAGACATGAAGATTAGACCTCTTTTTATGAGCTTTTCGTTTGTTAAAAGTCAACATACTTCAAAAACGAAAATTCCCGTTATTTTTTGAACACACCACATTCTTCGAACTACTAACCATTTGTATTGAATTCAATAGGTCATATGCTATTGACAGCGCACTGGCAGCAATAGCAACAACAAGAACAAAATTGCCACAACAACAATTGCAACAACAAATATTGAACAATGCCGCTTTTGTTGTACGTTTTGTTACATTCGTTTGAATATATTGTATCTAGGACATGGCAATTTTATATTGCAAGTTGCACATAAGAAATGCATTGGATTCGGTGAATAGCTTGAATTGAATGCTTCGTAATATTTTGTTGTATTTGTAAATAACTGTAATAAGCATTTAAGTATAAAAAAGGAGCAGGAAGTGAAATATGTATGTATAAGCAACTGAAGCAGAAGAAGAAGAGGAATTAGAGATATTGCTGAATGCACAGAAATGCCTTGAAATGTAATGTGCGGAAAATTTGCACTCAGCAAATAAATCGAATATTAAAATATATTGTAAAAAGCAAATAACAACAATTGACAAGTAAATGTTAGAAATGAAATGAGGGATATGGTAGAAAATGAATGCAAATTTCTATGAATCTGCAACAAATATTTATGTATTTAATTTTATAATAAAGGGATAAAAAAAATAAAAAAGAGTGTTGCCACATGTTAATAATTAGTAAGTTTCAAAATGTTATTTTTTGAATACAGCAAAATAGACATGTAAAAAAGTATATATACATACATACATTATTCTAAAAAAAAATTTGGTGGTTACCACCTGACACAGAATAATTTTTTTTTTGAAAATCTATTCAAAACCCAAAATTAAAAATTTTCAAAATGTGGTGTCTACATAAGTATTATTAAAAAATATATATATAAATAAAAAATAAAAATTAAATAAAATTTCAACCAGGTTACCACTCTTATGAAATTTTAATATTGGTCACAACTAAATTAAGAAATAAATTTATAAATGTGTATGTGCATAAAAATAACAGATTGATAAAGATCTAAGGAATGAAACTTCTTGTTTATGGAGTTGCCATATTATTAATAATATTTATTTAAGAAGCTTTTATAATTGAATATGAGCTTACGAGGTTGCCATCTGGTTTTATAATATGAAAACAAATTTCAAGGCAACAAACTGTTCAAGAATATTACTCGTATGAACCTAGATTTTTATACCCTGAACTATTAAGTTTGTCACGAAGTTTGTAACACCCAGAAGGAAGCGTCGGAGGCCCTATAAAGTATATATATAAATGATCAGTATGTTGAACTGAGTCGATTTAGCCATGTCCGTTTGTCTGTCTGTCCGTCCGTCTGTTTGTCTGTCTGTCTGTATATATACGAACTAGTCCTTCAGTTTTTAAGATATCGTTTTGAAATTTTGCAGATGTTATTTTCTCTTCCAGAAGCTGCTCATTTGTCGGAACTGCCGATATCGGACCACTATATCATATAGCTGCCATACAAACTGAACGATCGGAATCAAGTGCTAGTATGGAAAACTTCCGCATTTTATTACATATTTTCACGAAATTTGGTGTGAGTTATTGTTCATAGAAATAATTTAATCTCCGAAAAAATTGTTCAGATCGGTTAACTATATAACCTTAATGTTTCTAGCAAACAACCCGGCTAAAAAGAATTAGTAAAATGTTTTATTTTTTTTACTTACTTTTTGTTACGTCTTTAGATTTGCTTAAACACATACTTACTAAAAGAAATGCACCTGTGAAGGATATATTAGCTTCGGTACAGCCGAAGTTAACGTTTTTTCTTGTTTTACTTTGAACACGATTTCACTAAAATATCCTTGAGTTTGGACGAAGAAGAGCCAATTTCCAATTTTTGGGATCGTATATTTTACTTATAAGATACTATTTTTTTAGTAATTTTCTCCGATTAACAGCTACAACAGTTAACTACACTACAATTGTAGTTCAATAAGTTCTGTCTGGTTGACACTAAATGCAACCGTGCTGCTGTCAACTGTCACCTGTCAACTTATAGCCCAAAAACGGGATTTATTTGCTAAAACAAACTTTGGAAAATTTTTTGACCGCTGACTACTTACTTCACTCGAAACTCGTAATGCTTAAAGCTTTTAATAAGCGAAATCTGGGATTTGTTTTTGAGTTTTTGTCAAGCAATTTTATTTGACACGCATTGAAATTAACGCATGACTCATAAATGTTGACGAAAAAAAGCCTTAAATCCCATGAAAACTTTAAAATACCAACTAAAAAGGTTTTCATGAGGTTTTCTGAATTAATTTTCAGAAGAAAAATGATAATTGATGATCCAAAAGTATCATTTAAACAGCTTTAACTTCATTTATATAGACTTTCCTAAAGTCTTTCAGCACTGGAGTAGGTTCTACATCCATTCTTTGACGTGAAATCTCTTCAAAGAATAAATAAATGCGGAAATTCGCTATATTAAGTAAAGACTTATGTTTTTTCGTTGTCAAGAAGCTCCATTGTCATATGAAGAAATTATAATTTTGTGTAATATTATAAAAAATTGAATTTCGAGCACCTTGAGCCAGATAGCACCCACTGTGCAGCGCGATAATCTACTCTAAATGCATTTATGCACATATTTATTGTTGTTTCGCGTGCGTGTGTTTGATGTTAAAATTAGATTAATTGTATTTTTTCGTTTCCTCTTTTTTATTGTTGTTGTTGTAATGATTATTTCTGTTTCTCGATAGCAACGACAATCTGCAAATAATTCGCTTTGAATTCGTGGCACACAACAACAAGCAATTGAAATGCATTCGGTGCCCTCCCCGACGGTTTCGGGAAGCACGCGCAACACCCCACCGCTCCCCGTTACACATGGTCTCGCTTTGTTTGCCTTTAATCATGTGTTGATGATAGTGATTGCCATTTAATTGTTGCTCGGACATTTACTGCTCCTGCAGCGGCGGCGGGGACAGCAGCGCCCGCGGCAGTTGGCAGTGGCAGCCACAGCGGTGTTGGTGGAGGCGGCGGTGGCGTTGACTTAGACGGCTGCTGTTTCCCTTCAATTACAAATTGTGTTTAATTATATTGGTAAAATTACTATTTGGCTGCTGCTGATTGCTGATTTTTCTGTGTGCGGCACATTTTTCTTTTTGATTCATTTTTCTTACAAGCGTTTGGTTCGTTCTTTTTTTGGGGTTTTAGGTTCAATTGAATTCTGCTTTCGTGTGTGTTTTATGCGTTTAATTCGTTTGTGTTTGAGATTTTTTTTCCAAGATTTGTTTTCATGAACTAAATGTGTTCGGAATAATTTGTAGTCGAGGGGGGGTTTGACAAAAGTTCGGTGGTGATATTTTTAATTGAAAACATTTTTATATTTTTGCTTTCAACTTTAAAATTTTGTATTATTTGTAATTTTTATGTTTTTATTATGAATATTTTTTTTTTAATTTTTTATTTATATTTCAAAATGATCAGAGTGACGAGGCGACCAAAAATTCGAATGTCTGTCTGTCTGTCCGCCCGTCTGTGAAATTGAGATATCTTGATAAAACTTGGAACACGTATTTCTTACCACCATAAGAAGGTTAATTTCGAAGATGGGCGTAATCGGACCACTGCCACGCCCGAATCCGAAAACATATAAAGAGCTATAACTAAGCCTAAATAATAATAATAATAAAATTTGGTATGAAGGATCGCACTATGAAGGGGCATATGAGGATGTAATTTTTTTGGGGAAGTGAGCGTGGCCCGCCCCCCACTTAGTTTTTTGTACACATCTCGTAAGCTACTAAAGCTATATCAAGGAAACTTTCTAGAGTCGTTTCTTTTAGGTACTACCTTATACAGTCCAAAAATGGAGGAAATCGGATTATAACCACGCCCACCTCCCATACAAAGGTTATGTTGAAAACTACTAAAAATGCTTTAATTCAGTAAGGAAAACCAACAGAAGCCTTAAATTTCATTATAAAGATGGTACAGAAGTGCTGCACTTAAAATGGTATACAAAATTTTAAATGGGCGTGGTTCCGCCCACTTATGGGTCAAAATCCATATCTCCGAAACTACTCGACCAATTTCAATGAAATTCGGTTCATAATATCTTCCTAGCTTCCCAATGATATGTTGTGAAAATAGTCCAAATCGGTTCACAACCACGCCTATTTCCCATATACCAGAACTTTGAAGTCGATCTGAATAGTTTACTTTACAATATATAAAGTAAGCACTAGTGAAGATATCGGAATAGAACTTTGCAAAAATACTGCATTTAAAAAGTGGCATCGCCCTTCTAAAAATCCGCGAAATCGGTCAATTAGTTTTCAAGACCCTATATATCAAATATGAGAACCTCAGTGCTTCTAACAAATTTTTTACCGAAAATATAGGTAAGTCTCTGAGATATTTTCAAGAACTTCGGAGGAAATATGTTTCTACTAATAATATGTCTCCGTGCCAAAAATGAGTGAAATCGGATCATAACTTCATATAGCTCCCATATACCTAATATAAGGGGTTTTCAAACTTTCAATGGACTTTATACCATATATATGACGATTATGTGGGTCAAATTGTGTATTATATAATACAGTATACTCTCGAAAAGTAAATTCTCAGAAAGTAAATAATCGCGGAAAAGTTAATCACCTTTAAGATTACACATGCACTTCGAAAAAGTAAATTTTTTAATTTACTTTTCAGAGAGTGTGATAAAAAATTCGAAACGAAGCAAGCAGCGTTTTTACGATGTTGCAAAAACACTTACTCTCTTGTTTATCGCGTCTTTTTAGTAAACTCTTCTACTTGATCCACTGGTTTAAAAATGAAAACGATGGAAATCAGGTGTCAGACTTTTTGAATCGTCGTACAAAAATGGTCAGAAAATATATAGCAAAAGAAAAAAAACAAAAGAATATTCAAGATTTTTTCTCTTCATAGTAAATACATATGTATCGATGTATGTAAATGTAAATATGTTTTTCATGTAAATCCATATGTTTTATTGAAGCAAATAAATGAATGAATTTTTTAAGTTTAAAAATGCATTTAATATTATAAAAACAGATAATTTATGTATATATTTGGGAAAGTAAATTATTCGAAAAAGTAAATTACCCAAAATTCCAATCGATTTACTTTTCAAATTGCAAATTGCGATAATATAATATTTGAACTTAACCTTTCTTTACTTGTTTTTATGTTCTTTCACAAAACGATGCTTTCGAACGATGTTTAACAAATCTTCTTAACGCATTATGCTAGCTGATAAGGGTGAAATAGCTTTTCTTGGAATTTAGCTATAAAATATAAAATAAGTTATTAACGCATTATGCTAGCTGATAAGGGTGAAATAGCTTTTCTTGGAATTTAGCTATAAAATATAAAATTAATTATTCGGCCAATGACAACATTCTAATTCTAAATAATAAACTGATAAACTAAAGAAGCGCAGGCATTTGAATTACTATATATAGACGCTGCTTAAGCCGAGCATCTCACTTCAGTTGAGTTTTGGAAGGGCTGGTGACAACATTTGTCGAGTGTTCGAAAGTCAAACGTTTTAGTATTCCAATCAATTTCACTGTTCAAATTGTTTATCGTTCCAGTGGTAAAGAGGTATTGAATGTGTATAAAATATAGTAAAAATTGTGTTTAATTAATACGCGGTTCTAAGACGTTCTTAGCATAATCGACATGCGTTAATAAACCAACTGAAATCAATTTGCGTTCGATAGGAATTTGAAATTCCAAGAATTATGATTTTTAATTAATCTAGAATGTGTTTGTGTATATATTTTGAATACAAATAATTGTTATTGTTAAACTGAAATGCCACGAAGTTTTTCAAAACTTTGAGATAGCAAAAGTTTCTTCTTAATATCCACATAAATTTTATTTGAAATGTTTTAATTACATCTAATTTCACTAACAAATACGGAATACTGGAGTTGAAGTGATTGGAATTGATTAATAACTAAATTGTTATTTTAATATTTTTATTATTTACGAATATTTCTGATAATTTATCTAAAATTGTACATATTCCCTAAATTACTTGTTAAAATTAAAAATAATTACTTTCTTCATTACAGACATTTTAATTTCCGAGTACAAATATTCCCAGAACTATTACAAAAATGGCAGCAATCGTTCCCATTCGCTTTTTAATTTTGTTAATTATTTTGTTTGACACTTGGTGTCTTGGAACTTTGGCTTGGAACTTTGGTAAGTATGTCAGTATGTGATTAACTAGATTATTATAACTAGAGAGGTTTCTTTTGAAAAAATAAAAAAATATAAATTTTGGTGGCATTAATGATTTGTTCAAATGTTCTTATTATTGATGTATCTCATTAAAGTGAATATACATATAGTTATAGCTAGTATTTTAGCTTAGTTTGAGATCTTTGATTTTTTGTACGTAACAAACATTTTAATAACTTTCATATTGTAATATCGCTCAACCTAGCTCAATCACTATACACTTCATATTTCTTTTATTCCAACTGGCCTGTATTTTACAATTTTCCAATTAACGCCAACATTTCACTCTTTGTGTTTTTAGAAAATAACCAATGTTCGAACGAAAACGCAGTATGCACCAGTGTCCAAAACTGCCGAATAAAGTTTAAAAGAGGTTTGACTGTTTGTGATTACAGCAATTATGAAATTTCCGTTTGCTGTCCGTAAGTATATCTCATGTATTAACCAATGAAGTTTTTATAGTTCTTAAAATATAGGGCTTCTGATATTTTTCGTTGTTTCAAAAAAAAACATTTGTATTAATTATCCGAGTTTACCAATTTTCATACTACTCTTATATGATTAATTATCAAGAGAGAATGACTATAGCAAGTGTGGTAAATATACTATAGAATGCGAGATAAGCAAATAAAATTCATATTTTACTGTGAACGGAGGCACGGACGGTGAGACAGACAGGCTATAACATATGCATAAGATGTAAACTCAATCGTAAAGACAAAAATCACAATATTAGATATTCCATGGATAAGCGAACATTTGCATTTATTTCATTTTATTTGGAATTAAACTAATTATGCATGAGACCGACTGACTGACTGACTGACTGAGTTGAACATAATGCACGCTTTAACTATGTGGACACAGCTTCCAACAGGCTATACGATAGCATTATGGTCTAGGTTTATATATACTACGCGTCATCAGCATAGCGCCCCAAGCATGCTTGGTTGATACCAAATATTTTCCATAGTGTTTGGGTTAGAGCTACATATTTTTTCTAACATACTTTAAACAATTTGCCTCAAAAGAAACTATGAAAGCACACAATACGATGCTTTGTAAAATTTTAATGATTTAAAAACCAAAAAAGTACAAAAATTTGCAAACGAAAATTGCGTCAACAAGATCCGCCTGCTTCCGTAAATCAACGATGATTGCGATATTTGAAGCTCTTTTCATAAGTTTCTTTATTTCCAAGAAAATTTAAAATTATTTTTCGATACCTTCCCACAGTTTCTGCAATTTTATGCAAAAATGTACATATTTATGAACAGTTTCGATTTTGGATTTTTCCTCTACAGATAATACAATTCTTATTCCCAAATTTTACAACAATTTACAGAAAACTATTCAATTAAGTACCCCAACAAATTTGGTGCTTGTGGTTGTAAAAATATTTGGTATCAACCAAGCATGGGGGGGGGGGGGGTTGGCTATCCTGATGACGCGCAATGTAAATGTTATGGATTTTGGTTTTCATTAATCAATTATATCTTTTTATTTTAGCAACAATTTATTAAGTCCTTTGGAACGTCCAGCTGATCAAGCTGGGTATAATTATGCACAACAAATTGAGTATTGATAATTTGAAAAATATTTCAGCCCGTAAAGTAATCGAACAAGGATTAAATAATGAAAGATCCATAATTCCAACACGTATATTTGGACAGCTATAAAACAGCTCTGTACATATTCACCGGGTAGCAATGCTTAATTAAATCGTCTAATATTTATACGTAATAAAATAAAATGTATTCTTATTTTGCCATTATAAATAAATTATTAATGTCAATGATGGAAATGGTGTACTATTTTTATACTCTCGCAACAAAAGTTGCTAAGAGAGTATTATAGTTTTGTTCACATAACGGTTGTTTGTAAGTCATAAAACTAAAAGAGTTAGATATAGGGTTATATGTATATATCAAAATTATCAGGATGATGAGACGTGTTGAAATTCGGATGTCTGTCTGTCCGTCCGTCTATGCGTGCAACGGATAACTTGAGTAAACATTGAGATATCTTAACGCAACTTGAAAAACGCGTATTCCTTGAGACCGTGAGAGGGTTGCTTTCGAAGATGGGCAAAATCGGACCACTGCCACGACCACAAAATGGCGAACACCGAAAACATATAAAGTGTCATAACTAAGCCATAAATAAAGCTATGGAAGTATAACTTGGTACAAGCTCTAGAAATGGACATACTCGCACGCAATATTTTTGGGAAAGTAGGCGTGGCCCCGGCCCCAACTATGTTTTTTAATATAAATCGCAAACCAACAGAAGGAAGCTGCACTCAGATTTTTTTACAAAATGAAAAATGGGCGTGGCATCGCCCACTTATGGGTAAAAAACCATATCTCAGGAACTACTCAACAGATTTCAATGAAATTCGGTATATAGTATTTTCATGACACGTGTGGAAAATCGATTCACAACCACGACTATAACCAAATTTTGAATTCCATTTGATTCGTTTACTTTATAATATATACATAAGGAACCGATGAAGAAATATCGGCAAATCTTTCAGAATCTTTAGTGTAGCTTGGTGGGGAAAATGAGTGAAATACTAAATTTTATGATTTTCGTTATTCTATTGGACTTTATGCCGAATATATGCGTCAAAATGTGTGTTATCTTAATAAAAATAAAGCAATAAATTGCGAGATTATAGCCTTTCCTTACTTGTTTTAATTGTAATTTAAGTTCAAGCGAGGTGATGATGATTATAAAAAAAACTTTTTATTCTTAATTTTTAATTTAATTTTTTTAATTACATATGAATTTAATTCTTTATTTTTAACAATCGTAATTTTTATCAATTATAATTTTTTTTTATTATAATTTTAATTAATTATGTATTTAATAATATTTTTTTCATATTTTTTTACTTTAATTGAATTTCAATTTTACTTATTTATTTAATTGTAAATCATTAATTATAATTACATTTCCAATTTATTTACCTGAAATTAGTTTTTAATTTACTGCATTATTTATGTTTTATTTAGCATTGAAATGTTTCGCACTTTTGCATTTTGTTTATATTTACAGTTTTAATGTTTACCACTACGCTGTGAAAAATTACTTGCGTTGCGAATATTTTGCACTCGAAATTTGCAAACATCTCAACACCCCTGTGGTTTACTGTAACTTTTGGGGGCTGTTGTTTTACATTTGTTTATTATTTGTTGTTCCTACTGGACGTGTGTATGGGAATTGGCACATTTCGGTGAATATAATTGATAACTCAATTTACATTAGAGTGAAATTTTGCAATTCCCTTTGCAATTTTACGAATGTGTTACGCAACGTCTTGTGCAAATGCAAATGCGTATATGTATGTATGTAAATATTTGTAGATGAAAGAAAATGTATTTCATTTGATCATGGACAGTTGTACTATTTACAGACATACCAATGTGAATGTAAGTTATAGTTTACAGAAGAAGTGAGATGCCAGAATGCTGCAATTTTTATGAAGTGTATACTCATTTTCTAATTATGTTCTAAGTGATTTTCTTTTGCAACAGAAACAAATTTTTGGTTATTTTGTCAAAATTATATGACTAAAAACATTTTTTTCCAAGTTACCACATGGCACAGTTACTAAGTGGCTTTCTCACCACGTTATGAATCAAATTCCTATTGGATTTTTTTACACATAAAAACTATCTGAAACGATTTGTTTATTCTCTTATAGAATACCCAAATAATAAAGCTTTCAGTAGCTCAATAAAAAGTATACAAGCTTAATTAAGCAATACATCTGTGAACATACATAATCACATGCAGACATACATATATGTATGTACATAAAAGAACTAAATTTTCCAAAAAAGAAATCACAGCAGCAATTTAAGACTCTAATAGAAAGCATAGAAATTAAGAGCAATGACTAAATTTCATTGAGATTTCATTTCATACAATTAATATTGAATACAATATTATTTCACACTTTTTTATACATTTCCAAACAGCGGGATCTAATTTCATCCACAAATCTAACCTCAAAATCAAAAATTTGTAAAATATAAATTCAAATTAACTTCACTGTTTCAAAATTTCTCTTCGAAACCCCCAAACAATCAATTAAGATTTTGCCTACAACCCGTTTAACACCGTTTTAAGTACGAAAATCACTTATTTTATTGCACACACTCTCTGCCACACATAAAACTTTTAAGCGTTTTTCTCTTATTCTAACCTAAAAACCGCTTGTGGGAAGACCGTGTTAATGTAAACAAAATAAAGTATATATAAATCATCAAATAGCCGATGTATGTACATGGCAACACAGCAAGTGTATTAGATCCAGTAAACATTTCCGTTATACTATTAACAACTAAACACAATGTGCGCCGAAGTGATCGTGAGGTAAACAAATCATTAATAATAATAAAAACAATAATAACAAAAAATGATGTTTGTGGTGCTACAATAGCAAACATACGCGTAGACACTTAAGCCGCAAGCAAAAAGGCGCGATAAAGAACACCTTGATAAGAAGCCGCACAGTGTTTGTTTACACACGCACATATTTGTTTGTGTTTTGGCAATTTTTATAACAAAAATAATAATTATTATGCTGGCAGCACATTTGTGGTGTGCCTGTGTGGTTGTTTGCTAGTGAAATGTAAGCTTACTACAGCAACTAAATGGCTTTGCAACACTTTTTAGTGACTTTCGTTGATATTAAGTAGTTAATGCAAAACAAGCTTCTAAAAAATAAACAGTTTTAGTTACAACACATACAATACACATAAAATATAATTATTTTACAAACTAATAAATAAATAATTAACACTAAATATCAAACAACAAATATGCACAAATTTACGCACACCAAATATAGACAAACATAAAAACAAATTGAATGTGAACAATGATAAATCATTGCTGAACTACTTACATGCGGCGAACAATTTGTAGCGTTGTTTAGCATGACTTGAGTTTTATGCAAATTCTATCTTTGAATTTAGACGAATTGAAGTTGAATAGTGGTGGAGTAGTGGTGGTGGTGGTTGTGAGGATTAATTGGTGGTATGTATAGTATGTTTACTGGGAGGATGAGAACTTTCAGCTTAACTTCAGATTACTTTGATTAGTTGATTTCAATTGATTTTCTTTTTTCTTTTTTGGTTTGTCACTTTATACAATTGTGTAGGTTGATATATTTAAGAATATATGTTGTATATATATTTTGTAGTTACGTACAATATTTTACTTTCAATATTGTGTGTAAACGTGATTAACTTTTAACTTTTTTTGAGGTTTTTTTTCAAATTTTGCTAGGTATTTTCATTGTTGGGGAAATGTGAACAAAAAAATTGTTGCCTTGGTTGGTTTTGCTCGAATAGTAGTTTAGCGCGCCTAAAATGATAAATATTTACAAAAAGAAATAGATGAAACAAATTAAATTAAGTAACTTCAAAAAATGTATTATTATGCACTTAAGCTTAAATATTTATAATACATATAAAACTACAAAATAGCAAATAGGGTTGTAAATATTGATTTCAATTGTTATTATAAGTATTTATATAGTACTGCTTAACAACTAAAACTAATATAGAATTATACGTAGACAATAGTAAACAAAACCGACGGTGGTTGGAGGCAGGCATTTTCGCAATTGTAAGACAATTAGCAAACGAAGCGTTTGTTTTTTAGTTTATTTATTAAAAAGTGAGAATTTTATGAATCATTTACTTATTTGCGTTTTCATGCACCACATGGCTGGCACGCTTTGTAGGTACGCCATAAATGTATGTAATTTGCAAAACTGCATTGTTGCTATTTATCGGCATTTTTCTTGTACACCAGTACTTTTAATGCATGTAAACATTGCACAGCATACTTTATTGATTTGTAAATTAACACAATTTACACATTTTTCATAAACATTTAATAGTTAAAAAAATTCCAATTAGAATTTCGCACAAAACTGAATATTTACATTAATTTTGTTGTTGTTGTTTCAAATTAGTGTCATTATTGACGTAACAACGCGAATGCAGCTAGACGAAGATTCTGCAGTTAATAACTGGCCGCCCTCGCACATGAGCTAGACGGAATTTTTCCGACCTATCAACCAACCACCGACTAGGCGACAGCTGAAGCGCACAGCAGTTACAGCCAGCATGGTAGGAAAACAAAAAATCGATAATGACTGCCTTGCTAAGGCATTCGCACACTTCCATGCGCAACCCTGGAGCACCACCGGAGCAAAAACGGTACGAACGGCATTCATAAATGTTCGTTCCGATTTGCTACACTATAACTAAACAAAAAAGCTTTCAATAAAACGCAAATCGTAATTGCAAAATTATAAACAATTGCATGTTTCACAGTGGTTGCTCAAAAACTTTATGCGCTCACCCGAGTATTTGATAAGTTTTTCGTAAATATGTATATGTAGCGTTTTGCAAAAGCGCTCATACGTTTATACTTTGTTAAATATGCATTTGCTGGTTATTCTTGATAATTTCCTACCTTATTAACTTTGTTGTAGTTGTTTATATGTTTTTCCTATTTTATTTTACATTTATTGATTTCACTCGTTTTTAAGTCAGTAATGCAACGAAACTTTTTTGTTTACAGATTCACCATTAATTGGAACTTTTGTTCTTTGCCCAACGCCACCAAGTTCGTACACACAAAACAACTACAATATTATAGGGGTGCTACGCCGCTGCAGCGTAAAATAGCCCCGGTATATTTTTTTTATTTTACTGATTAGCAATTTTCACCATACATTGCACTTAAATATTTTGTTGTTTTCGGTACAATGTTTATACCGCCGCGTCTGTGTTAAGCGGAAATTATAAGAATTTTCTCAAAAAACACTTTTTTGCTTATAAAGTATTCTTTTGTCTTATTTATTGAAGATATGACGAGCCGCGATCCGTGCACACTTCTTTATTTATCCAACTTTCATATCGAATTGTCATCTGAAAGATACAATTCGCTGCCAAATGATTCTTGCCGCCGAATGCAATCCACAACTGTGCAAATTCCAATTAGTTGTTTTCTTCAATTTCCTTTTGTACACATTCACCACAGAGTCGCAATTGCTTAAAACTAAAAGTGTCAGGTTTTTTATAATCTTTCGATTTATTAAATAAGAAAAAATATAGTTATTTTGGTATTTTCCAACTTATGTATTTCATATTAGAAAATATATAAAAACTATTATCATAAAATTTAAAAAAAAATGTATATACTTAGTAACATGATTCACCCTGTGCGCACTACTGACTTGGCAAACAGCTGTTTATTTGACACGCGCAAACAACAAATCGACATCTGCATTTACAACGAAGGAATTGCAATTTGGAAATTACAATTTTTTATTATTTAAAAAGATTTTAAAATGAAAGGCCAACCAACAAAAGAAGTGACTCAATTGATTCACGAAATCAAAATCGGGTATGCACTGCTTTAATATACGTTGAAACAGGGTAACTTTTGTTTGTTATATATTGCAGCAATGTGGAAGGTTCTTACAACATAACAGCAAAGACGCTACAAGTATTTAAGAAAATCATAAATGGACAAAGATGGGCACATGCAGAGTAAGTGCAGACATTGAAACCACGTACACGCTAATCACAATATTATTTTGCTTTATAGCGAACTCATGAATGTAGTGCGCAATCAAGGACACATACTACAATCCGCGATTCCACAAGAGACTGTAACTGCCAACATTGCACGCCGCATACTTAAATTGATACGTGAAGAGTTTGATTTACTTAAAGCACAGGTTGGTCACGTAATTAATTTATGCATTTAAGCGTGTCATCACAATCTCACAATTTTTAGGTGCATCAATTCACGGATGATCAAGCCTCAATGTCCTTGCACAAACTGGTTACGCAAACGAGTAATGATGTTAGCGTCGATTACACTGAACCACAAAATGGACTGCGTGAAGCACTCTTGGATCATTTACAGGAAATGGAAACTGAATTGGAGACAAGTTCGGAAAATATTTGCGCACAAGCTGAAGAGCACATACACTCGTCTGAGGTTATACTGACACTGGGGCACTCGCGTAGTGTGGAAAACTTTTTAAAACGTGCTGTTAAGAAGCGCCAATTTCTAACCATAATCATAGCGGAATGTGCGCCCGATTGCAGAGTAAGTAAACGCTTAAAGAAAAGACAACTTTATTTCGTAAAAACTATATGTTTTGCAATTTCAGGGTCACAACCTGGCAGCAAGCTTGGCAACTGGAAATGTCGAAATAATAGTCATACCCGATTCCGCCATATTCGCAATGATGTCACGCGTCAACAAAGTCATAATTGGTACACACAGTGTGCTCGCGAATGGTGGTCTGCGTGCCGCTTGTGGTTCCTACACAGTCGCCTTGGCAGCGAAACATTACTCAGTGCCTGTTATAGTGCTCTCACCCATGTACAAATTATCACCGGTACACTTGTGTTCATACGAGCAGGACGCATTCAATTTGGTAGGCTGTGCGGAAGATGTTATCGAATATGATTCCCTGGCGTCGCATTCTGCTAAAGTTTATAGCCCTATATTTGACTACGTGCCACCAGAGCTAGTGACATTGTTTATTTCAAATATGTAAGTACTGCTGTTTTCTACATTCCAATAGTGAGAAATAATACAATTCAATTTCTGTATGTTTACAGTGGCGGTCATGCACCCTCATATGTCTATCGACTACTGACTGAATTATACAATCCTGAGGATTATGAGATGTAAACGAAAAAAATAGCGCTATTTTTATAAATTAACCACTGGAAATCCCTAGCTTAAGCATTTCAAGCTTTCGCTAAACTAAAGCACAAACAAGTAAAATACTGGAATAAAGAAAAGAAGAAAGCTGATTGTGTATTGTGAAAATGTGCCTTTGTACTGACGCTGTTGCTTTGAAAATGTAGCGTGCTATAGTTAGCACTTTTAAATACCTCATTACACCGCGTTTGTCGTTATTTATTTGTATCGTAGAACATCTAATCCAATTACTTTGAGCAAACCGCAAGATTATAGTCTTCGAACTGTGCTCGTCTACCCTCCGATATCCGGTTCAATTTCATATGGAAAACACACTTTGAAATTAGTTTGTGTTGAACAACTTTTATTTTGCCGCACTGCGTTTCAGTACAATCGTCACATGTCAGACAATCACATTTTCTTTTAATTATTCTTCAATGCAAATTATCACAGTTTTCAAAAGGCAAAGACCAATAAACAACCTTTGTGCAAGACAAAACAACGTGCGCCGCTAAATATAACATAATTTTTGTAATTGTAACAAAGTATATAATAATAAAATAGTGCAAAACATTTGGTGCGAAAAATCGTAGAAAAAACGTATAAGTAAAAATTGATTTGTGTAAATAAAATGTGCTGTGTTAATTTATTTTTCTGAAATGAAAGAGTGAATTTTAAATTTACATAAAAACGTTAATTAAACGCTAAAGCTAATATTTCTGTGAAATTCTGAAGATATACATGGTCTGTTGGGAATATGGTTTTTTTTTTGTTTTTGCTAATGAATCAACACAATTTATGTATGTCAACCAACTTATCTAAACAAATGTTTGCAAAACGTCATATTAATTTATGTGCAAATGTTTCCACGATAATGGAAAAAGTTACAGTGAATTAAATCGTACGCTTTCTCATTATATGTGTACTGCATAAAGTTTGACCTTTCGAAGGCCCAATATACAACTGAAGTGATTATTGTACCAGCATACAACAGTCACCATAGTCATTGCTCAGACCAGCACGCTGAAAGGTCCTAAGGGATTAACATCAATATTTCTTTGTTATTTTACTGCAAAGAACATTAGACCTATAATCTGCTTCTTACTTTCAAAAAGTAGCCTAATACATACATGCATACAAAAAGAATATTAACGGCATAACTCGAAATATTTTCATATGCTTCCTTTGTACATTTGTACATAGAATATGTCGACTTCCGCTTAACAAGGCCAATAGCGAACCAAAATACGAACTAACAACCAGTGTGGGGTGGAAGGGCCCGCCGTCGTTTGTTTACCTGTGCCACCTCCATCTCCACACACACACTGTACAATGGCAGGTTATTGGACAGCGCAATAATTTAAATGTTTGTCTTGCCACGCCGCAGACACAATAAAATGTATTGTGCTGGTTCAAATACTTAAAGGTTCTCTGATTTGTTTTCTACTTTGTTATTATTTCTGGTTTTTGTTGTGCACAACTTTAATACAGCCGCTGATGGTGTTGGTGCCACGAAGCTAGCTTCTTTCCTCCTTGGCAATTAGTGTGCTTTGGTTGGTGCTTTGAAGCGGCTAGACGTCCATTAGGGTTTATTTGGTGTCTTCATAGCGTGTGTGCGTGCGTACGTTGTTGTGGTAAAAATTCAAATTAGTTGCAATATTTAATCACAAAAGCTGGGCAATCAATTTTATGTGCAAAAATACGTAGTCTATCGAATTAATTGCAAATATGTGAGCCAATATAATTCACGGTAAGATCCATTCAAAGCTAGTTATGTAATCAAACAATTGTTTATGCGCTGCGCTGGAAACTTCGTTGGGGTGTGCAAACATAGAACTATTAGTGTTTGGAAATGTTTTAAGAGAGTTTAATAGAATAAGTAAATTGTTATAAAATTGATTTGCTTTACTCTGAGTCCGAAATAATCGCTAACTAGTATGTTGAATCTATACGATGTTGTTGTTATGTCTGCAAGAAGTTTATAGTTATAAATAATGTTGTAGAAGTGGTTATAATTCAGCGCATATAAATCCAGTCTCGTCCCAGTTTAACCCGACTGGTCTGATTTTAAGCAACTCCCAATCTGTAGAATTTGCCTATGCATTAACTAACAGTACGAAATAACGAACAAAGCGGAAATATTAAAAAATGACAAACGAATGTCAAATCAATTCAATAGAATTATTAAAAAATGAAGGAAAGTCCGAATTTATTTTCCGTTGTCTGTGGTTTGATTAATTTTCGACAGAGAAAGAAGTCTTTAAGTTGATTTGGATTGAGCAACGTTTCTATACGACTAGACAATAGATCGCAAGTTATTATCCGTTCGGTCTGGTTTTTAAACATACAATATTATCTTACAATAGTATGATTTATGGCACAAATTCTACGATTTTAAACAGTTTTACTAATATTATCATATAATTCTATAAAATCGGCTATGCTATCGGCATAATAATGTGGTTGATCCTCCGCATTTGCTTCACACATTTCCTGTATGGGTGTACTGCCGCTCAATACGAGCAGTGATTGGAAACCACAACCCAAAGCGAAGCGTATGTCGTGCGTCAGAGAATCACCAATGAACAAGCAACGCTTGGGATCGGCCAATTTGTAGACGTCTTTCAAGATGTCGCCAAGTAAAACTGCCGGTTTGCTCAGAATTGTTGGCTCGCGTTGTGTGAAGCGACTAATAGTGTCCAGGAAATCACAAAACCCTAAAACAGAAGTTGTTTGTTAAGAAAAGTTAAATATGTTTATATGTTTGAAACAAACCTGGCACCATTACTTCTCCTGTCAGCGGCATTAGCCAATCTGTGCCTCCCGCCAAAAACTGACAATCTTTATCTGCTAGATAACGTGTGGCGGCAACAATTTGCGCATAAGATAAATCCATATTAAGGTCATACAGAACAGCGCCCATTTTTTGTTCCGGCCTTGTGATTTTCTCCAAGTTAGCGGGTGTAATGGTTTCCTTGGTGATCTTTAAGAGTGAAAAAGAGACATATAGAATTTAAGTTGTGCGTAAATATTAGTTTCCTTAATGTGTGTTAGGTAAGAATATATCAAATGACTGACGAACGAATTTTACTTAAACAAGTAAGGAAGGGATAATTTCGTGTGTAACCGAACATTTCATACTCTCGCAATTTATTTACTAATTTTGATTAAGATAACATACAATTTCCCGATATATTCGGCATAAAGTCTACTAGAATAACGTAAATTATTATATTTAGTATATGAGGACTGGGATAATTCCTGGACCGATTTCACTCATTCTCGCCACCAAGTTATATTATATTCAAAATTATACGATCACTTAATATAACCTTAGCATAAACCCACAGAAAGTTTGAAAATCCTTAAATTAGGTATAGGGAAGTTATGAGCCGATTTGAGTTGAGTTATGAATTGAGTTGGAATTGGTCAGAGACATAAATGATAGTAATAATATAATATTGATTATACATACCAAAGACCTCAAATCTATGCCTCCATCACGAAGTGTTTCATTACCGGCGGCACTGCATATTGAGAAAACCGGTTGCTTGATATTGTGTTTCTTCAAATAGTACAACATGGCCTTTACTGGATGCATTATGTCATTCTGATTATGTAAATTGAATAAACAAAAAATATATTAGCAAACATATTGACATAACCACGTAGAGTCTTTAAACTAGATTACGCTCTTTACCAAAAAGAACAACCGAGGCAGCACCTGAGTTTGCTTTTTCTCTTACAAAAATACCAAATAAAACAGAAGAAAAAAATTTCATTTACCCCTTGAAAATCCTTCACTCCGATCCCATGGAACCTTTCCACATAATCTTCGTCCGTACGCAGACTGTTATTGGAAACGAAGAGCACTTGTTTGCCATACGTCTTCAACGCATTTACCGCCTGACCTGTCCTAGGCAATGGTGACGCTATCATCCACATAACACCATCCAAATCACACATCACCACATCGAAGGAGTTGACGAACTCCTGCTGCTCCTGTGCGGAGAGCTTCAAAATATGCGGTACTTTGTGTGCACTCATAACTGTGCGACTATCCCCGAACACTGACACGTCTCTTGAACAAATTATCACTAAAGTAATCTTCTCACGATTGCCGTTATTTATATACGAATATATATTTACATAATTATGTCTGTAAGTGCAGTAATTACTCTGATTAGATTACGAAAATATTTTATTAAGAGATTCATTAATTAAGTACGTGTTCGCTGTTTAACAAATTAAAAACTTTCCTTTTTATAACAATAGATAAAAGCTAATAAATTAAGATTTAGATTTATATGAATAGCTCAGCTACTAAATATGTACTCTCTTTAGATGTTTTCAATTCGCCAAAGTTTAGAGAGAGAGAGTCGAATCGAACACACAACTAGTAGTCACTTAAACAAATAGGATTGAAAAGCAGTGATAAGCATAAAGATTAAAATATAATTCTCGACGGAAAAATAGCATTCTAATTCTAAACATTTTTACTTATATTAGCATATAATTCTATAAAATCGGCTATGCTATCGGCATAATAATGAGGTTGATCCTTCACATTTGCTTCACACATCTTCTCTATGGTTGTACTGCCGCTCAATACGAGCAGTGATTGGAAGCCACAACCCAAAGCGAAGCCTATGTCGTGCGTCAGAGAATCGCCAATGAACAAGCAACGCTTGGGATCAGTGAATTTGTAGACGTCTTTCAAAATTTCACCAAGCAGAAGCGCCGGTTTGCTAACAATTGTTGGCTCTCGTTGTGTGAAGCGACTAATGATGTCCATAAAATCGCAAAAACCTAAAGCGCACATTATGAAATATGTTAGGTAAGGTAGCTGAAAAATGTGTATGTGTGCGAAACAAACCTGGCGTCATTTGACCTCTTTCAAAGAATATGACCTTATCTGTGCTTCCCACAAGAAACTGACAATCTTTATCGGCGAGATATCGAGTGGCCGCAACCATTTGCGCATAAGATAGACTGTAATTAACATCAAGCAAAACAGCGCCAATTTTTTCTGTCGGTTTAGTAATTGCCAGAAGATCAGGAGACGTAATGTTTTCAGGAGTGGCCTTAAGGAGCGAAAAAAGTCGTGTTTAATAAATATATGCATTTATATATAGTATTATTTAATATACATACCAAAGTCCTCACGTCTATGCCTTCCTTACGAAGCTTTTCATTACCGATTACGCTGCATAATGAGAAAACCGGCTGCCTGATATTATGCTTCTTTATATAGTACAACATAGCCTTTACTGGATGGATAATGTCGTTCTAGTTGATTGAAAGAAACCGAAAATATATTAGTAGACCCCGGTTGAAGCTTTTAACTAGATCAAAAGTTTTCCGAAAAGAGCACTCTACGTTACAATGTCACACACAGCAGATATTTAAGATCCCACTAATTAATATGGTTTATTTCCAAAAAATAGTGTTCTTTACCATTTGAAAATCCTTAACTCCGATCCCGACGAACTTTTTCACATATTCTTCGTCCGAGTGCAGACCGTTATTGGACACAAAAATCACTTGTTTGCCAACCGCCTTCAACGCACACACCGACTCACCCGTACGGGGTAACGGTGACGCAAGCATCCACATAACACCATCACAATCACACATCACCACATCGAAGGAGTTGACGAACTCCCGCTGCTCCTGTGCGGAGAGCTTCAGAATATGCGAGACTTTGTGTGCACTCATAATTGTTCGACGATCTCAAACCAAATGTCAGTCACTAATGCATTTTTTCACACAATTCCCGTTATTTATATACGAATATACATATATTTACATAATTATGGGTGTAAGTACAGTCATAACTTTGATTAAATTAAATAAATATTCTGTTAAGGGTTCCATTGATTAAATAAATAAGGGTTATTATGTTATTATTATATTATATATGTATATGTATATATTTGCAAATATATTAAGAATGAAATTTATATGTATATTACGACACACGTGTTCTATTTTCAAACAGCCAGTAGTCGCTTAATCAAATAAAGGAGTTTTCAATAGGAGCGCTACAAAAGAAAGTACTTTCGATGCCATTATGTATGGACTCGATTTCTTTTGCATGGTCAAGATCGCTTGCAGAAGTCCGAGCGCTGAACCCAATTTTCAACGGTTTTCAAGCATTAATCGACCAATCGGTGTTGCAATTTCACGTTCGATATTCGTATGAAGTTCATCAATCATCGCTGGCTTGTTAGACTTGACGTAGTCCCACTGGAAATAGTCTAAAGTCGGTGAAATCGCACGACCGAGGCGGCCAATTGACTGGGCCATTTGCCAGCAACTTGGTTTTCAGTAAATCGATTGCGAAATTCAATTTGTGGCTTGTGGTGCCATCCTGTTGAAACCATATGTTGTCCAAGTCCATATCAGCCAATTCAAGAGCCAACAAGTAAGGAAAGGCTAAGTTCGGGTGTAACCGAACATTTTACACTCTCGCAATTTATTGAAGAAATTTTATTAAGATAACGCACAAATTTACCCATAAATTCGGCATAAAGTTTAATAGAATAACGAAAATCGTCCTATATAGTGTATGAGGGCTGAGGTAATTCCTGAACCGATTTCATTCAATTTCACCAGCAAGGTACACTATATCCAAGACTATACGCTCACTTAATTTTGCTAAGATATATCACATATTAACCAATACATATATGCGGAATAAAGCCCAACGAATTTTTGAAAAACCTTTAATTAGGTATATGGGAGCTAGGAGATGTTGTGACCCGATTTTAATAATTTTTGGAACAGAGACACACTATTGGAAGAAAACAATTTCCTCTGAATTACATTAAATTAGTTGAGAGATTTACCCATATTTTCGGTTAAAATTTAACCTTAGGCGCTGAGTTCAACATGTTCGATATCTGGGGCCTTGAAAAGTTATAGTCCGTTTTCGACAATTTTTACACAAGTGATGCCACAGATCATATACTGTATTTGTGTAAAGTTTTATTTCGCTACCTTTATCGGTTCCTTATGTATACATTATAAAGTGAAGGATTCAGATGGAATTCAAAATTGAGTTATAAAGAAAGTAGTCGTGGTTGTGAACCGATTTCATCCATTTTCCACACATGTTATCAGGGTGTCAATAAAATATTATGTGCCAAATTTCATTGAAATCTGTCGAGTGGTTCCTGAGATATGGTTTTTGACCCATAAGTGGGCGATGCCACGCCCATTTTGTAAAAAGATCTGAGTGCAGCTTCCTTCTGCTATCATTTCTGTGAAATTTTGTGTTTCTGACGTTTCTCGTTAGTGAGTTCACGCACTTTTAGTCATTTTCAACCTAACCTTTGTATGGGAGGTGGGCGTGGTTATTATCCGATTTCTTTCATTTTTGGACTGTATAAGGAAACGGCGAAAAGAAATGACTGCAGAAAGTTTGGTTTATATAGCTTTATTGGTTTGCAAGATATATATAAAAAACCTATTTGGGGGCGGGGTCACGCCCACTTTTCCAAAAAAATTACATTCAAATATGCCCCTCTCTAATGCGATCCTATGTTCCTAATTTTATTTTCATAACTTTATTTATTGCTTAGTTATAGCTCTTTATGTGTTTTTGGTTATCGCCATTTTGTGGGCGTGGCAGTGGTCCGATTCCGCCCATTTTCGAACTTAACCTTCTTATGGTGCCAAGGAACACGTGTTCCAAGTTTCATTAAGATATCTCAATTTTTACTCAAGTTACAGCTTGCATGGACGGACAGACGGACAGATGGACAGACGGACAGACAGACATCCGGATTTGAACTTTACTCGTCACCCTGATCACTTTGGTATATATAACCTTATATCTAACTCGTTTAGTTTTAGGACTTACAAACAACCGTTAGGTGAACAAAACTATAATACTCTCTTTAGCAACTTTTGTTGCGAGAGTATAAAAATATTCGGTTATCATTAAGCGGTAGCGATTCTTGATCATCATCGTAATTTTTTCGGTATGCAATGGTGACTCATTGAGCCAGAAATAAGCCTCATCGCTGAAGATGATTTTACGATGAATCGATCTTCTTGTAAGGATGTAGGCCAAGATCTTTTCGCAAAATTCGCCACAACGATGTCACAGAGATGAAATGGCAAACTTTACTGCATGACAAAAGTACGGGAAAACAAGAAAGGAAGGGCTAAGTTCGGGTGTAACCGAACATTTTATACTCTCGCAATTTATTGATGTAATTTTATAAAGATAACACAATTCGACCCATATATTCGGTATAAAGTTCAATAGAATAACGAAAATCATCATAAATAGTATATGGGGACTGAGGTAATTCCTAAACCGATTTCACTCGTTTTCACAACCAAGATACAATATATCGAAGACTATACGCTCACTTAATTTAATATTACTTATAATTAGGTATATGGGATCTGGGGGAAGTTATGACCCGATTTTTACCATTTCAGGTACAGAGAGAAACTGTTATAAGAAAAAAATTCAGAGGGAATGAATTACATTAAAATATCTGAGGGATTTACCTATAAATTAACTATAGGCACTGAGTTCTTCATGTTCGATATCAGGGGCCTTGAAAAGTCATGGTCCGATTTTGACAATTTTTCCACAAGTGATGTCACAGCTCAAATACAGTATTTGTGTAAAGTTTTATTCCGCTAGCTTCATTGGTTCCTTATGAATACATTATAAAGTGAACGAATCATATGGAATTCAAAATTGAGTTATATGGGAAGTAGACGTAGTTGTGAACCGATTTCGCCCATATTCCACCCGTGTCATCAGGGTGTCAAGAAAGTGTTATATACCGAATTTCATTGAAATCGGTCGAATAGTTCTTGAGATATGGTTTTTGACCCATAAGTGGGCGACGCCACGCCCATTTTCCATTTTGTAAAAAAATCTCAGTGCAGCTTCCTTCTGCCATTTCTTATGTAAAATTTGGTGTTTCTGACGTTTTTCTTTAGGGAGTTAACCCACTTTTAGTAATTTTCAACCTAACCTTTGTATGGGAGATGGGCGTGGTTATTATCCGATTTCTTTCATTTTTGGACTGTATAAGGAAATGGCTAAAAGAAATGACTGCAGGAAGTTTGGCTTATATAGCTTTATTGATTTGCGAGTTATATACAAAAAACCTATTTGGGGGCGGGGTCACACCCACTTTTCCAAAAAAATTACATCCAAATGTGCCCCTCCCTAATGGGATCCTATGTTCCAAATTTCATTTTCATAACATTATTTATGGCTTAGTTATGACACTGTATAGGTTTTCGGTTTCCACCATTTTGTGGGCGTGGCAGTGGACCGATTTTGCCCATTTTCGAAAGCAACCTCCTCAGGGTGCCAAGGAACATGTGTTCCAAGTTTCATTAAGATATCTTAATTTTTACTCAAGTTATCGCTTGCACGGACAGACGGACAGACGGACGGACGGACAGACGGACGGACAGACATCCGGATTTCAAATCTACTTGTCATCCTGATCATTTATGTGTATATAACCCCATATCTAACTCTTTTATTTCTGGGTGACACAAACAACCGTTAGGTGAACAAAACTATTATACTCTGTGCAACAGGTTGCGAGAGTATAAATATGGCGTCGTTTGCTATCACGTTTGCTTGCACGTCTACCTTCCATAAAACATCATTTAACCTTCATCTGATTAGTTCACTAAATCTAATCTAGAATCAATTCGTTTTTTCTTCGCTTTCTTCTGCTTACTTTAAATGTCTCTCTCGAAATTCTTTGGAAATCACGATACTATGGAATTATTTAATAAGAGTTTATAAAGTTACAGTTCCAGAAGCTCTTGTTTCTTGCTGTAACATCTGTTTTCATCTCTTCAGCGAACTACACTAGTTCGTCGCCTAGGCTGTTCTCCAAATCATCTTTGTGGGCACTGACCATATTTGAGGCGTTTTCCAAAATCTCTTTTGTTTTAAGGGATTTTAGCTGTCGAAATACTCCAAAACCACCAGTAATTTGATGATATGCTTCCATACGCATAATTAAAGCAGACAGTACGTTATCAATAATAACAATAAACACATATATTTCAATACGTTGCCCAGGTGTTTGATACTCAACAAAGTTGTCGAGTATAGTAGAGCCGATGAAACGGTCGTAATTTGGGTTCCACTTTGTTTGGACGTATCTTGTATTAAGGTCTTGATCAGACAACTGCAGCGAAGCACT
This sequence comes from Zeugodacus tau, assembly GCA_031772095.1. NCBI lineage: Eukaryota > Metazoa > Arthropoda > Insecta > Diptera > Tephritidae > Zeugodacus > Zeugodacus tau. Next base: position 64,738,610 of record CM062650.1, on the reverse strand, counting down.
AGCTTGCAAGCGTCTTTTTAGCAACAGATCGGGCTGATTACCTAGTGTCCGATAATATTTTCGAAATCGGAATTTTGATCCATAAAAATGTTAAATTGAGCTATTAATTCTAAATAATTCCCATGGTGGAGGGTACCAACATTCTGCTAAAAACTTTATTACTGCAATGATTCGTTTCATGAGTAGCTTCTAATTTCTACGATAAATTGATATTTTTATGGACGGACAGGTATTGGATCGCTGAGCACGTAGCATTTGCAACTCTTGCTACGTGACAAATACGGCACTGATTCAATACTATTGTTAATAAGACATGTCTAAGAAATTATCAGTACTGAAAAGGAACGAGAAAGTGCCGCGTTTTCAAACACTAGAGCAACAAGCGGCAGCCCTTGAAACTGCACGGCCGTCAGAAAGAAATCTTCAAGCGGTTCGAGAGATTCGATATAGAAAAAACCATGAAATAATGTTACAATGAATATCATAATTTCAAACAGTTTTACTAATATTATCATATAATTCTATAAAATCGGCTATACTATCGGCATAATAATGTGGTTGATCCTCCGCATTTGCTTCCCACATTTCCTCTAAGGGTGTACTGCCGCTCAATACGAGCAGTGATTGGAAACCACAAACCAATGCGAAGCCTATGTCATGCGTCAGAGAATCACCAATGAACAAGCAACGCTTGGGATCGGTCAATTTGTGGACGTCTTTCAAGATGTCGCCAAGGAAGCGCGCCGGTTTGCAAACAATTGTTGGTTCTCGTTGTGTGAAGCGACTTATGGTTTCGAGGAAATCGCAAAATCCTAAACCACATACATATAAATTAAAGTCTCTTACAAAAAGTTTAGATTTTTGAAACAAACCTGGTACCGTTAGTTCTCCCGTCACCGGTAATAGCCAATCTGTGCCTCCCGCCAAAAACTGGCAATCTTTATCTGCTAGATAACGTGTGGCCGCAACAATGTGTGCATAAGATAACGCCGGATTATTGTCAAACAAAACAGCGCCCATCTTTTGTTCCGGTTTGGTTATTTTCGCTAAGATAGCGGGTGTAATGTCTGCATTGGGGACCTGTTAGAGTGAAAATGGGATGTTTAGAATTTAATAGTAGGAATATATCAAATGAATGTCCAACGAATTTAACTTAAACCATTAAGGAAGGGCTAATTCCGGGTGTAGCCAAACCCCCTCCAAAGAAATCGAAATTCAAAGGTTTTATCTCTTTTCTAAAACCATTGGCATATGCAGGATATTTTTCCATTCCAGAAATCAAAATTTTAAACTATTTCCCATTTGGAAAACAACCTTCACACAACCGCGTCGTTTCTATGTCGTCTCTATACTCGTTTCAAATTAGGGAATCTCAATTTATTTTCGATAAATGCCGATAACGACAACGGGAATAGGGGCGATTAAGTACCAAAATGAGTTGGAAATGGTCACAGACATAAATGATAGTAATAATATAGTACTGATTATACATACCAAAGTTCTGACATCTATGCCTCCGTTACGTAGCGTTTTATTACCGGCGGCGCTGCATATTGAGAAAACCGGCTGCTTGATATTATGTTTCTTCAAATAGTACAGCATGGACTTTACTGGATGCATAATGTCGTTCTGATTATGTAAATTAAATAAATAAACAATTTATTAGCAAACCGAATGACATAACCACAAAAATAGTCTTTAAACAAAATCACTCTCTTTCTCTACAAGACCACTTCAGAAGAAAATTCTTAAAATCACATTTACCCCTTGAAAATCCTTCACTCCGATTCCCTTGAACTTTCTCACATAATCTTCGTCCGTGAGCAGACTGTTATTGGAAACGAAGAGCACTTGTTTGCCATCCGCCTTCAACGCACACACCGTCTCACCCGTACGCGGCAACGGCGACGCAAGCATCCACATAACACCATCACAATCACACATCACCACATCGAAGGAGTTGACGAACTCCTGCTGCTCCTGTGCGGAGAGCTTCAGAATATGCGGTACTTTTCGTTCAGGCATAATTGTGCTGACGCGTGCCTTTGACAAATTAAAAATCACTAAAGCATTATTTACAAAATTGCAGTTATTTATATACGAATATACATTTATTTACATAATTATGGTTGTAAAAGTGCAGTCATAATTGATTAGATTAATGAAATACTTTGTTAAGAGATCAATTGATTAAGTAACGCTTACATTTACAAATAAATTGAGATTAAGATTTATACATATGTATATGTATATACTAATCAGTCGGCAAAATTTCTTCCGCCTTAGAGGTAATAAGGGAGAAGATTTCTGATTTTATTGAAATCATGTTTTTATTAGAATAATATAAAACATAAAGTATTTAAATGTCTCTTTATTAGCTCTGTATTTTGGTGCATGGGTTGCACTCTTCAGTAGAGCACCTTCGAATAGACGACAGTTTTCGTTTTCTTTCGTTGGGATTACTTTATTGATGAGTTCGTTTTTCGATAAGACAAAGTTACAGAAATTCGAAATCTGTTCGATTCATCGAAAAGTCGACGATTTTTAAACCTTGCTTGCTTGCTTCAGCAAACGTTTGTCTCATCTTGAAATTACTGGCAGCTTCTGGGGATGAAAAGGACTATGATATTAATTAGCTGGTGTACTCATGAAGGTGATGGATGTTTTACAAGATATCAATTGATAGTTTTCAGAAGTTAGTTAAAAAGAAAAACAATATTTTAGTAAGAAAAGTAAAACTTTCTTCTTTATATATACTATAAATTCAGTTCAGCAGTACGTCACCATAAAATTTCCCAGCAATAATAAACAAATAACATTATAATTTTAAACATTTTTACTAATATTATCATATAATTCTATAAAATCGGCTATACTATCGGCATAATAATGAGGTTGATCCTCCGCATTTGCTTCCCACATTTCCTCTAAGGGTGTGCTACCGCTCAATACAAGCAGTGATTGGAAACCACAGCCCAAAGCGAAGCGTATGTCGTGCGTCAGAGAATCGCCAATGAACAAGCAACGTTTGGGATCGACCAATTTATAGACGTCTTTCAAGATGTCGCCGAGCAAAAGCGCCGGTTTGCAAACAATTGTTGGCTCTCGTTGTGTGAAGCGCTTAATGGTTTCGAGGAAATCGCAGAATCCTAAAGCAGAAGTTGTTAAGTAGATTAGAAGTCTCTTAAAACATGTTTGAAACCAACCTGGCACCATTACTTCTCCTGTCAGCGGTAAGAGCCAATCTGTACCTCCCGCCAGAAACTGACAATCTTTATCTGCTAGATAACGTGTGGCCGCAACAATTTGCGCATAAGATAAATCCAATTTAATGTCATACAGAACAGCGCCCATTTTTTCTTCTGGTCTTGTGATTTTCTCCAAAGTAGCGGGTGTAATTTCTTCCTTGGGGACCTTGAGCGGTGAAAAAGATACGTAAAGAGTTTAACTAATGCGCATAATACATAACTTAAAAATAATAATAATTCAACATTTGTTGTTTTTTCACATTGAGGTTGAATTAAAAAGTTTCAAAGTAAAAGCTGAACCCGCTGAATATCGGCGGGTTTTATGAAACTCGTCAGATCTATAAGTGTATATAACTTCGAAAGCTAATATATATTATATAAGTATATGTCTAGTAAAAATAAATCCATAATTTCTCTAATAGATGGCTAGTATGTATGTGATTGGCGTTGCAACCGTTTAGCCGGTTATAGCCGAATCGACGATAGTGCGCCATCTCTCTCTCTCCTTCGCAGTTCGGCGCCAGTTGGAGATCCCAAGTGTAACCTGGTCGCTCTCCACCTGGTCCCTCCAACGGAGTGGAGGCCTTCCCCTTCCTCGGCTTCCTCCGGCGGGTACTGCATCGAACACTTTCAGGGCTGGAGTGTTTTCGTCCATTCGGACAACATGACCTAGCCAGCGTAGCCGCTGTCTTTTTATTCGCTGAACTATGTCAATGTCGTCGTATAACTCGTACAGCTCATCGTTCCATCGTCTGCGGTATTCGCCGTTGCCAATGTTCTTAGGACCATAAATCTTGCGCAAAATTTTCCTCTCGAAAACTCCTAGTGTCGTCTCATCTGATGTTGACATCGTCCAAGCTTCTGCACCGTAGATCAGGACGGGGATGATAAGCGACTTGTAGAGCTTGATTTTGGTTCGTCGAGAGAGGACTTTACTGTTCAATTGCCTACTCAGTCCAAAGTAGCACCTGTTGGCAAGAGTTATTCTGCGCTGGATTTCGAGGCTGACATTGTTCGTGTTGTTGATGCTGGTTCCCAGGTAAACGAAATTATCTACGACCTCGAAGTTATGACTGTCAACAGTGACGGGGGAGCCAAGACGCTGTTTGCTTGATGACAGGAGATATTTCGTCTTGTCCTCATTCACCTCCAGACCCATTCGCTTCGCCTCCTTATCCATGCGGGAAAAAGCAGAACAAACGGCGCGGTTGTTGCTTCCGATGATATCAATATCATCGGCGTACGCCAGGAGCTGTACACTCTTGTAAAAGATGGTACCCTCTCTGTTTAGCTCTGCAGCTCTTATAATTTTTTCCAGCATCAGGTTAAAGAAGTCGCACGATAGTGAGTCACCTTGTCTGAAACCTCGTTTGGTATCGAACGGCTCGGAGAGGTCCTTCCCAATCATGACGGAGCTTTTGGTGTTGCTCAACGTCAACTTACACAGCCGTATTAGTTTTGCGGGGATACCAAATTCAGACATCGCGGCATAAAGGCAGCTCCTTTTCGTGCTGTCGAAAGCTGCTTTAAAATCGACAAAAAGGTGGTGTGTGTCGATCCTCTTTTCACGGGTCTTCTCCAAGATTTGGCGTATGGTGAATATCTGGTCAGTTGTTGATTTTCCAGGTCTAAAGCCACACTGATAAGGTCCAATCAGTTTGTTGACGGTGGGCTTTAGTCTTTCACACAGTACGCTCGATAGAACCTTGTATACGATATTTAGGAGGCTGATCCCACGGTAATTGGCGCAGATTGTGGGATCTCCCTTTTTATGGATTGGGCAGAGCACACTGAGATTCCAATCGTCAGGCATGCTTTCTTCCGACCATATTTTGCAAAGAAGCTGATGCATGCACCTTATCAGTTCTTCGCCGCCGTATTTGAATAGTTCTGCCGGTAAACTATCGGCCCCCGCTGCTTTGTTGTTCTTCAAGCGGGTAATTGCTATTCGAATTTCTTCATGGTCGGGTAATGGAACATCTGTTCCATCGTCATCGATTGGGGGATCGGGTTCGCCTTCTCCTGGTGTTGTACTCTCACTGCCATTCAGCAGGTCGGAGAAGTGTTCCCTCCATAATCCCAGTATGCCCTGGACATCGGTTACCAGATTACCACCTTGGTCTCTACATGAGGATGCTCCGGTCTTGAAACCTTCGTTAAGTCGCTTCATTTTTTCATAAAATTTTCGAGCATTCCCTCTGTCTGCCAGCTTCTCAAGCTCTTCGTACTCACGCATTTCGGCCTCTTTCTTTTTTTGTCTGCAGATGCGTCTCGCTTCCCTCTTCAGCTCTCGGTATCTATCCCGTCCCGCACGTGTTGTGGTCGTTTGCAACGTTGCGAGGTAGGCAGTCTGTTTTCTCTCCGCTGCGAGACGGCACTCCTCATCGTACCAGCTTTTTTTTTTGTCGTTGCCGAAAACCAATTGTTTCGGCTGCAGCGGTACGCAGTGAGTTTGAGATGCCGTTCCACAGTTCCCTTATACCGAGATGCTGATGAGTACTCTCAGAGAGCAGGAGTGCAAGTCGAGTAGAGTATTTCGTGGCTGTCTGTTGCGATTGCAGCTTTTCGACGTCGAACCTTCCTTGTGTTTGTTGACGGGCGTTCTTTGCTGCACAGAGGCGGGTGCGTATTTTAGCTGCGACCAGATAATGGTCCGAGTCTATATTTGGTCCTCGGAGCGTACGCACGTCTAAAACACAGGAGACATGTCTTCCGTCTATCACAACGTGATCGATTTGGTTCCGCGTGTTTCGATCAGGAGACAGCCAAGTAGCTTGATGTATTTTCTTATGCTGGAATCTGGTACTACAGACGACCATATTTCGGGCCCCAGCGAAGTCGATCAGTCTCAGGCCGTTTGGCGATGTTTCGTCATGGAGGCTGAATTTTCCGACTGTTGTGCCAAAGACACCTTCTTTACCCACCCTGGCGTTAAAATCGCCAAGCACGACTTTTACATCGTGGCGGGGGCAGCGCTCATAGGTGCGTTCTAGGCGCTCATAGAAAGCATCTTTGGTCACATCGTCCTTCTCTTCCGTTGGGGCGTGGGCGCAAATCAGCGATATGTTGAAGAACCTCGCTTTGATGCGGATTGTGGCAAGACGTTCATCCACCGGGGTGAATGCCAGGACTCTGCGACGGAGTCTCTCTCCCACCACAAATCCAACACCAAATTTGCGCTCCTTTATATGGCCGCTGTAGTAGATGTCACAAGGACCCACCTTCTTCCGTCCTTGTCCCGTCCATCGCACTTCTTGGATGGCGGTGATGTCAGCCTTGAGTCGTATGAGGACATCAACCAGCTGGGCAGAGGCACCTTCCCAATTAAGGGTCCGGACATTCCAGGTGCATGCCCTTATATCATTATCCTTAAAACGTTTGCAGGGGTCGTCATCAAAAGGGGGGTGTCTCATCCGAGGCTTTCGTAGATTTTTCATTGGGGGGTGTTTTTATGTGGTGGGTCCCAAACCCAACGCACAACCGCATAAGCGGGCTTCGCCTTCTCACTTTAGCTCGCCTTCAAACGGATGTCTGTTGGCTACCTAGAGGATACTTGGTCTAAAACCGGAAGTCGTGAGCTGCTTGGACCATGTGGAGAAGAATCGTTTCTGGCCACTCCCAAGTGAATGACAATCAAAAACTTTCCTCACTTGCGTGAACTTCTACACATGGTCCCATCCTCCATGGCTAGTAATAGTTGGTAATTATATCCCTAGCTGTATAAGTGCGATCGGGTTACGCTATATGGCGTTAGAAAGTTAAGATTTCGTACTAAAAAACTTCTCAAGCAGTTTTGTTTTTGTTTCTTATTTTTAAATACGTGTCAAATATTCGCTCCAGTAATTTCGATGTCAAAGATGCACCACGCTCTGGAAGGAAAATGAAGCTAAAAACTGAAAAAAAAATTTTAATAAGACTGGATAGAAGGAGAAGCTCGATGTTTGGGTGTCACAGGAACTAACGCGAAAAAAAGCAAATTTCCATCTATGAATCCACATGTACTATGAACAATTGGATCGTCTGAAGGATAAAATTGCATGAAAGAGGCCGGATTTGGCTAAAACGATGCTCCAACAGGACAATGCCAGGTCGCACCCATCAATCAATAGTGACCCGCCATAGCCTCGGAAACTTGTATACATACATATATCCACCTTATAGTGCAGATTTGACACCATTTTATTACTAACTATTTCCGTTTATAACGCATGAGTTGCTAGTGAAAAAATGTATCTCAAGAGAAACTTTTGAAAAAGTTTTTTTTATGAAATAAGCTTAGCTTAGTTTCAGCAAGATCTACAAGTAGTTCTTTGTACTACGAAAATAGACTACCGGGTTCTTTCACTATGCCAAAATGACTATTTGTTCATACAAAAGCACAACAAATACATGCATAAAATTTATGTTGATTATGACTATAGTGTAGCACAGCAAGTATTTCATGATCATGATTTGACATTTTCTACTCTTAAATCACACAAATTAACAAACAACACTCGATTTTGTGAAATTCCGCAGAGAGCGATGAGCGTTGTTTACATTTTGATTAATTTCAGTCGAGTGGGGTAAAAAATATAAAAGTGTGACGACAGAGCAGATGCTTAAAATTATCTCGGCAATTTTACTTAGATTATAAACTCTGTTAGTTATCAATTCAATATTATTTTTATACATACCAAAGTTCTCACATCTATGCCTCCGTCACGTAGCGTTTCATTGCCGGGTGCACTGCATAATGAGAAAACCGGCTGCTTGATATTATGCTTCTTCATATAGTACAACATGGCCTTAACTGGATGCATAATGTCGTTCTATTGGAATTAAAGAAACAAAATTATTTCGCACAAAAATAAAACACAATCTCCTTTACCGCTTGAAAATCCTTCACTCCGATTCCCTTGAACTTTTTCACATAATCTTCATCCGTGCGCACACTGTTATTGGACACGAAGAGCACTTGTTTGCCATCCCCCTTCAACGCACACACCGCCTCACCCGTACGCGGCAACGGTGACGCAATCATCCACATAACACCATCACAATCACACATCACCACATCGAAGGAGTTGACGAACTCCCTCTGCTCCTGTGGGGAGAGCTTCAAAATATGCGAGACTTTTCGTTCAGGCATATTTGTGCGACGAAACACGACCACCTACGCGTGTCTTGGACAAATTATCACTAAAGCATTCTTCACCAAATTCTGTTTATTTATATACAAGAATAGAGATAGATATGAAAGCAAAAACATATTGCTGATTAGCATATGTTCATTAGCGTTGAGCTTTATTAAGAAACACTATGCTACAAAATACGCATTTTTCGCTGACACAAAATAAAAATTTTACTAAGAATATTGTGTAGATAACGGTTATAGTAATTGTAGCATTTGATTTCTGCGGAGGCTAAATAAACACTGTGCAACAAAATATTATTTTTTTTACTACGGAAAGAAATACCTTAAATTGGTTATATTCCAAAAATTGTGTTTGAAAAATATAATAATTTCATTATTTATATTAGATTTCTGTCAGATCTTTGAAAAAAATTTCTTACGGTCTAAAATCAACAATAACAAGTAAGGAAGGACCCACATATTTGTCATATATATGGTATAAAGTCCATTGACCGATTTGGCCTATTTTCAGAACTTATCATTGGAATGCCAGGAAAATATTATAAACCGAATTTCATTGACATTGGTCGAGCAGTTTCGGAAATATAGTTTTTGCCCATAAGTAGGTGGAGCCACACCCATTTAAAATTTGTATACCAATTTGAGTGCAGCCCTTCTGTACCTTCTTTTCTAATGAAATTTAAGGTTTCTAATGTTTTTCCTTACTGAATTAAAGTATAAAAACTTAATAGGGGCGTGGCCACGCCTACTTTCCCAAAAAAACTTACATTCAAATATGCCCCTTCCTAGTGCGATTTGTACCAAATTCTAATTTTATATCTTTATTTATGGCTTAGTTATGATATATTATCTGTTTTCGGTTTTCGCCTTTTTGTTGGCGTGGCAGTAGACCGATTTCGCTCATCTTCGAAATCAAACTTCTTATGGTGCAGAGTCTCTTCTTTATCTAACTGGTGTAATTGGATCCAAATCTTCTAGTTTTAAAACAGTATTTTCCAGACCAACTTTATTTCATATTTTTGAGAAATATTTCAAATTTATTTATTTAGAGCCATAAAAAAGTCAGGGTTAACTATAAATAACAGTGTCCTCATATATATTTCTCTAAGAAATCATTAGTACAAACACATAAATGTATTTGTTTACTTAGTAACACGTCTGGACTCACGTGCTCTGTAGTCTCTGAGTCTTAAATCTTGAAGAAAAACATAAACAATGCACTCAACTTAGTAAAGGCTGCCGCACACAGTGGTATGTTTACGCAGATTGGTTGGAAAAAAATTTCTAAAGTAAAAAAAAATTATAAAAATTTCAAAACTGTCGATCATAACTGGGTGTCTCTTTGTTTGCTTTCAACTTTCTGTGAATTTTAATAACAGTTGATTATTTTTTTTTAATTCTTTAAAACCAATTATTACCAAAAAATTAAGAAACATTTTCAATTTTATATATATATTTCTACAAAATTAATTTTTTTAAATTTTTTCGGTAAAAAATTATTATTTTTTATCACTACAACACCACTGTGCAGCGAGAAAAAGATGAATTATTATCAATTAAGCAAAATGAACCCGACAAAGCAACAAAGTTAAACTTGGTGTTACTGATAAAATTCTTTTTGTTGTTTGTTTGAATAAAAGCTCAACTATGATTGCCCAAGGAACGGTATGCAAATATCTGTTTATTTATATAAATTCGACTTTTTAAGATCAAAGTTCTGGTTCTAGTTCTGTGTGAAATATACTGAAATCACTAATTTTTGCTAACGGATGTCATGATGATGATGCGATTTAAACATTACAATATATTGGAAATTCGAAAATTATTCGATTGGATATAAGGGTGCTAGATAAAGTAGAGAATCGATTTTATAAATTTTTATACCCTGAACAGGGTATATTAAGTTTGTCACGATGTTTGTAACTCCCAGAAGGAAGCGTCGGAGGACCTATAAAGTATATATATAAACGATCAGTATGTTGAACTGAGTCGATTTAGCCATGTCCGTCTGTCTGTCCGTCCGTCTGTCTGTCTGTATATATACGAACTAGTCCTTCAGTTTTTTGAAGATGTCGTTTTGAAATTTTGCAAATGTTATTTTCTCTTCAAGAAGCTGCTCATTTGTCGGAACTGCCGATATCGGACCACTATATCATATAGCTGCCGCCATACAAACCGAACGATCGGAAACAATGGCTTGTATAGAAAATTTTCGCATTTGACGTGGTATCTTCACGAAATTTGACATGGATTACTGCTTAAGGTAATAATATAATCTCCGAAGAAATTGTTCAGATCGGTTAACTATATAACCTTAATGTTTCTTGCAAACAACCCGGCTAAAAAGAATTAGTAAAATGTTTTCTTTTTTTATACTCTCGTAACAAATGTTGCTAAAGAGAGTATTATAGTTTTGTTCACATAACGGTTGTTTGTAACACCCAAAACTAAACGAGTTAGATATAGGGTTATATATACCAAAGTGATCAGGGTGAAGAGTGGAGTTCAAATCCGTCCGTCCGTCCGTCCGACTGTGCAAGCTGTAACTTGAGTAAAAATTAAGATATCTTGATGAAACTTGGCACACTTATTTCTTGGCACCATAGGAAGGTTGCTTTCGAAAATGAGCAGAATCGGACCACTGCCACTCCCACAAAATGGCGAAAACCGAAAACACATAAAGTGCCATAACTAAGCCATAAATAAAGCTATGGAAATAAAATTTGGTAAAAGGATCGCACTATGAAGGGGCATATTTGAATGTAATTTTTTTGGGGAAGTGGGCGGGGCCCCGCCCCCTACTAAGTTTTTTGTACATATCTCGCAAACCAATAGAGCTATATAAACCAAACTTTCTGCAGTCGTTTTTTAGCCACTTCCTAATACAGTCCAAAAATGAAAGAAATCGGATCACAACCACGCCCCCCTCCCATACAAAAGTTAGGTTGAAAATTACTAAAAGTGGGTTAACTCACTAACGAAAAACGTCAGAAACACTAAATTTCACATAAGGAATGGCAGATAAAAGCTGCACTCAGTTTTTTTTTACAAAATGGAAAATGGGCGTGGCGTCGCCCACTTATGGGTCAAAAACCATATCTCAGGAACTACTCGACCGATTTCAATGAAACTTGGTTTGTAATATTTTCCTTACATCCCAATGATATGTTGTGAAAATAGGCCAAATCGCTTCATAACCACGCCTACTTCCGATATACCAGAACTTTGAAGACAATCTGAATCGTTTACTTTACAATATATAAAGTAAGCACTAGTGAAGATATCGATGCAAAACTTTGCACAAATACTACGTTTATAGTGTGGCAGCCCCATTCTAAAAATCGCCGAAATCGGACCATAGGTTTTCAAGGCCCCATATATCGAACACGAGGACCTCGGTGCTTCTAACCTAATATTATGGTTTCCAACTTTCAATGGACTTTATACAATATATATGACGAATATGTGGGTCAAATTGTGTATTATATAATATAAATAAAGTAAAATAAATAAATTGCGAGAGTATAAAATGTTCGGTTACACCCGAACTTAGCCCTCCCTTACTTGTTTTATTTACTTTTTCTTACGTCTTTAGATTTGCTTAAACTCATAGTTACTAAAAGAAATGCACCTGTGAAGGGTATATTAGCTTCGGTACAGCCGAAGTTAACGTTTTTTCTTGTTAATACTAAGGTCTTCACATTTGGTATCTAGCAATTTAAAATGTTGTTGTCCATTTTCGATAGTTTTTTAGATAAGCGGTACCTTTAAGGAACTAAATATTTACACCGATATCCTCATTGATTATACACTATATCTAATAATATATATAAAAAAAAATTTTGCTAATATTTCGCAGTATTTTTTCTTGTAATTGTATTCTAAAGAGCTCTCTAAAATTCTAGCAAGTTGGTTTGAGTAGTTCTCGAGAAATCTTGACAAACGGTTTTGAAAATACAGTTTTGAGATAAACGCATTTAAAGTTTTGAGGAACAACTTGAGCTAGAACTTCCCCAGACTGTATCTCCATAACTATTGATTAAAGTTTTAGACCAATTTTCTAGATATGCTATAAATTTTGTAATAAAATAAAAATTTAAATTTAATAGATTTTTAATTAGAAAAGATGGGCGTACTTATGGTGACTATACGAGTTAAAACCCTCAAGTTAACTTCCTATTCAAGCTAGTAAATTACTAGTAGTCATGCTTTCTTGAAGACAGCTGATTAGTTGCGATCCAGCATATCGCTAATGTGACGTCAGTGAGTGATTTAAAGTACTGTTACATAGAAAAATAAACTAACTGTGTCGTTAAAGGTATGATTGACATTTAATTTTCAGTGAAGTTATAATATGCTTCCTAAGTATCATACCACACAAACAACTTCATATCTCTTCAAACAATTTAATTTCTAACATTTACTCCCCGGCGTAATAGAGATAATGACATTCATTTCATTTTATTTGCACACTTTATTAGCACAACGCTGATAACACCTTGATTTGCCATGGTACGAAAAGATTCATTAATTCTGCTAGTTAAATTGTCTCCTGTCAGGTGGTGGCAGAAATTTGAGTCTCAGGTGTTTGCTTTGAAGCTTTTTCACACTTCACGCTCAGCTGATAGCAAAAGAGAGATGTGAACTTCACGCTCAACTGTGGCCAGTCGCTCAATGAGTGATTGAGTAGAGTGCACAGTTATGACTCGCAGCCGGCAACACACTTCATTTAGCTGATGTTTACATAGCGCGATGATATCGATTACCGTTGTCACTCCTCACCTGACGTTATTTTGCCGGCATAGGCAGCGGTGGGGTTTTGAGGGTTGCACTACAGTCTCGGGCCGCATTTGATAAGATACCTTAGAGATAAAAAATACTAAAAACTTGGCAAACGTATGATTAAGTTGGTTTGACATACAAATACGAAAAGCGAAAAATTTTAATCGAGACCGCAATTTAAAATTCACTTTGCCAACAGAGCAGTAGGTGTACGGTATTTACACGTCTTAAATGCGTAATTACCGTTGAAGGAAAATTTAAAGTTTTAAAAAATTAATTTAAAATTGGAATTTGTGTAAAAAAATTTCATAAACAATGAACACTATACACGAAGTGCCGAACGGTGATCTCAATGGCAACGAAGCCACCACTCTTGCGAGTGTAGTGTCTACCACAAGTCTCTCTAATGCCAGCAGTATTTCCAGCACGAGCAACAGCACCAAAGTCACCATCAACACCGGCAGTGATACATCGGTGCCGCCGAGCGAGAAGTCACAGGACGACGCAACACCAATAACAACACCACCACCACCAACAACAACAACAACAAACGGTGAACCCAAAACCGCAGCGGTTAACAACAACCAAAACGACAGTGATGCCACACAAGCCAGTAGCACCAGCAACAATAAAGATGCCACTGCGACAATAACAACAACAACGCTCATCAATGGTAACTCAAAGAGTTTACGTAACGATCTCAGTGAGGATCTGAAGATCATAGGTCACTTGAAGAATATCGAGAAGATCAATGAGAAGCGTCGACTCTTTCTCAACAACACGATCAGCGAGTACACGATCGATGAGAAGACCGAAACGGAAACCAAAACACAAACGGTTAATGGCGCCGAAACGGTACTTAGCGAAACGCGTATACACACACGCGAGGAGCAACAAAATGTTGGTGGCAACAAAGTGGGCAGCAGCAGCAGTGCCACCGAGTTCAATGCGAATGGTCATGCCAAAGCGTCAACAGCAGCCGCAAACTTTTCAGCTACGAAATATGCAACACTGCCGCGTACACCCGGTACGCCGCCACCCAAACCGCCGATGTTGAGCCGTACTCGTAGCATTGGTATTGGTGATCAGCGCTCGTATTCTGCCACATCGGTGCCGACATCGCCAACCAAAGCAGCAACAACAATAACAACTGCAGCGGCAGCCGCAGTAACGTCAACAAATCCAACAGCAGCGCTTGCACCGATTGCCACACCCACACCAACAACAATTTCCACACCGACATCACCTTTAGCCGCCGCGGTGGCTTTGAGAAGCCCCTCAAACGGCGCTTCACCGAAGTCGACAACTTTAATTACGAGCGCTGTCCTGCCGGAACCCATCAAAGTGGCCACCGTACAGCTGCGTGAAGAGCCGCTGCCGACGTTGCGTCGCGTCGTGGAGCGTCCGGTCTCACTGTCGCCGGAGGCGCCCAAACAGATTTCCATTAATCACTATGAACGCCTGATTGAGGAACTCAAGTGTCCTGGTTGCGCTTACCCGATGAAGACACCGATTTTATTATGCAAGACGGGTCACAGTATCTGTCAGCAGTGCACACGCGTGCTGCTGCTCTGTCCGCTGTGTAAGGTAAGTGGATAAATATGCGAGTTTTTTGTTGTTGCTAAAAGTTATCAGTTTATTTAATATTTTATATGAATACTTTTAGCAACAACAACAATAGATAATTAATTATTATTTCTTCTAACGGTTATAACCTTCCCGAACTAGTTTTGTGGAACCCGACTGTATTTACGGTCCATTGTCAGATATAAATTTAAGTCAGTTCCTATTAGGTAGACCCAACTTTGTTAAAATTTTGTTTCAAATCTTCTTCCATCCATCTTCGAAATATTTGTATGAGGATCCAACGACAAAATACCGTTTTCCCTATCAAATTTTCTATATTATTGCAGTTCTTATTTATTTTTGTCGGCATTAAATGTGTCAATATGTATTTTATAGTCTTAATTAATGTCGGTAAATGCAATTATTTAACTTAGCTTGACGTCAATATGTTTTTTGCCGCTTGCTGTCGAAGAAGTTGATAAAATATTTTTCAATATTTCATTATATAATGATTTAATCAGAGATAGAATATGATTAATGTTAAAAAATAGCGGCTGGGTGGTAGAAACAGTCGAAAAGAAAATCCGATCATACCACGGTGATTAGTAGATTAGCAGATTAGTCGATTGTAACCGTTATTGTTTGTTAAAATTCTGAGAAAAATCGTAATATTCTTAAAAAAAGTAAATGAAGTTCTGTTATATAACATTCAATGCTCCGTTACATATAAAAACTCTTGCCACTTTCAATACAATTGTAATATCATAACGGCACTTGTAGAATCAAATATAGTCCTAGAATATTCGCCAAATTTTTTATTCGACCAAATTTGCACTTTATCACTCCAAATAAGTTTAGTTTGTGGCTATTTTCACTGCAATCTTATCTTGGCACACTTTAATGCAGTAAAGACACGAGTAAAAAGTTTGAAGTTTTTATTGCCGACCAACTAAAATGGTTTAAGCAATTGTATATTTCTTATTATCAATTAATTTATCATTTTACAGTTTATTTTGAGTTATCTACTATTTGAAAGGAAATCAGTGATGAAAGCAAGGTCGAAAAAATTACCACATATATTTATGTATGTATATATCTATATCTATATACTAACTGATAGCACAACTTCAAAGCACTTATCGCTGACGTAAACGAAACCACTTGAAATTTCTTTTTGCCTACGCTTGTCTACAACACTTTTAATTCACTTGTAACTCACTTATTCATCTCTCACTCTCCAAAGGAACCTTTCACCAATATACGTTCGCTCACCGTCGAAGCGCTATGCTCCAAGGCGCATTTCCGTTGCTCGAATGCCTCGGGCGGCTGTACGGTGCGCTTGCAAATTGACCTGCTGAGCTGGCATGAGAAGCAATGCATCTACAAGCCGATGAAATGCTTCATGGGTCGTGTGTGGGGCGATTGCGAGTGGGCGGGACGCGAGGCACACTGGAAGGATCACTTGGAGAAGGAACATGCTGATAAAGTGTTCACGACAGAAACAACCGATATGGTCTGGAATATGGGTGTGAAGCAGAAGCCGCTAACCGGTTATTATGTTTTCATGGTGTATGATGAGATGTTCAATTTCTATGAAGTACACGATAAGGAGCGTATACTCTTCACCATGGCCTGCACATCGACTGTGAAGGAGAAGAAACACAATTACGCCTTCGAGGTGACAATTGTGCATCAGGAAAATGAGGCGATTGCCATCACACAGAAGTATCCAGTGCATAGTGAGTATGATAAGGACATATTGGCGGAGGGCACTTGCATTAGCATGTCGCTAACGGATCTGGCGAAATTCATCGATGAGGATCGGGTAAGCAGCTTGCAAATATTTTCCATATGTTGCATTCAAAATTGTCTCTCTTTTTAGTTACTACATTATCGCGTGCGCATTGTTGAAATAAAAACGCCACGTAAATTGCGGAGTTCACTACGCAACAGTCCCCATACCGGCATACATCCGACCGATTTCCAGCAGACACAAATCGAAGGTGTTAATCTGAAAGGCGTGCCAGCCGAGGTGATTGTAACGCGCAAATTGGATGACATACCGTTTGCGGATAACAGTACTGCCGACACACCGGCACAATCGGCTGAAGGTGTGAGTGAAAGTGAAGGTGAGCGGGTAAAAGTTAAAAGCATTTACAAAGGAAAATTTTCCAGTAATGAAAGCGGCTCCGAAAGTGATCCGGAATTCGAAGCTTTTATAGCGAAGAAATGGGGCACACCACAGTTGCATTTTAATAGAAAATTTTTGAAAAACAATTCCAATGAGAGCAATACAACCGATGAGGCGGGCAGTTTGCATAGACTTGATCGCAGATTTGTGCCGGATGATAAAATTTCAGTGACCAGTACTAGTACGAGCTATAAGAAGCGTGTGACCAATTCACTGCGCAAGAGTTTCCGTGGTTTTAAGACACCGCAGTTGTTTAACAAGAAGACAGCGAACGATGTAAAAGACAGCAAGTAGTGTACAGTAGCAGTGATACCAAATGTGTGGACACTCAAAATTAGATTTCTTTCAGAATTTTTACATATCTGCGTAGATGTGTTACAAAACTCAAGGATTTGTATTGATGCCAATAATGGATTTTGGTTTTTGTGGTTGTTTCTTATACATTAATTGATGAGTTAAATAAGAAATTACAGCAAAAATCAGCATCCACACATCTTATGAGTACGTATTAGTTCTAAATTTAATAATACATATTTGTGTATGTATCTATGTGTGTATTTAATACAATAAATTTAAAAAAAATTAACGTTTGTATGTCATTTTAGTTAACTTATAAAAGCTTCTACATTTGAGCCTTCGAACTTTTGTTTATTGTGAAATATTCACGATATGTATTTTCATACGGTAAGACTTTAAAAGAATATAAATATTTTATAAGTTCACTCCCACAAAGTTTCCCTCGAATTACTACCGGCGTAACATTCGTTTGTCGGATATAAGTTTGCGCCCTTCCGGTTATGTAGAACCGACTGTTTTGAAAATGGGGAGGGGTCTATAAAGTCTATACAATCAATATCAAAAATTACTACAATTCATACTGATTTACACATTTTCAAAACTAATAATGTTTTAAACTATAGTTACCCGCTGGGATTATTTATTTTGTTTTAACATTTTCTAAAGTTCGATGCAAATTGACGATATTAGTTGAAAGGTTATCTAACAATTTCATTTCACTTTTTCTTTAGCGTTATATTACTTTTCTCTTCGCCTGACTAATATTTATAACACTTATTAAACTTTAGCAGTTTTTTAATAATGGTAAGCGATTGCCAAAAATATATTCAATGTATACTATAAATTTTAATTTTTGTTCTTACTTCTCGTTATTTAGCGAAATGTCAATTTAATGCAAATGACTACTGCAACAAAATGGCTGACACAATATTGGGAACGTAAATAATAGTAACTCGAATAATTAAATAAAAAATTAAGATTTTATAACAATTTTATTATTTACATTCATGTAGTATGGTAAACATTAAAATTTTAAAATAACTAATTATATTTATAAATATTTTAATAATAAATTGTCATGCCATACTGTGTTTCACTGCCATTCCAATTTGTTCCTCTGCAACAGCTGTTTGTTTACACGGTGTTTGATAAATTTGTGTTTCCAAACAAAACTACAGCAAAGTAATTAAAAGTATTTAATTTATTTTCTAATTAAAGTTAAAAACATTTTCAGTAAAAATAATTTAATAATAATTTATGTAAACTCTTTAGCAATGGGCGTCACTGTGTTGCTGCCATATCAGATACCAGAAGGTAAAACTGGCGCACAAGCCATTGACTACCTCACCAAGCGCCTATTGGCATTGGGCGCTATACATACTGGACAATTCCTCGTCGATTGTGAAACATACATCTCCACACCACAACATGGTCCAGCCAAAACTGTGCATGTACTACACGATTCCGAATATCCTGCTTCCACATTTTCCATATTAGACAACGGTGCCGGCAAACAGATACCACTGGTGGCCGACAACCTATTCGATTTACTCATGTTAAAAATGACTTCAGTCTACACATCTAAAAAGCAGACTAAAATTGAATCGAAAGGTGCGCGTTTCGAATACGGTGATTTCCTTATAAAGTTAGGTTCCGTGACCATGATGGAAAACTTTAAGGGCATACTAATTGAAATTGAATACCGTCCGTGTGTGGTGCTTTCGTATTGTTGGGAAATGATACGCGAAACATTGCAAGGTTTTCTAGGCATGCAAATCGCTAAAGAGTATCCAGGTTATTTCTCACAACAAATAATGAATCCTATGGGCCAACAGCAGATACATCCCAAACAAAATGATGTCTATGAACCAATTGATACGATTAATCAGTATTTGGAAAGTTTCACAAATTATCGCAAACAAAATGTGTTGCCTGTGGCCGGTGGTGCGGCAGGTGGCGCAGCGGCCGCACAAAATGCCGCAGCTAATATGCAAGGAGGCAATCAGCGTATGCGAATGTAATGTTAATAAGTGGCATTTGTGTTTGTGGTAATTTTAAGAAATTTATTTAAATTAGTTAGATGAAGTTGTAATGTGAGAAAAATAAAAATAAATGTCTAGAATTTTTTATAAATGAAAACACTGTTTTATTCCTCCTGCTTTAATTTTTCTTGTTTTAAATGACGAATCAAGTCTTTTCTGATGCGGTTTGCTTTTGGTTAAGTTTCATATTGTCTGTGACGCACCTAAAAATTATTAAAAATAAAACACTCATTTATAATTCTTCAATATTTGCAATATGTAGTACGAACTTTATTTTTTATTTATTTATGTTTTTTTTACTTGGTAAGTAATTTTGTATGAAATACATTTATGTATGTAGTATGCATGTATGTGCAACAGACATATGCATATTATACCATATTTTATATATATATATAATTAAAGATATATGCTTGTATGTATTTAGTTATATGCAAATGTATAGTAATAACGTTTAATTAAAAAGTATAATTAGTAGTAAGTAAATATTATAGTATGTTATTTATCGGTAGTATGCAATAAAAAGCCTACAATCTACTTTGCTTTTTAATTAATTAATTAATTTTTTCTTGTTTTCTGAATTTTACAAACGCAATAAACATTATACAATTTTAAGTAGATAATTTAGCAGAGATAAATAAACCAAAAAATAAGAAGCAGCCAATTTTTTCTAGCCAAAATTTAATTTATTTAAAAGTATGCATAAATTTCCTTATCACAATAGAATCTAAAAAAAAAAAGAAAGTAAAACAAGTTTCCAAAAAACTAAAAAGAAATATGCAGTAATTACAATCCACATTGTTGTTGTGTTATTATTTCACGCTTACGCCAAACTTTTTCTACACACAATTTTGCATTTTTTCTAAGACATTTAGTTAATATTTTTTGTATGTTTTTATTTATAAGTATAGTGTTTGTTTTATTTAATGTCATATGATTTTCGGTATTTCGAAAGGCTATGTTACGTACACTGAGAAAAAAGTATGCACATTTCCATTAATATTTTTTTTCGCAAACAGCAATATTGTTTTTCTTGAAATTGTTGGTTTTCAGTTATTTTATTTAAACAAATGCATATACTGTCTAAAATAAAATTTTTATATTTGTGAATTTTCGCTTTTTTTATAAGTGTATGTAAGGAAATTTCGCATGTTTTTGGAAATTTCTATGCAAATAATTGAAATTTGAAATGCACAACTGCGCACATGAATTGTTTTTGTATTTCTTGTGCTTATATTTTGCATAAACTGTATTCATATTGGCATAACAAAGAGTTTCAATAAAAAAATAATTTAAATTTAATTTTTTTGTTTCAAAATATAAAAAAAATTCTACTTTAAGTTGAAAATTATAAAATAAATTAATAAAAATAATAAATATTAAATATTAATAATAAATTTTACAATTTAAATTTTCAATTGACAACTTTCAAATTAATTGTTACTGCCTAAAAGTAGACAGCATTTAACAAAAAAAGCACTCCTTGTTATGCCCCACGAAATATGCGCGCATGCTATAAATTTTGTTTTGCTGTTGTTTTTTTCAACGCATTTTTTATAAGTAATTTAGCTTTGTTTATTAAAAATACAATTTATGAAGAAAATTTGCTCACACCATTAATACAAATACAATTGTTTGCTTTTTTTATATTAAAATTGAGTAGCATTGAAATTATGCAAATTCTTGGTATTTGCTTTTAATTGTAATTATGTTTTCGCATGTCCAATACGTTACTACAATAATTGTAAATTTGTTTACGCAATAAGAGGCTTCTCTTCTACAAAAAATGCAGCTTACATATAAATAGCTGAGCAAACGCTCGCGCTCTTCGCTCTTTGTGACTTTGTACGCATGCATTTTGCACTTTCTCTCCAAAATATAGTACTTTTTTCGCGCTTTTTTAGAAACCAATTACGCTTTTGTTTTAATTTTAAGCGATAATTTTAATTTTTTTTTTACTTTCAGCATGTGTTTGCAATTTATTTTCGCCACAAATGATTTTAAGACTTTTTTTAATTTTTGCTGATTTTTAATCATTTTTTTGTTGTTTTTTAAACCAAGATTCTTGTTTATTTTTTTGGTTTTTTGTTTTTTTTTCTGCTTATTTGTGGCTTGCGCGTGTTTGCAAAACGCAAATTATCAACTGCATTGTTTCACACACATACGAAGGACAAGGAGAAAAATTCCAAAAAATACTAATTTTTTTTTTGCTATACTCATCTCTTTTACGATTTTTATTAATGCGCAAATTACAAAAATTTCAATTTTTCTCTTTCATCAAATTTCTACTCATAATATTTTTTGCATTGTTTACGGTTGTTTCTGTTGTTGTTGTTGTTGTTGATTTCTACAAAAATTTTTACAAATTAAAAAATTATACAGCAATTAAATGATTTACTCAAACTTCAGCAAACGTACATACAATAAATTTTGCGAGAATTCAAATCATAGCATGAAAACTTAAAATTACATTCGGTGTATCAAGTAAAAAAAGCAGTTTACATAAAAACATGCCTTAAAGTAATTCCAAGAAGAGTGATTGATGGACTCATGCCGATTGGTCGGTCTGTTGGTTGTACGAGTGTATGAATATGCAGAGAGTAAGTGCTTCCTTCGTGGTATACAGCTATACGAGATTTTGAATAATTGTTGTTGTGATTATTTGCTATTTTCTTTTGCTCCAACAACTACAACAAAACATAGTAGTAGTTACATATATATTTTTGGTGTACAACAGCTACAACACATCGTTGGAACATTTAGAAATGGAAGGTGTCAAAAAACATTTAGTTGTTGTTGTTGTTGATATTTAGTTCGGTTTTTTTCTCAATTTGCATTTCCAAGGGTATGAGTTTATACTATCCCGTCTCTATGTCCTTCTCTGTTGCTGCTTTGCTATATTTTGTTATACACTTGTTGTTGTTGCTTTAAAAATATTCACACTTCAGGCTTTTTTCTGCATTTCATCATCTCATTTTTAAAAGTCGGTGCCATATTTATTTATTTAATTTTTTTTTGTATTTTGCTTATGTTTTTTTGTTGTTTTATTTATTTTTGGAGTTGTTAATAATACTATTTTTTTTATTTTTGTTTTTCCGTTTTGTTGCTGTTGATTAAAGTTGTTGTGGTTTTTCATTTGTCAGTTGTTGTTGTTTTTGTAGAAAGAATGCAGTTATTTTGTGGTTAAAAAGTGCTTGTTGTTGTTGTTTTGTTGTTGTGGTTTGATGTTTTTGTATTTGCGTTTAATATGTAATTAATTTTTATTTGTTTCTCTTTAGTCACGAATTGGAATAGTTTGTGGCTTAATATGGCCACCGTCTCCTTCGGAGACAAAACGTTTACGTCCTCTGCAAAGAATAAGAAGAAAGGAATGGAACATTAGTTATATGTAGTTGTTGTTGTGAAAACATATTAAACTATAATTATATAATAATAGTAGGATATGGAATTTATTTTAATAACCTAACCTATAAATATAAATTAAATTAAATACTGTTATTTAATGACTTTTGAGCCTCGAGGGAACCAATTTATATAAAAATATATGATTAAAAATATTTATTAACAAATTAATATTTGTAAAATGAATTTTTGTGAGAATTTTTAGGTTGGAAATAATCTTTAGCTTAGAATATTATCCAAAATAGCGTATACCAAAATGTATTCTATAATCTACTTCGCTATTGTTCAACTATTAATTCAGAATTATATAAACAGAGTTTGAAAGATGTGAAACCGACATAATATTTTTTTGGAAAGAAATTGAAGTCAATAGAAATTAGGTTATGTGGGTTTTGAATACATGTTTTTCTGGGGATAATTCAAATAATTCATTATTTTTGTTCCTTGTAATAAATCTAGAGGTTATGCTGGTAAAATACTTTATTACGCCGCCCAAAATACCATACATTAAATGCGACGACTAGATTAAGCCCACCAAACTATGCAATG
Source organism: Zeugodacus tau (assembly GCA_031772095.1). Lineage (NCBI taxonomy): Eukaryota > Metazoa > Arthropoda > Insecta > Diptera > Tephritidae > Zeugodacus > Zeugodacus tau. The sequence continues at coordinate 64,715,396 of CM062650.1, read as the reverse complement.
AAATCAAAAGTGAAAGTAAGATTTCAATTTTCATTAATTTTATGACCGCGGTCACCGCATGCGCACGTATTTTACACTATAAAAGCCTAAACGCGACCCGCGCCGCCCACTTTTATTACTACTCCCCACCAATACAGGACTAATACATCCAGCTAACAGACATTTCGACACATATAGCACTCTCAAGCAGCAATTTGCTCTCTCACAACTGTCATTGTTGTTGCTCTCAGCTCAATATCTTCTAGGGTTGCATGAATGAAAAGTGCGCCTGGATATGGATATGTTTGTTTTGATTACTGCAGTGGTTGAAACGTGCAACGTGTGGGTTGCTGCAACTTGCAACATACGCAATACGTGCCGCAGCGAAAAACTACCGGTTTCTCAGGACTCACAGCCGAAAGCTTTCTGCACGTTGACGTATTTACAACTCACAGATACATATTTTTTTTACGAAGAGTTCTGCATTATGAAGCAGCTTTTTAGTGCGCTGCGGTGGCATTGAGGAGTTCATAGTGTGTGGCAACATTGGGTCAATGAAGTTTTTTGACCGTCCAAGGCACGACATTACGTAATATGGATAGCTAACGCTCTTGTAATAAAAAGTTGAAATTGAATGACTGATAAAAATAGAGATCCTTCGGGCAACTTTGTTTCATAAATCGTCCCTGAAGGTTATAAGGACTATTTTTCTATCTATTGCGCCTAAATGTAGGCAATTATTACATATTTTTGAACTATAAAGACTAATATCGCTCAAAAAACGATGCAAAATCTAATTTCGTCAAATAAAAACCGGGTTCATTTACGAAAAATATTAAATTTAAAGGTGCTGAAGCAGATCTTCGATCCCCTGACTTCATTGAGAGCTCCCACAATACTTAAAATACAACTTATTTTAAAAACTTTTCGGTTCAACAACGAAATTATTATTGAAAAATAGTCTTACATTTAATTTAATGCATTTTTTCAGGTCAGAATTTACTATTTACGAAATTTCTGAATAATCTCAATCTTTACGACATCGCTATACTACCTCATAAATAATTTTGATTGACTATGCAAACCAAAATTCCAAAATAAAAAATAAAATTGTCGCTCGATCGACCAACGCATATACAATACAAAGCCGATGGCCACCTAGAGCGGCCACTAACAGCGGCGACTACAACACATCAGTTGATCTCATCATATTTTGCACAGCTCATTTTACATCTCGTACACTGCTGCAGTCACAGCGCGTTAGCTAGCCAGCTAGTTGACTGTGTTCGTCGTGAGTTCATTCACCCGCTGACCTTTTTTTGCATTCCCTCATTTTCTCAGTTGGGCCGCGCAGCAGTGACAGCGACAAGCTGAACGCATGCATATGGAGCAGCAAAGCGGGAGCAGCAGCAGCAACAGTAGGAGGAAGAGCGCAAAAACAGCTGCAGCGCACACGGACTGCAAAGCCTTCTTTGCCATTTTCTGCCGCCTGCGCGTTTTGTGCGATTCTTTCAGTTCGTTGCAGCTCCATATTTTTGTATTTTCATATTGATTCTTTGTCGCTTTTGGATTTTGCTTCTGTCGGCGCTGAAACAAGTTTTCGCTCCGTTTATTGCTTGGTGTGTTTTGTTGCTACCACTACCCTCGACAACCACCCGCATCGTCGCGCGCCCCACCAACCAACGAGGATTACAAGATCGCCTGATCGCTTTTTTTTGGTGCCTTTGGGCAAACTTTTCGGCTTTATTGTTGTTGTGTAACAACTTTGCCGCCGATTTTGATTTTTGCTGTGGTGCAATGACTAACCGGTAATGCAGTAGCAAAAAGAAACGATCCAAAATGATTGCAAGTAGTTCCCCTCCCATTTGTTGCTGCACAAAAAAGCAACACTGCAACTTCTCACTCCATTGATTTATTGTAAACGCCAAAAATTAAGCCACAAAAGGTCTTCGAAAGGGAAACCCGAGGTGTAGACGAAAGGGATATTTTTCCCAGATCAAAATTTTTCGAAAAAATTTCGAAATAAAATATATAAAATAAATAAAATATTAAGTATGGTCTACTGTTTTTAAATCAAGATAGTCCTTGTCACCATGAAATGAATATTTATTTAGAAAAGGATTCCTCATTATTCTAATAAATGTATATAGACATGTTCAGGTAAATATGTATAAATATAGAGCTTTCAGTTATTGAACCTTGTGACATATTTGAAAATAAACTAAATTATTGTTTATATTTTCTTGTGTGGGCGTATGCGGTGAACGAAATTTCATCATTTTTTATACATTTTCCGCTACACCTTCCCTTCTCACTCTGTACTGTTTGTGAAGGCAAACGATTTGTAATCACATAAAGTGCTACCACGCGTGACATATTTTTGATAAAATTTATTTATATTTCTTTATTTATATACAAAAAAATAATATTTTTTTTTAATAATTTTAATGCTGCAGATAAAAATAACAGAAAATGGGGTTATCACTCGATAAAAAAATATAAAATATATAAATTAAGGCGGGAAGAGCGAGCGAGCGGGAGGTAAATAAAAAAAACACTGTTCATAAAAATGGTTTATGTAAATTAAGCGATTAATTTTGAAATTTTAAAGTTTTCTATAAATATATTTAAAAAAAATAGATAATAAAAAACAACACAAAAATATTTTAGTTAAAACTGTTTTGTCAATATTTATAATACATTTTCTGGCAAAAAAGGAAATAGAAATCAACAACAAAAAAAATATTTAAAATCTGTTTTCATAATTTTTTATACATTTTCATGCACAAAAAGAAATAGAAAATGGTAAAAAAAAAAAAAAAAAAACATTTCATTTCAAAATATATTTTTTCAATATTAATACAGTAGTTTTCCGAAATAACGAATATTCGTTTTAACGAAAACCGCTTATAACGAACAAGCAAATTTGTTACATTGAGTACCGTAAATAACGAACATCGGGGATTTGTAAGTACTCGGAAAACGAACAACATGAAGAAGACATATGAAGAAAGAGGAAAAAATCAAATAACATCGAACCAGAATTAAAAATAAAACTGGAAAAAATTAAAAAAAAATGTGCAAATTGAAAAAATTTTGAATTTTATAAAAAAACTTAAAATTATTGATCAGCACCAAATAGAAGTATGAGTGTCAGAATTGGTCCATTTTGGAAGAATTTATTGGATTTGAATTGTTTTGTTATGGTTTTTCATTTTCTAACAAATAATTAATTAATTAATTTAATAAACTGCAATTTACGGATATTTAACTCATTTTTATTGATAAAAATACCTCTAAGTGAGTACTCGAATTAACGAAAAATTCGATATAGCGAACAGGCCTGACAATTAATGGGTTCGTTATTTCGGAAAACTACTGTATTTCAATATTTCAGGACCGAAATTTTGATTTAAAATATTTTTTCAATGTTTTTGATACATTTTGGGACACAAAACATGTTTGATATTGATTTCTTGATCCAAAAAACGAAAATAAATTTAGAGAAAAAATAATAATATTACGAAAAAAACTCAAAACATGACTAAATCTATTTCCAAATCTATAAAAAAAAATTTATCAATCCACTCCTCTTTTTTAACCCAAAAAGGAGAGATAACGGAGCTACCATATAACCTGGGTCAAAAGAATATTGGCTAAATAAAAAAACAACAAATTATTATCTAAATCGAGTTGGTTAGAAAATAAGCAATATTAAATATAAATTGCTTCTAGAAAAATTTCGAACAAATTCAATTTTCGATAAAACAAAAACCAGTGATGTACTTCGGAGAAACCCTCCCCTTCGTAAATATAAAAACTTATTAACATCAAACTTTAATTAATTATAACAACAAAAACGCGAGTGTTTCAAGTGTTTTCCATTTTTCCCCACTCGTAATCATAAACACACCTGCCACGATCGCGATTCAAAAAATAAAAGTTCGAAATGTCAACAATATTACAACATTTCACTCGGCAATGTGAACAGCATTAAGTAATTTTGTAATCGCAAGCAAATAAAAAATGCACACATGAGTATATGTAAATAAATGCATTATTAATAGCAAACATGCGTGTTGGAAACATCACGATAAACGCATAATAATATAAACAGAGTTGCAAGTTGCAGCTGAAGTGCCAAAGTGCAATAGCCTGAATCAAGGCGAATTGCATTGTGCTCAATGCACGAGAAACAACAAAAGAAAACACTTAACGCATACAATAAAAGTACATATATAAAGTTATATATATTATCACGTATATATCAAAAGTGGCGTTACAACAATAACAAATGCACTCTCTGCCACATCAATCAGCAGTGGAGAGCTTTCAAGCTAAAACTTTGCGTGTGTTCGTTTGGAGCAAATAATATAAATGAGAATGCATCGTTGGCAACTGTAAAAAAGTGGGAGTGGCGCAGCAACAACTACAACGGCTAGCGCAACTAGCAGCTGCACCTCCACGCCCCAACCGACAGCGGTCAACTGCAGTCGCATTGAAAGCTTTCGAAGCGCGCTCTTCTCCAGCACACTGCGGCCGCTCACACACTTGCACTTTTCTCGCTTCGAAATAAAAAATGCAGCAATGCACATGACGTGTAGTAGGGTGAGGGGTAGTGTGGAGGTTTTTGTTAAAAATGCACAGGGCTGCACGGCGAGCGGTCCGTTGTTTTTGTTGTTTGCCGCTAAACGCCAGCTGCTGGAGGTTTGTGGCGTTGCATTCGTATACGAAAAGCTTGCGTAGCGATCTTGAACCACATGCAGGTTGTTGCACCTTATAAAAAGCTTCCTCGCAACACTCGAAGCTAAATGTTATTGCATAAGTTTGTATGTTTGTACACATGTAAGTGTTTATGGCTTGTCACATGGGCCAACGTGGCAGGTTTGCTAGTTAATGATTTGAATTTGAAATATTTAAAAAAAAATTTTGTTAAATAAAAATAACAGAAATATTAAAAAATAAAAGATTTGAATTTACTAAATTTTCAAAGTTTATAAGATTAAAATTTCATAAAAATCATTATAAATTTTAGTTGTCGATTTTTTAGATTTTTTTTTCGAAAACATATTGGTAGTTTTTAAATTTTTGGAAAATTAAATTAAAAAAAAAAAAATATTTTTTTATTTCAACTACCTGCACTAAACTTTAAAAAATATTTTTTTCTTTACAATCAATTCTAAGCAATTTCTTTTTATTTTTTCCTTATAGTTATACTTTATGGCATCCGCCTAATAAAACATTTACAATATGTATCTATACATTTAGTATTCATCATATTATACTTTCATAGATACAAAAAAACCTATTAGAGGTCAATGAAGACAAACACGCTCGTAAAAAATGTAATAAATCAGACGACAATAAAACTGCTATTAATTAAAAAATATTGCTAGATATATTGTATTAGTTACTGTACAACCAAGCAATAACAACTCTGAAGGTTTCACGCACTTAAAAAGAATGGACTATGAAAAAATTTTCAAAATTAGACTAAGGACATGATTTTGGGTTTCGAAAATGTTTTACAATCCAGGCACTAGAAATAACGAATATCATTGCCCATGAAACTTTTTCATAAACGAGTAGCACAAATAATTAATAGATGATAAGTAAATAATAATAGATGTACGATTCGCCACTTCGCTGTTCTCAAATCTGAGCTCTGATGAGCTGTTGAAATAAAAAATATTTTTTATTTATTTATTTATTTATTTTTATTTTGTACAAGCAACAACTAGTTTGAATTCAATAGAAGAGAGAGAGTATACATCACAAAAGTGGCATAACCTCACTTTACACCAACAATATTTGATGATACAAATTTTTATCTAGCCAACTAGGCCGTCAACTTTGCAGCTTTCTACCGAAAAATATTTGGAAATTTTCATATCTCGTTACAACAACAACATCCTATGATCTATTCCTGTCCTGACTGACTTTAAAAACTTTATTCTAATAACGAACATCCCTCAGGGCAGACTATGACAAGCCTTCAAGTGCATTTCTGCCTCTGAAAGGCATCTCAAAAGGTCTATTCGTCAAACAAAAGCGGGTTAAAACTTGTAGCTTCCCTATGAGGAATAAACAGACCAAAATGGAAAGAGAATTTCGACCAAATCATAGAACAGAGGTGTAAAACTCTCAATAACCTATATACAAATCTGATTTTTACAAGTTTTTTGTTCGATTTGTCACTCTCTAAGTTCTGGCGTAACCAAAGTGAGAAAAATATTTACCTGGCACTTATTAAAACTATTTCAATTATAATTAATTTTGTTGTTGTTGTTATAATCTAATAATAAATAAAAATTAAGAAAAGCGGCGACAGGCGACTGATTTAATAGCGCTTATAAAAAAAGAATATTCATAGGATTAAATTTGCTATGAGTGATTGTTTATTGCTTATATAGCAATCAAGATAGAATTTATATATAATCTGTGAATGTATATAAATACAGTAGTTTTCCGAAATAACGAATATTCGTTTTAACGAAAACCGCTTATAACGAACAAGCAAATTTGTTACATTGAGTACCGTAAATAACGAACATCGGGGATTTGTAAGTACTCAGTTTAACGAACAACATGAAGAAGACATATGAAGAAAGAGGAAAAAATCAAATAACATCGAACCAGAATTAAAAATAAAACTGTAAAAAATTCAAAAGAAATGTGCAAATTGAAAAAATGTTGAATTTTATAAAAAAACTTAAAATTATTGATCAGCATCAAACAGAAGTATGAGTGTCAGAATTGGTCCATTTTGGAAGAATTTATTGGATTTGAATTGTTTTGTTATGGTTTTTCATTTTTTAACAAATAATTAATAAAACAATTTATTAAACTGCAATTTACGGATATTGAACTCATTTTTATTGATAAAAATACCTCTAAGTGAGTACTCGAATTAACGAAAAATTCGATATAGCGAACAGGCCTGACAATTAATGTGTTCGTTATTTCGGAAAACCACTGTATATAAATATGTATATGTATATGACTGAATATACACTGTATATCAGAGCAACACCAGGCAGCTTTGACAATTGAGTGATAAACCGGCAAAAATGCGGGTAAACACAAGCCATAAACAAGTATTCCATAAGCACATGCATACATACATACATACATACTTATAGGCGCAGAGACTTGTTTGTTTTTAAAATAAGCACGCACGCACATACAGACAAATAAGTGTATTTACATTATGTGTATGTGTGTACATATACATATACTTGCTTGTATGTATATCTAGATTTCCGCCAGCTAAGGCAAAGCCACCAGAGTCAGATAGCAAATGAAAGTCATAACAAAAATTGCGCAGCAGAAAATTAAATATGTTTATAAACGTGCTCAAAGCCATATAATGCAAATAAACAAAAGCCAAAGCGAGTTGGCGAAACAAAACGAAGGAAGAAAAGAATAAATAAAAGAAGTATCGAAAAAAGTAAAATAAAGAAGTGTAGAGAAAATGTATGTATGCAAAAAAAAATAATATATATGTATGTATGTACAATTTGAAAAAAATTAAAAAAAAGTAAAAGCTATAAATGTTCAAACAAGACGAACCAGTTGCGTCGTGACGGGTTGGTACAAATGGAGGCCAAACGAATGAACGAACGACCAAACGAGTCAACAATGATGGCAACAAATAGCCGGAGAAATATAAGAAAAAAGTACACAATGATTATGCAATCGGCTCTGCGATAATAATAACAACGACGAAGAACGAAATTACATACATAGAAAGTATATAAAATGCATACATATTTATACGATATGCATATATTTACTACTTTTGCTATTTAACAGCGAAAATGTCGGAGGCGAAAAACAATAAAATGACTTCGGTTGTGTAAAATTTCTAAATAGAAAAAAAAAAAATTTTAAACTACTAATTCTAGTACTATTCTATTCTATTTCAGTGAATGTGCTAGACCACAACAAATTATGCCTTGAGGTCTTATGTAAGTCAGCTTATAATTGCTTGAGAGCACAATTAAAGCAATAAAATAAAAATATTTGCTTGTACACAGAATTCGGAATGAGCAAAATGATCGAAAGCAAAAAGCCGGCCGGCCGGCAAATGCAAACGTATCATCTATGTAAACACAGCGCTATTTACTTTCATTGCGCTAGTATTTCTAATATTTTTATTATTTTTTTGCATGTACTTATAAACAGGTGCAGGGGATGTATATATAATCTGTTGTTTGTGAACTAAAGCGGCACGACGTCAATAAACAAAGCGCTAATTTACATTTGCTCTGACAAAAAAAAAATAATGACAAGATTAGAAATTAGTTCGGTAATTGTATAATATTGAAATGTATAATATCGTAATATGAAAATGGATACTAAATATTATTTGTGCGGATTTGAAATCATTCCATTATTTAGTGATTTTGTAAAATCGATAATAATTTTGATCCATATTAGAAATTATGTAACAATAAGAAGTAGAGCAATTAAAAATATTGAAAAATTTTCAGAATTTATACAGGTTTTAAAATACTAAAAGCCGCAGACATTGATTGTAATTATGGAAAACTCGATTTCCTCACAAACAGAAGAAAATACGAACATTTTTTAAGCTTTTAAGAAAATAATTCTAAAACACTCTCACAACTCTATACTTAAAAATATATATTTTTCCTTTTTAATGCAATCTAAAGGTCTTAAAAATTAAATACAACATTTATTTATAAGGTGAGACAGTTTTCGAAGTGCCTATATACCAATCCCGACCGAATAAAAACCAGCTTCGAAGCATAAATTATAATTAAACGTGTTTTTCTCATAATTACTTTCTTCGATGCTATTAGAAACCTAATCAAATTTAGACTTTATTAATTGAATTAAAATTCGAACAATATTTTTAAAACAAAATTATCTGGAGAAGAACTAAGGTATTTTAATGTTACACATTTGTTTGTTATACACTTTTTAACACAAGCTTTTCAGCCAAAAACATTTTTTTTTCTAAAAATGTCCACCCAAGGGTGATTTGATTTAATAAAATTTAACTTTCTGTAAATTTTCGTGTTTGAAATTGAAAAAAGAATTTACATTTTATTTCGGGAGCAAAACTAGAGAAGAAACCATTATGATTTTTCGACGCTTTAGAGTTACATGTAACTCCTTTATTTAATCAATTAGCGATTTCATCTCAATTAATACAATATATCAAGCGAGATTACTATTGACTTTGATAAGCTTTGTTATTATGAAGTCCGCCAAAATAACTGTAATCGTTTAGATAACTTTATTATGATAATAATTAATAGGCTTAATTGAGGGAAATAATTTATTATATAATATAATTTCTGCAATGAAATAAAACCTTTGATTGATTTGATAAGTAGTTTTTGATCAATATTTATCGTATTTATGTTTTTTGATGAGATTTTCATATCAAATAATGGTATTTATAGAACTATTATATAATGTATTTACATTACTGTCTATCAACTTAAAGGCATAAAGAACTAGCTTAGTGAAATAAACTTTCCAACACTCTTACTTTCACTATTTCAATATGTTGATGTAAAAAAAAATTATAATTTATGAAGAAAAATGCAAATTTTTCGAAAACCACGTCAATCGCCTATATTTTTTATCACTAAAGAGATAGTGTAACTAAAATTTATGTGCACACATCAAAGTGCCACGAGTGGTGAAAAAAATTAAAATATAAACCTAATATATGACCATAATACAGCTAGATTATAAATGTGTACAAAAATAGCAGCTGTATTTGCTAGCATTTGCTTGTTCGAAGTATGTAGGTCAACAAATTTGTTGCAAAATACTTTTGTAAATATTTACCCTGCAGAGAAAATATGAAAAAAGGCGCACTAGAGGCAATTATATGAAGAAATTTTAGTCTTTGGAAATTTAGAATAGAAAATTTGATGAACAAAAAGCTTTTGGAGGTTAAGTGATTTCAATTTACATTTTTAGTACACCGAAGTTTTTATATTTCCTACAGGGTTTGTGTATATAAATACAACATGTGTAGCAAACATTGATAAGAAATTGAATAATGAAATAGTAGCGCGGCCTAAATAGCTATCAGCGCTATAACAAAGTAACATATGCGAAAGTACCCACATTATCAGTTTGTTTGTAGGCACTTTCGAGCGTCAGTAAGCCTAAATATAAACTTAAATTAACACTTGCAGTTTTTTATGAGTGCTCACTACAAGAGCCTACTATTAATTTATATTTAAGTAGTAATTTACAACAATTGGTATATAAATAGAAGTAGCAAATATATAATAAGTTTTTGACAACTCACCTAGAGGGCATATTACTTAAAATCTTGTCGGTTATAAAGCCAGCACGATTGCAACGCTCTACAAAGCGATCCAATATTATATATGCAAGTGGCACATCCAAAACAATGTCAGCCATATCGTCGAATACGCGCAGGAAACCCTGTTTTATATAAAGAAAAAAGAGAAAATGCATTTATTTTTGAAAAACTAATTTTTTATAATATAAATTATTTTTTTGTTAAGCTACTGAACTAAAAACTATTATAATAAAATTGCTAATTTTCTCTCATTATTGTACGCACCTGCTCTACACCGGCTGGCAATACCAAGCATGCCTCATCCAACGACTTTAGGAGCTCACACATGGCCTCCTCGGTGGTCTGGCTAAGGGATTCGAGTGTCATGACAATGGCTTCATACACCAATTCATGATGGAAATGTGGTACTTCGAGTGCGCGTAGACAACGATGTGCCTCTTGTATGTCGCGTGACGACAAATACTCTTTCAAAAGCAAAGTCATCTCCTTGGTGATGGTCTTGACTGGTCGCAATGGCCCACCCATGCCCCAGACATTGTCCAAATGTGCCCAACCCTGTTTCATGTGCAGTAGGGTGTCAGCACGGCGTATAGCAGCCGCAGCGTGTTGACTTTGTGCATCGAGATCAGTCGGCTTTGTGACGAATTTGGGTGGGAGGCAGTCATCGGCGACGGCACGTGCAAGGAAATTGCCTACAAGTGTGAAATTTATTTGTGAATGCAAGCCGAGATTGCAAAAAAATCATTTACAACACTATGTAGACAAAAGCCAACATGGCACAAGAAATGGAGTCGCACTTGGCGTGACCATCACCACCTCACTTACTTACTTACCTAATATAGTAGGCGCGTCCGGTGTGTCCAACGTCAAGTCTGGCAAATTATCTAGTAAAATTTCAAAACCTTTCTCGATATCCTTGCCGGTTATGACACGTCCATACAAATCGGATATCAATACCGATGTCATTTCACGCTGCGAATCCTTATGATCCATTGAGATCTCAACCACAACGCTTGTCACATATGGTCGCAGCGGACCGGTAAGTATCTCGTCAAAGCTCACAGCCACCTCATGGGTATCGCCGTGCTCATAATACTCCAATACAATTGGTTCAGCCAATTTGAAGAATTCTTCCGGTGTCACCTCCGGAATAACTTCACGCAATTCGATGTTCTTATCATTACATTCACTATCATAGTTGGGATCATTCTCATCCTCGTACACTTCTTCGAGTGCTTCCGAACCGGGCAAACCCCAAACACCCTTACCGCCGGCACCACCCTTCTTTGGCAAACCACGTCCATGGCCGTTGCGTGAACGACGACTATTCTTCCAGCGACGATGTGGCACCACATAACTGCCCGTGGTGTTATTGAGTGCAGCAGCAAGCGCTGCACTGGCCGCACCATTCGTCTCGCCACGACTATTTTGTCTGTGTATTAGACGTTTGGCTTTGCGTTTGATGCGATCATGTCCATCGCCAACGGGCAGCGGCTTCTTCATGAGCCCATTCAAGCTCTTCGCCGAGTCCGATGAGCCATTCAGCTCCACAGCCTGCACTTCATCGTTGAGCTCACGTTCAACGGAACTTTCACGTGAGTCCGCATTACCGTTTTGTTGGGCGATTTCAACATCCATCTTGTTTAATATTAGTTTTTCTTTTCTTTCTTTTTTTACTTTCTTAAATTCGCCTGAGTTCAGTACGTTAAATTATAGTGGTTATGGTTTACTTATTTACGTATATTATTTCGTATTGGATGAATATATTTATGTAGTATGCAGTTATATTCTGATGTCACACAATTTCAACGGCAAACAACTTTCACTCACTCACTCAAGTATACAACAACACTCGTATGGATGGACTTGTACTTTTCCAGCAGGTGCTTAGAAAACAGTTAATTTATAATAATAGTATGCGCTTAAAGGTGGAGTTTGCAAAAGCTGCAATGGTCTTCGTAACCTCACAAGCTCCAAAACCTTTAGGGCTTCACAATGGGCGTATTAGGAATCCAGCGCTGTAGCTGAAAAGGAAAGAGAAAACACAAAAATTAAAAATTGATTTCGTTGTAAAAAAATTGAAATTTTTTTAAAAATAATTTTGATACTTTAAAGTTAGTTTTTGATGATTTTTTTAACTACAGAAACTCTTCAATTTGAAGAATGTGGTGCAAGCCAAAATAGTGAACGAGTTTAAAAATATACACTGAGAATTCTAACCTAAAACTGAAAAAAAATCACTCAATAATGAAATGTTTTATGACCTTAGCATAGAACAGTTCTTTCACATTACGACCTTAAATTACTACAAACCAGTCAACAAATGCCTAGTGTAAATACTTAATACGCCGCTAAAGGCCACTCTCTAAATGCAAATATGTTTGCAAGTGCACTTGCAAAAGCCGCGTTCAATGCACCGAGCACAAATCATGAAACCAGCCAACCAATCCGGACTATCAAATGATTTCCAACGTCATTTGATACCCAGAACACGTCAAGCGAAGGCAATCTTGACTCACTAGATCTTCACCTAGCGCATATATAGCCAAGGTATAGACAACTCTGGGCAATAGTTGCCGCAAAAACAACCATACTTATATATTCACGTACATATGTATGTACAAATAATACGTCATAGCTTTCGAATGCACCGACTGACTGACTGGCTGCCAATTGCAAAGATATTTTATGCACCGCCATGCACTTAAAGCCAAAGTACTAGTTGAAGGTTTGTTTTTAACTACTACATTCTATTTACACACCTATCCATTTAAGTTATTTATGAATGTTTTTATGCTCGTTTTCGAGTTTAAGGCCTTAGAAGTGCGTCGTAGTTGGCAAGCTTTCAGATGTATTGTGTGTTCGCACACCGGTGCTGTCTGGCAAATCAAAGTAGGTGTCCGGCATGCCGATTCATAAACAATTCTTTTATTTGTTTTGTCTGCCAAGTGTTGTTTTATTTGTATAATAAAATAAAGGTGTATTTGGCTAAACAAATAAAGCATATGGACAATAAGAAATAAATGTAATGAAAAATAAACAACAATAAACATATATAAGAAAAAAAAATAATTTATATAAAGAAAAAATAAATAATATAAAAAAATTAAAAATTAAAAAAATTATAAAAATAAAGAAATATTAACTATTAATAAAAAAAATAATGAAAATTTTTATTTAAATTAAAAAAATGTATTATTTAAAATAAATAATAAAAAAATATAAACATTAAAATTATTAATTATAATATAATCATAATAATTTAAATTAAAAAAATAATTTTCAAAAATTTTATAGTTATAATTTTCCCCAATATCCATTAATTTTCTATATATAATAATACAAAAATATAAATTTTCTTATATTTCAATTTTTATTTTTTTTTTTATATAAAAGTAATACTTTTCAAAGCCAAAAATCCGTTAATTTCGACAATATCAAAGTATTCAATACCCAAAGCATTGCAATTCTTTACAACACTAATATTACGTGAATAAACAAATACTAAACGAACTTATCGGCAGTTTATTTATAGCTCCAAAACAAAAATACATAGTACTTCGAGTACCCCCTATCAAGAATGACGTTTTATTTATGTTTGGCTGTATGTATGCGATTATTATGATTTGAATTGCGTCGCAATTTATTTAATCAAACTGAACCGAAAATTTACAACTCCTGGAATCTCTTATATAAAATACAATAATCTTGTTGTTGTATTTTATTTGGATTCAATGTAAACCAATAATTGTTATAAAGATTAATGAGGATTGGTCCACCAAGTTGCTGTTGTTGTTGATCCAATCTAATTGGAAATCATTTCACAAATATTTTTGAGAAGATAAAAGTCCTTGGCCAGCTAGAAATCCACGTCCGTTTCGCTAACGTAGACCCTCGCCTATGGTGCCATGGAATGCATCTTGGTCGAGATGTACCATGTCGAAATGGTAATCATAAAACCCAACTAACGTGAGATTGTGAACCATCATCAGAACAACCTGGTCTTATATGCGACCAAGAGCTTTTATAGAAGACGTTCTTCCAAAAATCGAAAAAAAAAACAATAAACATGAGATAACTGTTACACTATCAATCGGTGGCACGTGAAAATCCTGAAATAATGTATGTATGTATTGAAATTAACCAGGAATTACATATGACTACATCTTTTAAGGTTAGCTTAAAACCCGTTCGCAAACATTTTATTTCCAAAAAATATAAAAGAAAGATAAATCTTAAAAAACCCGACGAACTGATTGGAAACTGTTTACAGCTTCAAAATATTACATACGTATGTATTTTAAACGCCATGACGCACTCCCAAAACACCTTTGAACAACTTGAACTCTGGAAATTGCTCTGGAAAAAGCACTAATAACCTAAAAAGCTAATAACAACAAATAAAATTAGAAAAAATAATAGAATCTAAAACGGAAATAAATAAATATTCAACTAATAAACAATTTAAATAAGATACTTAGATAAATAGTACAAGTTATCGCACATCCGACCTGACCTACCACAAATCACCACAATTCTATTTAAATTATGTAGTTTTACGTATTCGCACGGGAGCCGACAATTGTAACTATGATAAACGCGCCGTCATGACAATCAACACAAATACAACTGACAATTGCTGTTTGAGCGGATGGCAAGTGGAACTTGGAAAAGTGGATAATTCTAAAAATATTGCGCAGTTTCTTGTAAATAGCATGGAAATAGAAAGGAGAGATAGAGAAGAGAGAGAGTAGATAATATTTTGCTATAAAAGTTAAAATGTATTTAACTATAAATAATAACGCATGTGCTTACATACACAAATGCATATCGTTGGCTTAATATAGAAAAGGCGTATCTACATTTTTTTCGAAATCGCGTTTTTAATGTATTCTAGTAGACCACTGTCAAATACTCCTCCCCTTAAAAAATTTGTGGGCTATGATCGTAAATAACGGATTTATAGTCATATAAAAAAAAGCCCTAACTCATTCGAAGTTACAATAACAACATAAAGCCCTATCTCAAATAACTTCAAAGAAATTAAAAATAATAACAAAATTATACCACAATTGAATTTGTTACCTGTTTTGAATAAAAATTGCAATATAAATGTTTTTTGCATCTTAAGTTTTTAAGGTTTTATTCAGTTTTTTCCTTCTCCTGAAAAGTAACGAAAAGTGTAGATACGCCTTTTCTATATTAAGCCATCGATATGAAAACGTGATTACAGCTTCTCTGAATCCAGCAAGGAAAAGAGGTTAATGCTAGACACACCCAGTCTAACAAACAATCAAAGACTTGTGAAAACGAAAGTAAAGCTTTTACATACAAATATGTATGTATGTAGGCATAGGTCTATGGGTAAAGGCGACAGGGCAGGTGCACGCAGAAACTTTGTAGTGACCGTGAAATTTTTGAGAAGCGTCTGCCGGCTGACTGATACGAGTCCAGCAGGCAACGACGCTTTTACACAACAAATTAAGACGCAAAATATTTTTCGGTACGAACGCAGCGCCACCACCAAAAAGGCAATAAAAGTAAAATACGAAAATTAAATAACATTGTAATGAAAGCAAAACATATCAGCAACGAACGAAATTTCAAGGTTAAACCGGGCGAAATGAACATAAAACCAGACAAGAGAGCACCAAATGAACAGGCAGCACAGCGCAAACAGAATATATACAAACATACATATATGTACATACGTATTTTCATATATCAGACAAATTGGACTGGAAGATTGAGTGCGACAGAATGCTTGGGGCGCGTATACAAGGGTGGAAAAGGTAGTCGGGAACATGTGGAGCAGGGATAGGCGGGAAACGAGCGGCTATGCGCTCAGTTAAAACATGGTAATGGCAAACAGAAACCGGTTACAACAAAAATAACAATTGTTTTTGATCGCATGTCAACAACAACAAGGTACTCCGGAATACACACCCTGTAGGAACAAAACAATTTAGTATGTTTATAGAATGTGCCAATTCGACGAAGTTGACATTAACGTGTCTAAAATTGTATTAAAATTTCTTTATATCACCATTCATAGCATATTAAAAATAGAAAAGGGTTATAGTTTGAAATCAGAAACTGTGCGGAACTTGTCATGCCTTCCACCAGGGTATGATCTCCAATAGTTTTACATATTTATTTATGTATATGTCAAACATATCAAATTGTTTTTATTTCCATAAATATTTTATATATTGCATATGGTTAAAACACATTTTTTGAAATATGGAAATGAGTAAACAAATACATAAATACATGTCCAACGCATGTACTTTTGTAAAATAGAAGCAGAATAACAGAATTAGCTTTTTACCTGTTCAAAAAAGCTACGATAGGAGCCACAAAGTATAAATGAAGTATGGAGGCATACTAAAGATAAATCCAATTAAATTGAAAATTTAAAATTTCAAAGCGAAGAATATTATTATCACATATTTTTGACATAGTCGAGTTTACAAAACACGAACGAACCCGATTTATATATCAACATTTTTCATACAAAATTAGGGTATGAAAAAGTAGGAAAGAATTCTCTGATTAGACAAATAAGACTACACTTGAAAATTCCCAACACATTCTGAGTTTAAGTTGCGAACTGTCATAACTTAAGCCTTTGCTCAAGTATTAATATTCTATGTTTGAGGTTAGCTTTATATAAACTTCCGACTTGTGATTGCCAGCAACAATAAAAAATTTTAGAGGCTATTGTACTTAAAATATACTCAAACATTTAATGTTTTATACCTTTATCTTAGCTGTTTTAATATAGTATTAAGGTTCATATATAGATTTTGAGGTTATAATTATTCTTACACTATAATTCAAATACTTTTGCAATAATCTAACCAATCTGAATCTTACTGTACATAAATATTCTACTCATCAACAGCTCTTTTGGTGTCACTGTATATACAGGAATCACTTAGGGGAGTATATTTTATACATAAAAAGGGAATTTGAAGTATGTGCTTGATGATGTATGTTGCAAGAATGTGAGTACGCACAGCGCATGACCTTGAAATTTTGTATGCAACAACATACTATGTAGTACATAAAGGATATGGGCGTGTTAGCTATATATACATATATGGCAATATATTCCAGCAATTTAGAGCAACACATACCTACATAAATACAACAGGATATTAGCAGGCAAACGAGATTTTGTTGGAACATGAAACTGCGTCGCAAAATTAAACACCGGGAATTTGAAGCAGATGTAATAAGAAATAGCAGGCGGCTGCCACAGTTGAAAAGCATAATATGTTGGCGGGCAAAAGCGATTGCATTCCCACAAGAGTTGAATGAATGATTTTATAGACTAAATTTTTACGGTTTTAAGCATTTTATTTAGCGTTAAATAAGATATTTCCTTACATTCTTGCAGTCAAAACATTGAAAAGTGCGTCGCAAATAAAACCATTTTCGACATTCTATTTATGTACGTATGTTTGATTGCGTATGTTTTCATCGATTAAAAGTTTAAATAAAAATAAACACGAATTGTGCGCCAAATGGAACACTGCCAGCAAGAGCGCACGCATATTTTCGGCTCAAATCACCGCCAATGGCTGTATGTAGGTGTGTGGTGCGGGTAGCTGGCAAAGATTAGACGCCACAAACTTATTGTTATTTCTGTGGATACTATAGACAGCTAGCCAATAATGTTTGTTGTTACTTATTACATAGTATATTCAAATATTACTTCACACTTAGACATACATACACACATATCTACTTAAAAATGTTTATTGCGATTGACTTTTCGGTCAACACAGTGCTACCTTTTTAATATTATTTACAAATGTGCATATGTATATTATGTATGTACATGCGCACAACGCTTTATTTGTTATGTTATGTTGTTCGTTGTTTGTTTGTGACAACATGTGATTATTATTATACCTCTTTTTCGTTTCTCGTTTCTACATTTTTTTCTTCATATTCTAAGATAATGTAGGCAAAAGCAAAATACACTAAAAACATTTTATTACAAAATTATATGCATACATATTATAAGCAATTCATATCACAAATGAATTTGTTGGTGGGTGTGTACGCTGTTCGACCGTGTGCCGCCGTCAACTTTATCACGTAGACCACTACCAAAAACAAACTACAAACAAGTGTAGACGCATAGAAAACTAAAATATAAATAGGAATCAGAATCAGAATATAAAAAAATTAAGGTAAATAACAACAATAGCACAAAAATATGGCATATCTAGGTGTAGAGAATTGATGAAAAATTTTATTTTTTCTTAAAAAATTGTTTGTACAGAACTCTGTTGTTGTTGTTGTTTTGTTGTTGAAATTGTGACCCAATTTCTTTTGCAGATAACTAATCTGAATTAAATTAATGAATGCTCTGGATAAGAAATATGTTTTTTGTTTATTCTATCGGCGATTAAATGCTATTTTGAAAGCACTGATATTAATATTTTTTTGCAAATGGTAGAAACAATATTTTTAAATACACGCCAATTGCTTAGTTCGAAAACATTCTAAGATAAGCTTTGAAAGCGGAAGAAATTTTGTATAGAAATATTAGACAGATTAGCGAAATTTTCATATATTATTATGTCAAGAATGTGAAAAGATGCTGTATACATATTATAAAAAAAAATTAAAATATTATAAAAAAAAATATAAAAAAAAATTAAAATATTATAAAAAAAATATAAAAAAAAATTAAATTAAAAAAAAATTATAAAAAAATTTTAATTTAAAAAAAATTAAATAAAAAAAATTTAAATAAAAAAATTAAATAAAAAAATTTTAAATAAAAAAAAAATTAAAAATTCTTAAATTTTCCAGCATTTCATTTTTAAATAGAAAAGTTTTTATAATTTAAAAAAATTTGAAGGAAAGTTTTCCAAGCATCGTAAAGCAAAAATTATGACTAACCTTGAACAATGTATTATGCTTGATTATACACAATTAAACAAGTTAGGTATGCATAATTGTTGGTATTTTTCGATAAACAACTTCAAGTATATGATATTCATTTGTATAATTATGCATCTCATTAGTAGCTGGCCTATTTAACTATAAAAACTAATTAAAAATCAAACAACAAGAACGTAAACACAAAATAACAATCATACAGGATTTTGTCTAATTATGCTATTACGTATCAAAACAAAAAAATCTACACGATTTGTTTGATATTGATATAATCACAGATAGCACATAAAAACTATTTATGCATAATTATAGAACGTGAAGCACAATAACATACTCACACAGATAAGTAATATTTTTTTAACTGCGCAATTTTTAACTTTCACTTTCATTAAGTTAACGCGTATACAAATCTAGTTAGATTTAATTAGCTGTAAGAAGGCGTGTTGATCTGATGGCATAAAATTAACTGAAATTAAATTTTTAAATATGTATATATTTTGAAAATCTTTAAGAGAGATTTTAGAGACACTTTTTAATGCAATATAAGCAGAATTTTATTTTTTTTATTGTCATAGAATTTGGAAATACATATATGTAATTTTGCAAACGGAAATTGCTTTCGCGGCATTTCCAATCCTGACTTGGCAATAAAATTTCTTTTGCACGTATTACAAACCATAAAACTTAATAATGACTTTGTAGAAAACCCAAATTATTTTTCAGTCATCGATAAGCAGAACATTAATGCATATGGTTGTGTATTTTTTAAATTTCAAAATTTTTGCCTTCGTCTGCTGCAGTTGCAATTGCTTTGCTTGCAGGTCTAACTATGTTGCTACAGCAATATTTATAATTTTAGCATGTTGTATATTATTATGTATCTATTTATTTCCATAAACGTTTTTAAATATATTTTTGTGTGCATGTGCTCGCCTATCGCGCAGCACAACAGTCGTGTAGACCGGCAATAACAAAATAACAACCGGCAAGGCAACGAATAACACAATTGTTGTCGCCCTTCTCCAATTCGATTTGGTGGTGTGGCTGCAAATACACTCCAGGTATATTCTAGAAAATTCTATACAGTTTCAGCATATCAAAATAATGAATGTCCAAACGAAATACTTGTGTGATAAATTTGAATATATCTCATCAGAAAAATTTCTTAAACAGTAAAGTGAACTGGATACAAATATATTACATCAGCTCGTAACACAGCATATGTGTGTATGTAAATACATAATGGATATTTATTTATGTACAAAGAGGAGCACAAACTGCTTCGTATGCTACAAGGCAGCTTATGGCCACGATGGCAATATTAGGTATCTGTATTCTAGAAAAATCCAAACACTAAATTTCATGCTGTATTCAGCACATATAAACTATAAATTGTACCTAGAACAAAAATAAAACCGTAATGATATCTTCTAAAGCTTTACCTACCTTCTCTTCCTGTGGCCGAAGAATTATTCTCCAAAATTTATTGGCAAATCAGTTTTGTATATTTTATCATTCAATGTATCCCCAGTATACCAATTAGTTGGCTACTGGCTAAGAGACTTGTAAGCGAAGTGATAATTATTCGATTTGTCTATTTTTTACAAAAGTTTTTAAGTGTAAGCACTATATACACATTTAAATAACGATTTTTGCCGATTTACTGCAATTTTTCGTTCAAAGCAATCGCAAAGACACTCGAGTTCTTTTTTTATATATTAATCAGTCTGTTCAGTTATTTTTCCCTTTTCTTTTGCACAATTCTTTCAATAGTATTCATAAAGTTAACGTTTCACACAGCAAGGGGTAAAACAGGAATCTTCCCAATTGGATTTTCGCAATGTATGCAGTTTTTATGCTGAAGAATGTAATTTTCAAATGTCAGTGCGAGATGGAAATTAATTTTTGGCAAGTTTTGACGCTCACTTTTTTTTTCTAAAGTTTTTTTTACAATAATTTTTTCTCAACAAAAAGTTTATTATTATTTTTTCTTACTTTTTGACAAGTGATGGGGGAAAAACAAATCGCGAAAAACAACACATACGCACTTCAGTGAAAATGCAATAAAAAAATGCCTTGTTGCCTTTTTCCAAATTTGTGACTTTCTAGCGAATTAGACACAAATTGGTTTCGCTATTGCCTTTGCACATCAAAAGCAAACACTTATCGACTTCTACTTCAACTGCACCAGTACTTTATTTGAAGTTTTTAAGTCAATTATTATCAGCACAGTAATTACAAGAAAAACTTTCAAGTTGAAAATCCAAAATTTAGAAATTCACACAGCTTTTAAGCGCTCAAATATTTAAAGAACTATTCAGCTTGCGGCCAATTAATCGTTTGTTCGCTGTAGAAATTGCGACAAAGCTGCTAACCGTCTGTTGTGTTCCCCTCAATCATACGATTGCAGGGTTGCATAGAAAGTATCATGGAAAAGCTCCCAATGGAACACTGTGTCAGTGGAAGGGGGAATGCGCAAATAAATGATTTTGTAATTTAAACAATTTTTTAAGCGTTAATTTGATAATTTATTAAAGCAATTAATCCGAAACGGTTAATTATTGATTTTTACAATAAAAAGCGTATGTAATGCATATAAAATATGAATAATAAACTTCTGCAATTTCCCCTTTTAAAAATTTCCGTTATTTCCCCTTTTTTAATTTGTTTTTATTATCTCGTTTCGTGATTTTTCCATTTCTCGCTGCTCAATCGCCGCTGTGCTCTCTCATATTTCTCCACACGCGGTTGCCACATAATTTATGAAATCACCTGCAACTGATTTCAAAATTGTTTACATATATATTTTACCTTGGTGGATCAGAGTAAAAATTGTATATTAATTCTTTATTTATAAATTGATGTTAAAAACAAGTAAGGAAGGGCTAAGTTCGGGTGTAACCGAACATTTTATACTCTCGCAATTTATTTATTTAACTTAATTAATATTATATAATACACAATTTGACCTACATATTCCTCATATATATTGTATAAAGTCCATTGATAGTTGGAAACCCTAATATTAGGTTAGAAGCACCGAGGTCCTCATGTTCGATATATGGGGCCTTGAATACCTATGGTCCGATTTCGGCGATTTTTAGAAATGGGCTGCCACACTATAAATACAGTATTTGTGCAAAGTTTTGCACCGATATCTTCACTAGTGCTTACTTTAAATATTGTAAAGTAAACGATTCAGATCCACTTCAAAGCTCTGGTATATAGGAAGTAGGCGTGGTTGTGAAGCGATTTGGCCAATTTTCACAACATATTATTGGGAGGTGAGGAAACTATTACAAACCAAGTTTCATTGAAATCGGTCGAGTAGTTCCAGAGATATGGTTTTTGACCCATAAGTGGGCGACGCCACGCCCATTTTCCATTTTGTAAAAAAATCTGAGTGCAGCTTCCATCTGCCATTTCTTATGTGAAATTTAGTGTTTCTGACGTTTTTCGTTAGTGAGTTAACCCACTTTTAGTAATTTTCAACCTAACCTTTGTATGGGAGGTGGGCGTGGTTATGATCCGATTTCTTTCATTTTTGGACTGTATTAAGAAGTGGCTAAAAAAAACGACTACAGAAAGTTTGGTTTATATAGCTTCATTGGTTTGCGAGATATATATAAATAACCGATTTGGGGGCGGGACCACGCCCACTTCCCAAAAAAAATTACATCCAGATATGCCCCTTCATAGTGCGATCCTTTATTCCAAATTTTATTTCCATAACTTTATTTATGGCTTAGTTACGACACTTTATGTGTTTTTGGTTTTCGCCATTTTGTGGGCGTGGCAGTGGACCGATTTTGCCCATTTTCGAAAGCAACCCTCTCACGGTCCCAAGGAACATGTGTTCCAAGTTTCATTAAGATATCTCAATTTTTACTCAAGTTACAGCTTGCACGAACGGACGGACGGACAGACGGACAGACGGACAGACGGACGGACAGACATCCGGATTTCAACTCCACTCGTCATCCTGATCATTTATATATATATAACCCCATATCTAACTCTTTTATTTCTTGGTGACACAAACAACCGTTATGTGAACAAAACTATGATACTCTGTGCAACAGGTTGCGAGAGTATAATTATATGTTTTTGTTGTAATACGAAGCTTTTTAGAATAGCAAACTTTAAAATTTTTGCTCTAACAAATGTTATCAAAAATGTTGTTTCCAATAATCAAAAAAACAAAAAATCTAAAATACCGCACTTTCATACTTAAAATGTAGCGAGTTGGTAACTCTCATTCAAGTCCATTTTTTAGCTAATCATCATTTGTTTTGATTTCGCTATTTTGTTTCTATTATTATATTTTCTTATTTTGCATAATTTGTTTGTTTAAAATTCGCTTTTTTCTAACGGCAAAATGTACATATTTCAAATATGTATTAATCACATGATTAATAACCTGTTTCACAGCACACAGAGGAAGCGGCAATCAAGTTTATCAACAATTATTTAGTATCTTGAATTCTGCGTTCCCTTGTATAATTAATTTTTGTTTATTTAGTGCGTTTTGGCACGTAGCATCAATTACTATTATAATAAATAAAGTAGTAGTAAAGTGTGGGTATTGCATCAGCTGAACGCGCTGTTTTTATTGTTATTGTTATTGTTTTCAAGTTAATTTATCAAAAGCTATAAAAAGTTGAAATAAAATTATATTTTTGTTTGTATATATGTATGAATATATAAAAATGTATGCCCGCTGGTAAACACACAGCTGGTTAATGGCCACTGACCGTCTTTCAACTTATATAAATAAGAAGATATACATATACTTACTATATACATATCTTCATACAATTATTTGTTTGTATGTATATCGAAATAAGTGGCGCCACATTGCATGACAGGTCATTTGGTTATACGGGGCGGGTGTTTGCTTGATTAAGTTAATTGACTATTATTTTATTACGACCTCTTAATTAGGTCGTTGACTAGGGAAAGTGGTTGCGACTTAGGCCTTTCCAATACTGAGCGTTTGAAATCAAAATACTTTCAATACAATAGTTTTTAAAAATTAAAATTTAATTATATTTTTTATTTAGTCTTTAATATAAAAAATTATTGTCACTTTATTCCACCTCTCCCTGGGATAAGTTTAAAAATAGCACCGCAAATTCGCTGCAAAACGCGTGGAAATTAGCAAACCGGTAAATTGTGGTGTATTCCCCTTATTTACCTTTTCAGCGTATGTTTTGCTATTTCTGTTGTGATTTCGTTATTCTGCAGCAAATCACTTCTCCTCCACTTATTTCTCTTCTGCTCTTTCAGTTATTTCTAAATACCCCAACCAAATTAACGAAAGCTAGAGCGGAGAAGAGCGAATTCTACAAAAGACACTATTCTCTCGCTCTCTTTTGAATGTCGTCTCTTTTAGAGTTGCCGTTAGGATTTAATCATATAAAATTTATTGTTTGCTAGTGGCAACCCCCCGCTGGCGTACGTGACATTTTATACAAATTTTAAGCTTGCGCTTTGGGTGTGTGCTTGATTCTAATTCGAATCGGAACACAGCGACCACATTTATAACAGCAACATTTTTCGGCAAAACTCTTTTGAATAAAATTTCTTACATATTGATTTGACAGTTTCCAGTTGTTGTAATTTATATTTTATATTTTGTTTTTTTTTTGTTTTTGTAGGTTGAAATTCACTTACAAAGAAATATTCGCAGCCATTAAATAGTAGCTAGGTTTGTGCCTTGGCTAAGTGTTTGTGTCGTTGGTGCAGGAAATTATAAATAAGCTTTTATCCGTTAAACAAAAAATTTCTTTCTCGACCCTATTGCTGTTATTGTTGAGTTTATTTGAGCTCACTTTATGGTTGATTTCTATATTCGAGATCGTTGTACGATAGCTCTAGTAACAAAGCTGATTGGACGGAGTTCCTTGCAGGACAGAGATCAAAGCTGAAGTGGTAGTATTTGAGTTTCGGCAGCACGACTTCGGTTCTTTGGTTGTTGTTGTTGTAACGATTACTGCCGGGACGGAAAGCATAAATCTAGTTGTCATCTAACGGGAGGCCCAGGAAACATGCGACGGGGTCGGACTAAGGGGAAAGGTGTGTTAGATGAGAATGGTTCGTTGGGCATGCAAAAAAGTGGTTTGTGTCATGCGGGGACTCGTTGCATACAGGACATGTATTTTGTATGTCGGGGTTCAGACTGGTCTTCGGTAAAATATTGTGGTTTGACTTCCAGAAGTGTGTTGGTGTAGAATTGCAAATCGGAAGTCTCTCATGGTGTTGCTATGAGTCAGTTTTACTTCGAACAAGTCTCTACTGACGAGTTTTCTATCAAAAGCTTCGTTTGACAGACGGAGTTTAGTCAGTCTCAGTTGCAAAACTGCAACACTCTAACGATTTGAGACTCTGAATTGTAGGTACAATCGCGATCGATGAGATGGTTCACGTCCCAGAAATGATAATGTCAGGCTGATAAGAAAGATTCTGTCCTGTCCAGTTCCTACGACAGTCTTGTATGTCCGACTAAGGAGTGAAAAAAAAGAAAAGTCTGATAAATCATGTACTCTCTCTACTTGAACTATGCCCTGTCTTATTTCTTTTATTTGACTTTCTACACTTCGAAGGGTCAAACTCGCAACTTGCGCGCTAATCTTATGTTATTGCATTTATGTATTATATAATGTTTTGGCTTGCGGAATGATATTTGTGACAGTAGGAATTTCTTCTAAGATAAAGAGCAAGGTAATTAAAAACTAATTACTATTTTGTTTTTGCAAAAGTATAAATAACCCACACCTTTCACTAGTCGTTAGCATTATTTGAAATGTTGAAATCGGTTTTTGTTTTAGTTATACCACTGCTTCTAACGGTGACAGAGGCGCAGTTTCGGCCAGGCGGTCCAAATCGGTTCGGACCACCAGGTCCAGGCGGTCCAAATCGGTTCGGACCACCAGGTCCAGGCGGTCCAAATCGGTTCGGACCATCAGGTCCAGGTGGTCCCAATCGATTCGGGCCACCAGGTTCAGGTGGTCCACCACAGTTTGGTGGAGGACCAGGTGGTCCACCACGCCCGGGTTTGCCTGGACCACGACCAGGACCACCTGCTCCAAGACCACCACCACCACCAGTGCCAAGACCACCACCACTACCGCGACCACAACCACAACCACAACTGGATAAGCTGCTTCTCTGCACTTATACACAGATAGCGCAAGATAAGTGTCTCTACACGCTGCAGCAGGCTGCTAATGCTTCTATAGATCTCAAGTTGCAATGCATACAAAGAGACTCCTACGCCGCATGCCTAAGTGCGATCCAAACGTCTGCGGCACACTTGGTGGTGGCCGACGAGCATGAGTATAAGGCAGCACGTGCTGCAAATCTAGCAACGGTACTGTATGCGCACGAGAATGTAAGCGACTACTATGTGGCCGTGGCGCCCGGCAACATTACACTCATCGAATTGGATCAGGCGAATATGTAAGTATTACTTCAAATAAATTTGTATTATACAGTTCCTTGAAACCCCCTAAAATTTTAATGCTCCCACAGAAATGTCAACGAGTCAGATTCGCGCGCCTTCCATGCCGCCGTTTTCTTCAATCTACAACGTGGTCATGACATCTGCCAATCGAGCGGACTTAATGCTACTGGCAATGTTACCATCGAGATTGTCAATACGGCACAATCCAATGCAACCGGGGATAAGTTACTTATATGCGCCAATCGCTCGTTGGCCGAATGGAGTGACTACCGTACCTGCAATGTGGAAGCGAGCTTGGAACGCGCCGTTTTTGCAGCAAAGCCGCTGGCGGCCAATACTGCCTTTAGGTGTCTCGTTGAAAGTACTTTCGCCAAAATACTAAAGTATTTGGGACCGGAAAGTGTTAACTGGAATTTCTTTGCTGATTTCCAAAATACATCCGATGTTATCTTCAAGGTAAGTACTTTTGATTTGCTCGGCAATTCAATTCAATTAGTGTTCGTTTCGTATTATCAGTACCAAGCGGGAGTTCCCGTTCCCGCATCTACTCGTACATATATATGTATGATTATTTCGCAAGTAAAAACCTTAGGAACATGCTTTTGTCATTAATATGATAGCGAAAACGAATAGGTCATCGAGCTCTTACAATATGTATTTGTTATTCGCTAAACACCGCGCATCTTAGCTGATAACGGTTATGATTTTTACACAGTTGGGTTTAGAGGCAAAGGTCTCGGTGAATTTCTTGCTTAAATCTGAAAACATTATTTCACTTCATCTACGTTTGATCTACGATCTACGAACCGAACCCATAGTTACGTATATTACTTGAGGGATTATTAGCTTGGGAGTATTTTCTAAAACGATTTGAGGAATATCTTATGCTTTTTAAATATCCGGAACCATCCCTCCGTACTCAAAAAAAATTTCGATAATCCGAAACTATTGGAACAATTTCGTTTTTCAGTCTCGTATTTTACTCGTCCTTACTTTTGAATTTTGTTCCCTTTTGAAACCTCTGACTATTTATATACTTGTAAACATATTAATGCAATTTTAAATTAAATTGACGGTTCTTCCCAGCGTTTTGTATTACCTATTTGCTATTCTGGAGGAATCCCCCGAAAAAAAAACAATATTTTTAGATTAAAAGCTTTAATTTTGCACTTGTAGACTAGGTCAGAGGGTCAACTGAATGTATAAAAATTAAATTAAATTATTTTTATGGCAAGTGAGAAGACATACATATGTATGTAAATATAATTAATTTTTATTTTACTCAATAGACATCGGTATTGGTCTGAAGATGATTTTCAAAGTGAAAAAAAAAATCACCAAAACCATGAAAATGAAAAAAAGTCTTGACTTTCATATGATCTTGATCGCGATTTCTATAAGAATTTTATATGTAGTTAAGAGAGAGCTCGCAAAAACTATTGGATGATATTCGCCGAATTGGGTTACAAAGCTTTTGCCTGGAGGCTCATTAGTATAGATCTATGGATAGTCTTAGTTTGATCATATCTTAATTTATACTATATAACTTTTTTCTTCTCTTACAGAATGACACAATTGGATTTTCGCAAACTCCCAATATCAGAAATGGCGTCACTGAGAGAGTATTCAACCAATTGCATTGCGAACAGGTCCACAGTTCTAGCCAGCTAGAATGAGTAAAATTGGAAACTTCAATATATATTATAAATAAATGCACATACACACATATTCTCAAATATAAATAAAATATCATATTATATTACAAAATTTAAAAAAAATATTTTTATTAAATGATTTAAATTTCTTTTAACCATTTTATTACAAGGGGAGTTATCTAATATGTACGATTGTAAAAGTTAATAGGAACAGAAATAAAAATTAGATATTTAAAATTAGATATTTTTTTGCTGATTAATACAAATGTACCATTTTCACACCGAGATTATTTCAGGAAAGTTTTTTTTCCTAAAACGTCATTCTAAGTCGACTTCAAATTTACAACATTTATTCTACAACTTTGCTTCCGCCGTTTTCCAATAGATGTCTCTAGGGTCAAGCACTGGTCGATTAAATCGATTTTTTTTATATCGATCTTGGACATTTGTGTCAACATTAACCTAACAAAATTTTGTAGAGATCTGTTTGCATCCCAAACTTATTCTCAACTGTCACTTTTTGAGCCGAATTCTCGACATTTGCGGGAAATTTTGCTTTTCTATTTTAATTCCAAGAAAAGTGCGGCTGAGGCTCGTCGAATGCTTTCGGATACGTGCGGTGAGGCTGTCCCAAGTGAAAAAAGCCTTGAATGTACAAAAAAAAACAGCGGAAGCAAAGTTGTAGACTTTATTTGCATAAATTATAGTTTAAACTATTATTTCCACTGAATATTTATACTAAGTGACAATTAAGCTTGATTTAACTAGGAAAATTTCACGAACAGTTATTTCATGGAAAAAGCGTATAATAAATATAAAATAACATATTCAAATTACAAAATAAATAATATTATTTATATATAATTCTATTAGTGATAACGCATATTACATCTATACCGATTAAGCTCGACTTGTGATTATCCCCGTTTCTATTTATATTATATATAGCAGGTGTTTGTATGAGCGAATTCCCTTTAAAAATTTTCTCTTCCGATTAAATTGTTTGTTATTATAAATACACATATTATATGTAATACATCAGAAATTACAAAATGTTGCTATGGAAATAAGTTAAAATATGTGATAAGGCTGTTCGACGAAAGGTTCCAAGGTCTCTCTCAACGGAAAAACGAGCCTCAGTCAATCAGGAAGAGATGTTAGTGTTATATACATTAATATAGCTGTATATATTTACCGTCTTATACTACAATATGAAATCAGGTAATAACCTCCTCCGCTTCTTACTATCTGGACAACTTTTTACCCTAAATTTATATCTCACAAATACTGACCTTGTAAACTAGAATTGTTTAAGTGTTTCAAAGATGTTTTCTTCGCAAAATTCGAAGATATTTGAAAACATTAGTCCCGTCATCAACAAAGATATCGAAACTGTCTATATCGGGAATCGTCGTTCTTTGAAAAAAAAAAAAAATTATTAATTCGTTTACATTCATGTTGTCGCCTTTACAAAAGTCCACAGTCGATATTATGCACTTTTGCCAGAGATACTTCAAATCGTCGAAACACTTCTCAAACTCGAGTTTTTGTGATATTTCTATTCTGTGGTTTGGGTATATTTCTCCATACGAAGGTCTCTTTTGAATAAATTTAACAAAAGAAAATCGCCAAGCTCATAAAAGCATGTCTAACCTTATTGGACTCCCCCAATCCGAATATAAGAAATATCTTAATAAAAATGGGTGGGTATTATACCTCTAATCAACTGTATTAAAAATTGATGAAATTGGTTCATACTGGCCCTAGGACCTCTGCTGCTGAGGATTTTCGTACTTTTGGTTCCGTTACTTCCCTACTATAATTCGGTGAGTATGAACGACATGACTTAATTTTCTTACGACTTTTAAATCTAACGCTTTTCGATATTAGGGAAGGGTACTTCTTGTTAATTTGTTTACTCCAAAAATGCTCGCGTGACATAAATTTCCCCATTATGACTATTTTTAAAAGTAGTTGGTCGTTCTAGTTTTGGCACAGATTTTTTCTACACACGATTAATACTAATTGAGGCAAACTGCATTGCACTTCAGAGATTAAAATATGCACATAAATTAGTTCTAATTATTTCACAGAAGAGACGAGCAACTTGTCACTGTCCCACATGCAACAAAGAAAAAAAATATTAAGCAGCAAACAGTAAAGAATGTAAGTAAAAAAGATTAAAAAAAAAAGATTTAAAAGATGCTAATTGTGTATACAAATAATACAACAATAAATTATTTACAATAACACAAATTGCTGTTTAATTGTTTAAGATGCTGAATAAATTTGCAGAAAGAGCATTGAGAGTTACAGTTGGTCAGACATTACGTGTTAATTATGAATTACATGTTAATTGTGTTAAATATCACGTTAACCAACTTATTTGACTTGCAAAAGACTTGGCGTACTTTCAATAAAAATAGAATTATAAAAGTTACATAGGGTGAACCAAAGGTATACTTACGTTTCAAGCGATTAAGAAATAGTAAAACAAGATTTTTTTATAAAAATCTGGGCTGGGTAATGTCAGCATTTTTAGATAATATTGTATATAGTCCTTTGCCCGAAAGTTTTATAAATTAAAGCCATCAAGTTATTGGAGGTTGGTAGTGTTTAGACTGAACCCTTGACTTCAGAGTAAAATTTTAGGTGAAGATAGCTAATCGTAACATTTGTATTGTTTTGGTTTAAGAGGTGTTCTAGACGAATGCGGTTACCTTTAGGTTCTGGCACAGAGGAACCTGAACTCTGAACCTCTGAAGAAGTCTGATAAATTGCTTAAACTTATCCGTCGAATTTCAGGATCGTTTTACTCATTAATCCGGTTAAGTTCAATACAAAGCAGTATGTGGAACCCTTAATAAAGAAAGAGATAGAATATTATTTCATTATGCGAGTCTGTGTGATTTACGCGAGTTGTTCGTTCGATTCGCTACTCTTCAAGGCTTGCTTATAGCTTTAGCTTCCTTAGCACCCTCGTACGTATAATATACTTTGACAGATTTTGAATTTGAAAATCCCTCCAGCCTGCTTTGTCTGCTCTGAAAAACTACTGCAACAGACTTATGGTCTACCCTATTCAGGTTTACCAAACAGCTGTTCGCATAATTCATTATGTATGACACAAAACCTGTTTAAGTCAATTCTTTGTAAGCTATTATTTTTATGTACCGATATGTAGATTTACTTATATATTAATATGTAGTACGTGTTTATTAATATGTATGCGCTTTATCAAAAAACATATGTATAGACAAATATAATCCGTGGATATTTGGGAAGTACCTCAACTCAGTGCCGAAACGTTTGCTGCATTCAGAGTAGATCGAGTGTGAGTGTGACCACTCCAACATATGTGTACTTTTGTACTATATAGTATATATATTATTTTGTATGTACAATATATCGTTGTGGTCGGTATAGATTTGCGAAAGACGAAGAACAGAAATTTTGTGGGGGTGGGTGTTGGGGTTCTAGAAAAGATTTACAGGCACAAAACGTGCGAAATTCCAAGAAGCAAATCAAAATGAAAACAAAGTTTATTTAATACTTATCAGCGTCTTATATCCATACTTAAATTTAGACATTAGGTTGGTTCTTGAAAAACCTTTATAAAAGAGATCTTCAAAGTTCAATTTACATCGCCATACTAGCTTCAGGTTTATAAATGTTTCAGGTACATCAATGATGAGAATAAATTTTACTTGTTTGGTCTCCCAAACACTATTCTTATGACACTTTTACAATTACTTTTCTTAACCATATCCAACCTTTTAGCATGATATTATCGTTTGAGAAGATAAAACTCAGAAAACCCGCCACTTGATTTGAGTAACCACCTTAACATACGAGTACATGCATACAAAAGGCCGTAGCCGTCAACCACAGCCGGCTTAAAACCATCAAATCGGCGTCACTTTCAATTAGCGCGCAGTTCATGGGGCTATATTTTATCTGCTTGACTGATTCATGTCTAGGCATCCATATTACTAATATCTATATATTTCCCTGTATACGTGAGTGCATTTAGTTAGTACCGAGTATTTCTAAATGAACGAACAACATAACGTGTGCATTAAATTAAATGGAGAACATTCTACTATGCGGTGAGAAAAACCCTACTAATACTGATGTATCTACTATATACAGATAAAGGTATACATAATTGATTCAATTAAGAATTGTAAGGTTCTGAAGAAATATAAAATTCAACAACTCACTTAAAGTGATAAACTAGAGACATTGAATCTAGTCTACATAGATGATCTTGAAATTCCTGATTTGTATGTGTGATATCATTTGGTAAGTCCGGAGCTGGAACTTTCAGACGACAACTTGATGACTTGTAAAATTTCTAGAACCGTATATCTACAGAGTTTTCACATCCAATATTGTAAAATCTTATAAAAATGTCAAGGCTTTCTGACTAAAACCATCAGTAAAACATAGGCCCATGAACTCATAGTGACAGTGGTCAATATACTCCCTTCTGTGTCTGATTTTATCAAAAGAGATCTTATGGGTTCTAAAAGTGTTGTAGTTTTTTAAGAAATCGGTATAAAACATTTTATCTATATAGTAATGGAAATATACTCTCTTGAGTATTAGTATCAGTATTATGTAGATGATTAAAAGATATCTCCATACACTTGTTATAGACGTCGACTAATGTGGTTTTTAGTCCTTGTTAAATTAGTTTGTATTCGAGACATGTTCTATATAATGGAATGTTCGGTTTCTGAAAATTAGACGATTGAGTGATGGCTTTTGTGAGAGTTTATTTGAAAGACATCTCTTTTTGAGGATGAAATATGAGGTTCCTTTGGATGAATATGAAGTCTGGATGAATATAAAGTGAGTGCAGTCGATCTATAAGAGAATTGAATAGCCCTTGATGGTCTGTAATGACTACGTGATGTGATTTTATTGGGTTGGATTGTTTGAACATCTCTTATGAGACCAGTCTCCGACGTTCTCCTGCAACGCTGAGCTTCACTGCGACTTATACAGCATTTGTTATGAGCTTATTGATGCCGGCCGGCGAAAAAGGAAAAAAATAGCAACTCAAACAAATAACAAATATTTCCACTCACAATCAGTATAGGTCTTTACAAAAACAATCAGAGACAAACAGATATATACTATATATATATATTTATAAATATAATATGTATGTGTGTAGAATACTTAGAATTTAGTTAAAGCAAGTTTCTAGATTTGTTTCGTTTGTATGCAGGTAAGCACTTGTTATGATTTTTGCATAACGAATATTGGAATAAAAATAAAACTAAACAAGTAAGGAAGGGCTAAGTTCGGGTGTAACCGAACATTTTATGCGAGAGTATTTATTTATTTATTTAACTTAATTAATATTATATAATACACAATTTGACCCACTTATTCGTCATATATATTGTATAAAGTCCATTGAAAGTTGGAAACCCTAATATTAGGTTAGAAGCACCGAGGTCCTCGTGTTCGATATATGGGGCCTTAAAAACCTATGGTCCGATTTCGGTTCGATTTTTAGAATGGGGCTGCCCCACTATAAACATAGTATTTGTGCGAAGTTCTACACCGATATCTTCACTAGTGCTTACTTTATATATTGTAATGTAAACAATTCAGATTGTCTTCAAAGTTCTGGTATATAGGAAGTAGGCGTGGTTGTAAAGCGATTTGGCCTATTTTCACAACATATCATTAGGATGTAAGGAAACTATTACAAACCAAGTTTCATTGAAATCGGTCGAGTAGTTCCTGAGATATGGTTTTTGACCCATAAGTGGGCGACGCCACGCCCATTTTCCATTTTGTAAAAAAATCTGAGTGCACCTTTCATCTGCCATTCCTTATGTGAAATTTAGTGTTTCTGACGTTTTTCGTTAATGAGTTAACCCACTTTTAGTAATTTTCAACCTAACCTTTGTATGGGAGGTGGGCGTGGTTATTATCCGATTTCTGTCATTTTTGGAATGTATAAGGAAATGGCTAAAAAAAATGACTGCAGAAAGTTT
Source organism: Zeugodacus tau (assembly GCA_031772095.1). Classification (NCBI taxonomy): domain Eukaryota; kingdom Metazoa; phylum Arthropoda; class Insecta; order Diptera; family Tephritidae; genus Zeugodacus; species Zeugodacus tau. The sequence goes on along the minus strand of CM062650.1, from coordinate 64,681,031 downwards.
GGTTTATATATCTCTATTGGTTTGCGAGATATATACAAAAAACCGATTTGGGGGCGGGGCCACGCCCACTTCCCCAAAAAAATTACATCCACATATGCCCCCTCATAGTGCGATCCTTCATACCAAATTTTATTTCCATAGCTTTATTTATGGCTTAGTTATGGCACTTTATGTGTTTTCGGTTTTCGCCATTTTGTGGGCGTGACAGTGGTCCGATTTTGCTCATTTTCGAAAGCAACCTTCCTATGGGGCCAAGAAATAAGTGTGCCAAGTTTCATCAAGATATCTTAATTTTTACTCAAGTTACAGCTTGCACAGACGGACGGACGGACGGACGGACGGACGGACGGACAGACAGACATTCGGATTTGAACTCCACTCTTCACCCTGATCACTTTGGTATATATAACCCTATATCTAACTCGTTTAGTTTTGGGTGTTACAAACAACCGTTATGTGAACAAAACTATAATACTCTCTTAGCAACTTTGTTGCTAGCAACTTTGTTGCGAGAGTATAAAAATAAAAAAAGGAAACAGTAAATAAATAACTAGAAAAGCTAGAGGAAAAACCGGTTCAACGCAATGGAAGGTGTAGATACGAATAAGTTGAGCTGGACGCGAAATTGATAATGACATTCAAAGCGAAAATACAACAAAAATAATAACAGTATATAATATAAATGAGAGATGCAGGCGCTGTGTACGGAAGAGGTAACTGCCGAAGACAATGCAAAGCATTTGGCAGGGCATTGCATTGCACCGACACACACGTCAGAAATTATCTGCACCGCTGTCACGAACCACTTTGACCGCCTGCAGCTTTAAGTGCAAGTTTAATAGGCAATTAAGCAAAAACAGAAAAAAAACAACGAAATCGGCGAATTCTAGAAACAAAATCATATTAATTTTTATATACCTACCTACGAATGCATTTCTAGAAAAGAAAATAACAAAAACAACATACATACATATTTACAAGCAATCAAATCGGAAGAGCTGTTCAAAACCAAATCATTGCGCATACAAAAACAACAGCAACAACATGCATATTAATAAAGAAAATGAAATTATTTATCAATTGGTGAATCCCGAGCTGACGGCCGGCTCGGCTGGCGGCCAACAAGCTGCGACACGAACCTCCATAGCCGGCTTGCCTATAAAAAGAAACTGGCTGGCGTTGCACACAGCAGTTGAGCATACACTTTGACTGGCATAGAACGAAGAACGCGCTAACATGGGTCATACAAGAGCTTTACATTTGGCTACCGTCCTACTGGGCATGGCTAGCTTGGCATTGGTGCAAGCCGACGAGCAAATTTGTAAGCTAAACTAATGGATTATTTATTTGATTTCATGCATAAATTATATGCTCAACATCTCGTGTGTGTCTAGATCGTATGTGCGTGCCGCAGAAATACTATCAAGACTGTTTGGATCTGCTGAAGGATCCCTCCGAGGCTGGCATACAGATGCAGTGTGTGGCGGGACGTGATCGCATCGATTGTTTGGACAAAATCAATCAACGCAAGGCCGATGTGCTCGCTAGCGAACCGGAGGATATGTATGTTGCCTATCACACGAAGAATCAGGATTACCGCGTCATCTCGGAGATACGCACCAAAGAGGATAAGGACGGTGAGTGGCGGTGAAGAGTGAGAGTGATTGCTTGGAATTGGCGCATAAATAATTGTAGTTGTAATGTATTGGATTATGTTTTCATTACAGCTGAGTTCCGTTATGAGGGCATTATTTTGGTAAAGAAAAATTCGAATATTAACAGTTTGAAGGAGTTGCGCGGCAAGAAGTCGTGTCACACGGGTTTCGGACGTAATGTGGGCTATAAGGTGAGTGTTTTCTAAACAATTTTAGGATCTTTTATGGTGAAAAGCGAGTGAAAGTGTAAAATGAAATAAAAATAGATAAAATCTCATTATCTCTGAAATGTTGAAATAAGTGTAGTTATTTCTGTAATTCTCAATGGATTTATGAATAAATGCTGTGGAGTGATTGACACTTGATGAGCCTAAGAGATCGAGATTATGTAGTTTTTAGACATACAAAAACAAATTAAAGTGATATTTATCAACAAACAAAGATTCTTTTTCGAATAATTCGGATTATTTCAAATTTTTCATCCGAACTGATACTGACACAAAAGTTAAAAAGCAATCGTGAAAATTCAGGAAGAAAAAATTAAATCTTAATAATTAAACATTTTAACAGAAAAAAAAAATGAAAGAGGTGGCAACACTCAGCGAAAATTATTTTGAGTTTTGCAATATCATAAAATTATTCAAGGAAATATTAACATTAGAGCGTGTCCTTGTAAATTTTCAAATTTTTTTCTAATCGGGTGGCAACCCTGCCTTAAAATATTTTAAACTAACAGACTTAACTGAACCTATCCCAATTCTATAATAAAATACATAACTCTGTTACCCCTCTCGTAAAGTTTGCATGTCTCTAATATGATAAGAGGAACAGGAATATTCCACAGCCTCATTAAACTCGCTAAACTGCAACTCATATTCAAATTAGTGAAGCAAACAAAGCTTTTGCATAAGTACTTCGAGTAATCAGTGACGATTAAAGTCGTTAAGCCACTTTAATTTAAATTACCGGTTCGTGCAGAGACTAAATTTTCTAGGAAACTAATACTAGTTTCTACAATTCTAAGTAACTCAAGTTTATTTTGAGACAACTAGCCAAGAATTTATTTTATGCTTGCATTACAATGCGCACCATTTCTTCTAGATCCCCATTACCAAGTTGAAGAACACACAGATACTTAAAGTTTCTTTGGATCCCGAACTCAGCGCTACCGATCGTGAGCTGAAGGCTTTATCTGAATTCTTCTCACAATCTTGTCTCGTTGGCACCTACTCACCATATCCAGATACTGATCGTCTACTGAGTAAGTAACCCTAGAATTGTTTTTAATTAGAATTATCACCATTCTTTTAACTCCCACTACAGAAAAGAAATACCCCAACTTGTGCGCGCTCTGCGAGAAACCCGAACAATGCAATTACCCTGATAAATTCTCTGGTTATGATGGCGCCATACGTTGCTTGGACAAGGGCAAGGGCGAGGTGGCATTCACGAAGGTGCAATACATCAAGAAATACTTTGGCGTAAGTTTTGAAATATCATTATCAAAAGTTTCAATTTATTAACTCAATTCTCACACAGCTGTCACTCGGCTCCACCGCTGAAGGTGATCCCTCCGAGTTCGAATATCTGTGTGAGGATGGCAGTCGTCGTCCAGTCACTGGTCCCGCTTGCTCGTGGGCTCAACGTCCATGGACTGGTTACATCTCGAACGTCGATGCGGTAAATGGCGAAGAGAAATTGCATAACCTACAGAATCGTCTTGAGAAATTCTTTGAGAATGGCTTGCATGCCGAGAATAAGGTGGCCGCACAGCATTTGCTCATCAACGAAAATGCCGTGTATCACAGCAAACCGGCCGCAGTCGAACCGAAAGTGTATCTCGAGCGCGCCGGTTATAAGGATGTGATCGAACGTGATGGCAGCGCCATCAGGAAGTTGCGTCTCTGTGTGCAGACACCCATCGAGTTGGCCAAGTGCGATTCCATGCGTCGCGCTGCCTACTCACGTGAAATTCGTCCGGAGTTGGAGTGTGTACAGGATGTCGATTGTCTATTGGCCGTTCAGAAGAATAATGCCGATTTGGTTGTGGTGCCAGGCAATGATTACGCCGATGCGCGTCAAGAGAAACTCAAGCCGATTGTATATGAGAGTTACGGACCCGACAATGTCTATGTAGCGGTTGTAGAGCCGAGCGTAAGCAAGGATGTGCAAAAGCTGCCAATGTAAGTTAATATACACTGAACGTCTACTGACTCTTATTGAATATTTTGCATTTGACTTCTTCCTCTCTGCAGCAACTATGATGCGCAGAACAAACGCGCCAGTTTAGCGGCCAACTTCCTGAACAAACGTCGCAACATTAACCCCTGTCAGAATGCACCGTCCACTGAGAAGAATCTGCTCATCGTACACTCAAGCGAATTGGAACAGCATAAGAATAAGCAACTGGTGTGCCCCAGTTTGGATGTGAAGGCCGTAACCGAGTACCATACATGCAACTTGGAGGCTAACTTGCCGGTGGCTGTCTTCATACGCGAGAGCACAACGCCCGTCGAGCAGGAAACCATCAAACAATTGTTCGTTTCGATTTCATCGAAGTTCGGTAAAGAGGGCAAGTTGGCCGATGTCTTTGCTCTGTTCGCTCCGTTTGAGAAGGACGCCAAGAATGTGCTGTTCGATGTGAGTTGCTCATTCGATCTCGCTATATTTATAATATATACTAAATTATTATTTCACCTCTCTTCAGGATGATGCTGTTGAATTCGTGACTGAGTTGAAGAATCCCAACATCAATGAGCAAATCTACAATGAGCTCTCATGTGATAAACAAACGATTTCAAAGAACTAAAATTCCGTGATTAAATATATACATACATACACGACTCTATAATCATACTAGTAAGTTTTCATAATTCCTGAAATACTTAAATAAAAATTATCATTTATATTTGAGAAGAAATGTCTTCAATTTTTTTCGATTTCTGGGGTTCACAATAAATATCTCTTGTATACGATGCTACTCCGTTCTATTGTTAGCTGAATTTAAGCAGAATTAGGAAACTATACCAGATTTAACTGTGTTAGATATCAATGATATCATATCACAAATTTGGTTCGGCCAATTCCATGAAAATTGTCGGCATAGAATTTTCTGTGAGGGTAGTCCGTAGAGAACTTATCTCTCGCTACGCGTTCTTTTGGTAATGATAACATGGAGAATCTTACGGAAATTGTGGTTAAACAATACCACATTAGCATTAAAGAAATATTGGAGATTTTCCATATCTCTTACGGATCGACTCTTTTATTAGAAGTTGGCTTATTCCCAGATTCGTATCAAAGGTTAGGTTAGGTTAGGTTAGTAGGCAGATCTCTGCATATGCAGGAAGATCTCACTGGGACAGTTTTGAGCGCTGTCCTCTGTGATACCAATAAACTCCTAATGGCTCAACAGGATCCTTATGATTCGGAGAACGCTTGGAATCTGTCATAAACTTCTTGAGTAGGCTAATGTCAATTCTGGCCAATGCGCTAGAAGAATTCGCTAAAGGTGAGCCTTCCAAGGTGTTTCAACTTCAGTCTGGCAAAAGCTCGACATTGGAGGAGGAAATGCTTAGATGATTACACCTCCCCTTCCTCCAATGATCGCGGCGAGATGGACTTTGCTGAGAGAATGATAGAAAGCAGCTCGAAGCACCTATCAAAGGACAAGAACAATTTTTTAATATTAGATGGAATGAATGTTACGAAAAATATGATTGCTATCGAAAATATTGACTCTAGATCCATTAACCGCATTGCAACTCGCATTGTCAATCTGCTTGAAAATGGAAGGGTTTTTTGTTTTTTTTTATGAATAAATGATTTTCCAAAATTAGTCTAATTTCAGACTCAGCTTCATTGTAAGTGTATTTTCGAATTTCCTTATTGACGTGATTTGACATTCTGTGACGTTTAAATCGGAATACCACATGAGTCGATAAAGGTCACGTTGTCGTTAATTTGTGAAAAATTAATAGAACTCGGATCAGATGATAACAATTTAATGAAATATTATTCTCCAGAGTTTTTTTTATAAATGATCACAAATAAACAAATATCATTTCTTTTGGAAAATTTCCTTTTAATTTTAACTTTTTTTATTTTTTTCTAATTTTTTTGTTAGAATATATTTTAATTAAATGCGATTATACGGTTGTTTATAGCTTTGTGAATTATATATATACATACATATACATCACATAAGAACGTTTAACTCATTCTAACGGCTAAATAGCAGTAAATATTTTTAGATATTTTTTTTAACAGTATTTTTGTTTAAATAATTAAAACTCTTCGAATAGCTATATATACAATTATATAGAAACAGTTAAATATATATTTAAGCAGCTTAACTTATTTTAAATACTAACGCATATGGCTAATGATTGCTTAATTTTTTTTTCTTTCGAAGAAATAACAATAGATTCTTTATGCCGAAAATTCGTTTAAAAACTCTACAACGATGCTAGAATATACATCCCTTATATTTTATAGACGCTATATCCCATGCAAATGTATGAAAGTATTTTTTTATAGTCTATACGATCTACCGTTGAACTTCCCTAACTCGAATCACCATAATCCACAAAAAAAAATTCGAGTTAGATAGGCGTCAAGTTATGGAAGGTAATTTGTAATAACTTTTATTTCTATTGCCAATTCACGAGTTCGAGTTAAGGAAGTTTGAATTATGGAAATTCTACTGAACAACGAAACTACTATTGCCTCAGAGACTAGTGTTGGTCTACAGTTAAAAATATTCAAAGCTCAATCCAATTTCGATGAAAAATACATCACTGAATCTTTGATTTTCGAGATATCGACAAATAACATTTCTAGATTAATGAAAAAAGGCCGTATAACCTAATTCTGAATATTTCGAATATTCGTTGATCCATCAGTAATACATCAAATCCTACATTATTCAATTATAAAATATTATAAGATTTTCGAAATATTCTATCTTCGATTTTGTCATCGATTATAGTAATTATTTGGGCTACATATTTTTTATTAGAATGCTAAACAGACTAGGAATTTCGTATTTTTTTTAAACCGAATTGGCATATAGAAAAGGCAAGAAGAGAGAATCATATTTCGATTTTGAGCATACAATTTATTTCAATTTTGAAAGTCTTTATCGACATTTTCTAACCAGCAAGTAGGTATGTATTTAATACAGCTATTAGTCGCTGTATATTGACTTCAAACTTATTTTTAAGATACTAAATATTTATGAACATTTCGGAGAAATACATTTCTGATAGTCGCTATACAGGTATTTTCGAACGCCAACTTATTACTTCACGCAAGAGTACGTCATCGACGAATATGCTTAAATTCGAAAAAAATAAAATAAAGGTGAAATGTGTTAAATATGTTGTTTATTTTATTTTATCCAATTATAGTTTATTATTAAAACAATATAATTAACATAAAAAATGTGTTTTGCGTACGAAACTAAAACAAAGGTACATTAGTTATACTAAATAAACAATTACAAATTAAATTCTCAGCGTGAGTAAAGTAAAAAAAAAGGAAAATCATTTATAAAATCGTCGCATTGAATGAAAAATCTCTGGATCAATGGTTCGCAGAAATGCGTTCAAAGCTGCAGCATTTGTCATCACCCTTTACATATATTTTTATTTTTATTTTGGTTTTTGTTATACTGCGTCGCACAAACTGTCGTTATTGTATTAGTGTTCTACCAGCACAACACTTCTCCGACTCTAGTCGGTGTCGTCCTGCTGCCGCTGGCATGAACACTTTGGATACTGGTCCGATTCCTCCTCCGAGTAGTCTTCATCGTGCGTGTGCGTCACGGTTTGCGGCGTTGGCGGACGTGTATGTGGCACTGTGGAGTTGGTTGAACCGGCAGAATTCATGGACTGCAAAAGATGCGAGATGGATTAATGAAATGGATAGTCAAAAATATTTAAAATTTATTATAAACAATATGGATTTTAAGGTTTAAGGTAAGATTGAGCGAATTGAAAATTTAAAACATGTGGCAACTCAAATATTTCCATATGTAAAAATGTTTAAACCTCATTATGTTGAAGTAATTTTTTTAATTTAATTTTAATGAATTAATTTTTAGTTAATTTTTTTTTAGACAGGTGGCAACCTTAACTAAAACATTTTCCATAAATATTTTTCTGATATCATATTTTTGATGGCAATATTGTATAAATATTTATCAAATTATTTTTTTTTTACCGATATGGCAACTCTTTAAAAATATTATACAATTTTAGTATCTCAAATATCTTTAATTTGATACCCATATTGCAATAATTTATGGATCTTAATTTCAGTTTTTTTAATTATTTTTTAGCAAAAATTTAGACAGGTGGTAACACTTAATAAACAAAAACGTAACATATAAAAATATCTTACTCCTGTTTATTTTTATACCAATTTTGCAATAAATATTTATCAATTTAATTTAATATTTTTTTTACCAATATGGCAACACTTTAAAAATTATTCTTAATTATTAATATTTCAAATCTCTTTAATTTGACAGCCATATTGCCATAATTCATGAATCATATTTTCAATTTGTTTATATTTTTAGTTAAAATTCGTCGACAGGTGGCAACACTTAATTTAAAAAAACTTCACATATACAAATGTCTAAGTTCTGTTTTTTATGCCATATGTAATAAAAATTGATCAATTTAATTAAATATTTTTTTTACCAATATGGCAACACTTTAAAAATATGTTCAATTATTAGTATTTCAAAGCTCTTTAATTCGATACCCATATTGCAATACTTCATGAAACTTATTTCAACAAATTCCATTTTTTTATTAGCTGGCAACCCCCAACGATCGATTTTACATCGCAGCCTAAAGAAGTTCACAAAAAAATCAGTTAACTCACCTTAATTTCCTCGGTCAATTTTTCAATTTCCTCTTCCTTGCCCTCCGCGCGCTCAATGTGCGCTATGGACTCCTGCGCTTTCTCGGTCGGCGATGAAATCGTACTCAACACACCGTCGACACTTTCGTTCTTGCTGCGCGAACGCTGTATTGACGGCGTCTCCATGTGGAAGCGTTGCTCGTGTGTCACCGTCGATTCGTGCGGCAGCAGCATAGCCGGTGCACGGAACATATACGAGAAGGGATAATAGTAGAGATTGAGGAAGGTGGCCGCATACAAATCGGCATAACGGGATACTTGACTGGAGAAGAATGTTTGACGTGAACCGGAACGGAAGAGTGAACCCATCATGCCATAGGCCATGTCCATTTTATGTGTGACATCACGTATGCTGGTGCGTAATTTTGAGATATCCGGTTTCTCCTTGGCGCTCGAATCCAAATTTCTAATGAGTAAAAATAACGGTTATTTATACGAGCGCATATTTTGTTTTACAATGTGTTTTACTCACTTATACATATCACCGAGCATCACATCCAAATGCTGCAACTCTGCAAAATACTGACACTTGTCCGTCCACACATGCAACTCCTGCACGAGTTCGGGCACAATTAGGAATGTACGCCAACCACGTATCTTCTTCGATTTCAATATATCACCGAATATGTGGTCACCGACGTAGAGCACATCTTTGCCTTTGGCATTAATGAAATTGGTGAAGACCTCACACGAACCACCCGAGTAAACTTTGCCCGGCTGTAGGGGTCCCATGTGTGTGCCGATCTTTAAAGCGCCTGTCTGCGTGTCGACTTGTCGTAGTATAGTGCCTTCGCCGAAGAAAAGTGGCTTCGCCGCATCCACCACAATCACATCGAAGTAGGTCTTCCAATTGCGATGTGGCTCGTCGGGTCGCGCGCCATGTTCGAAATCGAACAAATACGACATCAGTATGTCGGTGTATTTGTATTCGCTGTTGGTGAGCAAAAAGACCTTGGCGCCGGATTCGCGTATACGCGACAGCACCATGGGCAGGCGTGGATCCTTCTTGACGTAGTAATCCAAGTTCTACAAAAATGATAAGGAAATTGTTGAATTTTCGAAAAAATGGGAAGAAAAATAATTTCAAATTACCTCGATTGTCTTCTGTTTCAGATTGCCTTTTATGTGCACGAAGTCGATGGCACGTCGCACATCCTGGAAAATTGACTTGAAGGACATGAAGAGCTCACCAGCCTTGACACCAGTCTTTTCGCTAAAAGTAGAGTTCATAAATGTTTGTTTGCACCCAAAAATATTATTTAAACGTAAACTGCGAAAACTTTTTCCAGCGTCTTAATAATGTAAAGCTCGTCAGCTCGTTTGGCACATTGCCATATTTTAGCGTTCAACTTTTGAACTTTAACAGTTATACTTAAGCGTTTTTTAAGCTGGCAAAGATTTATGTTTGTCACCTGCTATTCGCAGCATTTTTTGCAGATTTTTATGCTTTTTTATAGTTTTTAGTCAATTAAGTCGCGTTAGCTTTTATTTTTTTCGAAGCGCGCTTGTGACTTTTGCTACTGAAATCTTTAATTTAGTTAACTCAAAATAATTAAATTTGCAAAATAGTGTAAATAAATGTCTATTCGATACTTCAAACAATCACTTAATTGAATCAATTAGTAATTTTTGCAATATTTATACGTGTATATAATTAACTAATTGACTAAATTAAGTAGTGGTCTGGTTCATCTATTCGTTTTCGCTTTCAAAAATATTTTATAGAGCTTATACAAATTTAATTGTCATAATCCATAAACACGAGTTTAAGACTTGGAGTTTATACATGTTGAAATGTCATAATCATAAACACGAGTTAAGAATTCGTGTTTAAGAAACATTGAAAAATGATAAAATTTTTCAAAATATTGAATAGATTTTTTAAAAATTGGAATATTATAATTCATAAACTCGAGTTTAAGATTTTGAGTTTATGAAAAATTTTAAAATATTTTAATTTAATAGATTTTATACAAATCGGAATTTAATTATCAATAAACTCGAGTTAAGATTTTGAGTTTATGAAAAATTGTAAAATATTTTAATTTTAAAAAATATTATATGGAGTTTATAAAAATCGAAATATTATAATTCATATACTCGAGTTCGAATTTTTATAATAAGAAAAGTGCTATTTTATTTTTCTAAATTATGTAAATAAATTTTGTCGCAAAACAGAGCTGTATCTACATGAACTCCAAATAAATATAGTGTTTAAGGCGAGTTAAAAGTAAAATTTTGTGAGTTTCGACTAGTATTTAGTGTTTAAAATTTAACACGAAAGTATTTAATAAACTCGAGTTTGTGACTTTTGAGTGAAACCTGCATACTCTAATACCAAATCATCGGTTGAGCTGTAGACAAATCACTGAAATTATTACATTCCACTATAGATTATAATCTCACTCGTAGTTTAGTGATTTATTTGCATTATGAATGCAACACATGTAAGTAAATGATTATTACAATATTTTTTTGTAGTTTTACAACGTCGACACTCATCAAAAAAAGTTGTTTTGCTGCTTTGAATTTATTGCGCAATAAACTTATTTTGCTGACAGCGGCTCTGAGTTAATAATACTTGTATTGAATGCAGTAGTGGAATGTACAACAAATGTACCTAATATTTATAAATATAAATACAACAGCTGCGCATTCTCGAAATTCTTAAGAAAAACTTTTAAATTGAAAAAAAAAATCGTAAAATTAATTAATTTTTAAGCAAAACTCACCTTATATACTCCGAACTGTTGGTGAAGAAATCTACCAGACATGCCAACAAATAGGTTTCAGGCAAATTGAATAAAGTGTTCAATACGTAGACACGCTTTTCGTCCAGTTTCAAGAATTTGTTGGGATACAATTCATACACCTGATGACTAAATGTAGAAGAAATTATATTAAATATAGAATAAATTAGTTACTTTTATATATTCGAGAGAATTTAGGCACAACTTACTGTTTGAGAAATTCGAAGCCACGCACGCAGACCAATATATTACCGTAGGCGTCCACTTTCAGGAGATTGCCGTATAGTGTGTCAAACCATAAGCCACGCACCGGGAATGAGGGATCATATTCGAATTGTAAAATCTCTTTGGGATAACCATCGTTGACAAGGCACTCTTTGGCCAAATCGAAGCCGAGTTGTTCGTATTGTGGCGATTTGTATTCTGCAAATGAGATAGATTAACGTTTAATTAGTTTGAAGAATTTAAAATTTTCGGATTAGTTAGTAATAAAGATTATGTCTAGGAACAGGCGAAGAATTTAGGTTTTTTGGATTATCAACGCATTTTTCTCGCGGACAAAAAACTACCCATGAGATCGTCGATCAGTCAATTACGTCTTCAGTGATTAGTGGTTGGAACTGTCGCGTCTTTGGTACATATTTAGTTTAATTAAAGTTCAGCTATAGGCAAAATTGAGGTCACTATAAGGGAAGACAAGATAACCCACAAGCATGGTCATAAACGGCATTTCCTTTCGACAGGATGGTGTTCCATAACACTAAGCTCAAGTCAGTTTAGCGGTCCCAGTTCGATAATCGTGCTATTATCAGTTTTGGTGACATTAATTGAGTATCCAGATGTTACTTTTCTGTAGTAAGAATTATTGGGTTTGGGTATAGCAAGAACTCACTCGTATGGCCTTAAATATTGTAAATTTGCATCTCCAGAGATCTTAGGTGTATTATGTCGTGGAATTTGGAGAAGTTAATTATGGTACACTTATTGAAGTGAAGCGGGTTTTCGGTCGTTTTTACATTTTTGACGTTAGGTAGAATTATTTAAAATTTGGTTTAGGTGATTTTAGGAAATTGGTTAGATTGGGGGTTTCTTCTTTATATCAACCAAATTTAGTCCTCTACAATTAATTTTCCTTGTGAAGTTTTTTTTATCGTATGTAAGAAATATACTCGAGAAGTAAGGAGGTAGGGTTAATGCGTCGAATCCAAATCATTTCGTTAATTTCTAAGAATTTCCTCTTACACTATCTGACAATAATTGAGACAAATTCCATTAATATCCGCGTGTATGTGAAATACGCACACTCTGCATGCAATTAATAACTAATTAGTAGTGGAGACACTTACCCGCCAAAGTGTAGTCCATATCGAAGCCATAGAATTTAATATTCTCCAAGTGCAACGATCTGTTCACGAAAATTCTGCAAATAGAAGCGCAAAAAAAGAGAGCAAAAATTAGTTATGTTTTATTATAATAAATGATTAGCTGGGTCTTTTAATTAAGTTGTGGTCAGTCTTTGCAATTAACTGTGCATTCACAATTTCCCACCACACACAATGGATTCAATTAACATGGCTAATAGCGACAGATCCGTTGCGCTAAATTGCTTTTTTTTAGCACACGAGTGTGTAGGCATGTGTGAGTTTGCAAATTTAGCAAAAATAATTTTGGAAGCTGGACCATATGTGTTGCTTCCGAACAAATATAACGAGCGTATGCGTGATGAAAAATGTGTAAAAATAAGTGAAAATGGCGGTGAGGCTCAGAAGCATAACTCACACGGCTACACTCGTGCTTCTTAAAATAAAATATTAATAAAGTAAATTTGGTTGGACACTCTGTGATAGTTCAAATGCGTAAATTAACTCTTATTCGTGTAAAAATAACGGCAGACAGGCACTCAAGTGGAAGAGTGACGTCACAGTGGTCACTCAAAGCTGTCAAAGCGCGAAAAATGATATGATGGGGAAATTATTGATTTATTAATATTCTGGAAATTTTTTGTAACCTAAAATTAAAAAATATTAAACTCAAGAAAGAAGAGTTTATTTTAAATTATGAGTGATTAACTGGATTTTTTTTACTTTCAAGAATTGTAGAAATCTGGCAACGTGTTGATGTAATTCTTCTTTTGAATTATTTTTTAATTCATAATTCATATGAATAAATAATATATTTCAAATTTTCAAGACCTCCTTTATTTTCAAATAATTCCAAGTTAGATGGCAACTACAAATTATAATATTATTGAAGTTAAACTTTTACTGAACACCTTTAGAACAACAAATCTAAGTTTTGCACACTTTTACTAAGACCATAATAAACTAAAAGCATATAATTAATTTTTATTACAGTATTTTCTAGTAGACAGCCACGTAGAGTCCCTGGTAATAAATTTACCATAGTCAGTTACGTTTACCGCATTTTAATTACAATAACCTGATGTTGCCTAGTATTTCTATTGATAATTGTATTTGTTCGTCCATAAATACGGATAGGTTATATAAATCTGTATTTCTAGAACGACTGCAGAAAGTTTGTATTTCTAGAATATTTAGTATAATCTTTGTGATAATATGAATTCAGACTCAAACGTTAATAGAATTTGTTAATTACTCAATCCTCTCCTACTTCGAAAAAGCGAGAGAGTTCCTAAAATTTTAAGTCACCTCTGAATGATTTGATGGATTCTCATAAAATAATCCTCTAGAAAAGTTTATTACATATTGGTCCGAAAAGGTATCGAACCCAGATCCTATCTAACGACGAGAACAATGCAACATAAGTCTTGGAAGTCGTTCTCGTGCTCTTCTTTATCTTGAGGTTCTAATAATTTTCTAGCAATAAACCGACAATTCATATTATCAGCTATTTAGAACTTCAGATTTTAAAAAAGCACCAACAATATGTTTTAACCTCTGCTATGTTTGGGTCAATTTGACCCAATTTTCAGTAAAACTCGTCGAAATTCGCGTGTTAGTCTAGTCGTATTGTATTTAAAATTAAAATGATATCTGTTTTTTATGTTGCTGGAGGATGCCAAATGTAATTTCATTACACTTATTACGTTGTTGGGTCAATTTGATCCACCTAGTATTTTGAAACATTTTGCCGTTTATTATTACAACACTTGATCAAAAACACCGACAAAGAAAGCTAGTTATCGGACTAATACTAACTACTTCTTCTAATATTTCTGCCAGAAATGAATCCACCAAAAAACGACAGCGATGTTTCTACTGTCATCATGCAAAAAATTCGAATTTATTCAGCTGTTTGTAGTACGTGCCAAAAATTTGTTTGCAGGGAACACAGCAGCTTAGTTTGTGAAAATTGCCGTTAAAAAATACATATCTCAACTATTTTCTACAATTAACATACACTTAACATGATTCAAATAAAAAAATATGAACTCTTTCAATAAAATAGTGTTATTAGTGGAGTTTTTATAAGTGGGTCAAATTGACTCAAAACACTATACAGTTGATCTCCTTTTTACACGGTTTTTTTTATACGGTGTTTTTGAACACTTCCCAGTTACCATTTTTACACGGTTTTATTTTTTTTACACGGATTTTTGATTTTAATTGTATACTTTTTTGCAATAAAATCAAAATTTCATCCGTCAATACGTCACAAATCCATTGCTGTTAATAGAATTTAATAAATTCTAAATTAGGTTTAAACTAAAAAATACAAATCTTAGATTCGAAAGTCAGTGAAAAGGTTGCAACAATTTCAATACGTAAACAAATAAATGAAGCTGTATGAAGAAGTAAGAAAAAAGAAGACACAGCGATTAATGACGGAACTTTGAAAATTATTATTTTTTTAACATTCCCAGAATAGTTGTTGTTTGTTCCTTCTAACAGTAATATGTACATACATATAATATCAGAAAAGTCTATAACAACAACAATAGTGAAAGTTCTCACTGTACGAATAGATAGAATTTCATGTAAAATTAGATCTTTTTTACACGTTTTCTATTTTTTGCACAATTTTTTTCTTAAATTGGTCCCAATAGTGAGTTTTATATAAAAATTTGATTTTTTTTTGCACGTTTTTTTTTTACACGAGTAATTTACTGTCCCAGTTAACCGTGCAAAAAGGAGATCAACTGTATGTGTAATTTTTTCCTAACATAGCAGAAGGGTTAAATGAAGAATAATCCAGTAGTTCAGGATTTATCTAAATTTAGCCACTTGCCTTCAAAGAGGAGGTAATGCTGTGATAGAAGCACAGAAAGACCTATAGTTTTAATGCTGCTACCAATAATTCGGTCCCTTATTCACGACTTTAGGGGTAATTTTTTATATCCTGTGGTTGGCAATGGCAATGAAACAGAATGAAACAGAGAAACGTCTATAAACGTCTATTGTAAACATACGGTCCCAATTGCTGTAAAAAGTGGTGTAAAAACTGGGGCTATCTCCTGGAATTTATTTTTTTTTATCTCACTTAAGGCTTTGGTACACTTTTTCCTCACCTACAGATAATAATTTTGAGTATTCAATAGCTCCAATTGTGATAGTATGATAAAGTACCGACTTTAGTCTAATATCCGTGCGCCGAAATGTAGGCAATAAATGTACAAATTCATATAAACATTTATAAATTTGTATATTTGTAATAATCAACCAAAAACTCAAAAATTTAATCCAATAACCAGAGTAACAGCCGGTTTCACGAAACAAATTTAAGTGAAAAATAATACATTTCAGTTTCACCATTTGATTTAATTTTTATTTAAACGGTCACGCTTTGCCATTTAAATATTATTTAAATACTGCCATATGTAACCATGGTTACGCTTTTCTATCAGCTGAATTCCCATTTGTTTACCATTTTGACAAAGAAATACAATTTATTTGTTTACATAAATCAGCTGTTATTCTTACTAACATCCCTGCATTTTAATTTTTTGGATGCCAAATGTCAATAATGGTGAAACGCAGGAAATTTAAGTGCAAAGTTAAATAAAAATTAAAATTAAAATTAAATGGAACTTAATTTTCAATTAAAAACTTTCGTGAAACCGGCTGTAAGTTTAATATTTATTTCTTACTAATTTATGGAAAATTTCGCTGTAAAGTAAACCGCTGCCTTACGTACTTTCATACAAAAATGATACGGAAGTGGCTTGTGGTTTCTCAACGGTAATAAACCCACCATTTATGCGTAAATATTTTTGGGTTGGCCAGAAATAAAAAGCCACAATCTAACAAAGTAGAATTTAATAGAGCTCTTAATAGAGAAAACCATGGCACAAATTGCGTGCTGATGACGTACTCAATATATGTTAGTGTTGTTGTCGCTTACGGTTGAGTGAATATTTTAAAAATGTAAACAATTTTGAGTTTTGTCTACGACGAGTGAACGGTGTTTTTTTTTTTGCAAAAGCAACATATTCGCCATACAAATACGAATAATATTAGCATTGGAAATTATATATAGAAAGCAGATCTCTTGTGAGTGTGTGTTTATAGTTAAAATGGTGGCAACGCGATGACGACAATGATGCCGTTAGATGCGTATGACGTGTGTCTGTTTCAATATTTGATATTTGCATTCAATATTTTACAGTATATTTGTAGATGTTGAGGGGTGAGGAGTGCTTTAAAAGTTGATTAAAATTATTATTATTATTAAGTGAATAACAACAAAACATGAATATGTTTGTACAATGTGAATGTGAGTGCATGAATTGTTTTCGAAAACTATTTATAGAACTGCAAATGTGATTGGGGTTATCAGCTACCGTTATCTATTTGTTAATTTAGATGCAGATGAAATGTGTTACAACACTAACAACAATGTTTATGCAATCATTTGTAACTTAACTGTACTCTACAAGCAACAATTTTCAATTTTCCTCAAGCTTCACTGAATAAATTCGTTTTAGGAAATTTGAAGCGCAGGCAAGTGTCCAAAATTTGGCGCCATTAAAAAGACATCAATTAGTATTAAAGTAGAATTGCCACCTACCAAACACTCGTACTCGCCACATTAGTGGGGAAAACATGCGCCAAATTATTTTTGGTAAAAGACCAAGAGAAGCGTAAAAAGAATTTAATTCAAAAACAAAATCAAAAAAGAAACGATAAAGGAATCATAAAAAATATTTAAAAATTTCCAGCTGTGCCCGCAAAAAAGGTTAGCAAACTCTACTCTTCAATTGCCGTTTAGTTGAGGTGTTGCCACCAACGACGACCATTTAAAATGGATAGTACGGTAGTTGCCTCCTTAGAGTGGCCACTGATTTGTTACTGGCTGCCGGCCAAATATTGATTCTCGCAAGCAACGTGGCAAAGCTTTAAATTTTGGCAGCCAACATGAATTTCCATGAATTGCCATGAATATCCTGCTCATGCCGGCCATTTGAAAGTGTCATGAATTTTTATTTACTTTATTTAGTTAGTAGCTTACGGCAAAGGGTTTGGCTTTGCTGAGACACTGCTGAGGAAAGCGAAAATTTTTTGCAAAGGCATATGGATTGCATGTGGTTTTTGTTTTTGCTATGTAAAAGAGATAGCTTACACATTTAATTTAGATTAGAGAGTGCATTGGTGTAGGGCAGTTTATAAATTGATTGAAATTGAGCCTTGGTACACATTTTAAAATATAATACTTATATTTGAAATGAAAAGACTTTGTGCACGTGGCTTTAAAATGTGGGACTCAAACAAGATTTTAGTAGTTGGAAAGGTTTTCGTTGGTATTTGATAAGTTTCGTAAGTTGTTTCTTAATTGAGACTCAATTTAGCAAATAATAACAAATTATAAAATATATAAAATTAGCAATAACTAGCAGCAAACCAGCTTATATGGGAACTAAAAATATTTTAGAGAGCAAATTTCTTCACTTCTATAAATTTTTTTAACTAAAAGCTCTTCTGCACCTTAAAGCTTTTCATTTTATTCAATTAATCTAATTTTCAAGTTATAATTCGCCTCTAACGTTTATTGCCTTAAATTGATTTTATTTGAGTGATATTGGTCCAAAAATCTGAGTTTTAGTAAAAAATCGACTTTGACGCTATCTGGAGCAAAAATTGCAAGGCACACTCTCCGGTCTAAAAACGTTATTATTAATATTAAGGCTTCCACAAATAAATCTATTGACAATCTTTTACATTTGGCACTTTTTATAATTATATTATATTATATTATACCAGGAGATGGCGAACCCGATCCCACAATCGATGACGATGGAACAGATGTTTCATTACCCGACCATGAAGAAATTCGAATAGCAATTACCCGCTTGAAGAACAACAAAGCAGCGGGGGCCGATAGATTACCAGCTGAGCTATTCAAATACGGCGGCGAAGAACTGATAAGGTGCATGTATCAGCTTCTTTGCAGAATATGGTCGGAAGAAAGCATGCCTGACGATTGGAATCTCAGTGTGCTCTGCCCAATCCATAAAAAGGGAGATCCCACAATCTGCGCCAATTACCGTGGGATCAGCCTCCTAAATATCGCATACAAGGTTCTATCGAGCGTACTGTGTGAAAGACTAAAGCCGTCAACAAACTGATTGGACCTTATCAGTGTGGCTTTAGACCTGGAAAATCGACAACTGACCAGATATTCACCATGCGCCAAATTTTGGAGAAGACCCGTGAAAAGAGGATCGACACACACCACCTTTTTGTCGATTTTAAAGCTGCTTTCGACAGCACGAAAAGGAGCTGCCTTTACGCCGTGATGTCTGAATTTAGTATCCCCGCTATCCACTAATACGGTATCCACTAATACGGCTGTGTAAATTGACGTTGAGCAACACCAAAAGCTCCGTCATGATTGGGAAGGACCTCTCCGAGCCGTTCGATACCAAACGAGGTTTCAGACAAGGTGACTCACTATCGTGCGACTTCTTTAACCTGATGCTGGAAAAAATTATAAGAGCTGCAGAGCTAAACCGAGAAGGTACAATCTTCTACAAGAGTGTACAGCTCCTGGCGTACGCCGATGATATTGATATCATCGGAAGCAACAACCGCGCTGTTTGTTCTGCTTTTTCCCGCATGGATAAGGAGGCGAAGCGAATGGGTCTGGAGGTGAATGAGGACAAGACGAAATATCTTCTGTCATCAAGCAAACAGTCGGCGCATTCGCGTCTTGGCTCCCACGTCACTGTTGACAGTCATAACTTCGAGGTCGTAGATAATTTCGTATACCTGGGAACCAGCATCAACAACACGAACAATGTCAGCCTCGAAATCCAACGCAGAATAACTCTTGCCAACAGGTGCTACTTTGGACTGAGTAGGCAATTGAACAGTAAAGTCCTCTCTTGACGAACCAAAATCAAGCTCTACAAGTCGCTTATCATTCCCGTCCTGCTTTACGGTGCAGAAGCCTGGACGAGGTCAACATCCGATGAGACGACACTAGGAGTTTTCGAGAGGAAAATTTTGCGCAAGATTTATGGTCCTCAGAACATTGGCAACGGCGAATACCGCAGACGATGGAACGATGAGCTGTACGAGTTATACGACGACATTGACATAGTTCAGCGAATAAAAAGACAGCGGCTACGCTAGCTAGGTCATGTTGTCCGAATGGACGAAAACACTCCAGCCCTGAAAGTGTTCGATGCAGTACCCGCCGGAGGAAGCCGAGGAAGGGGAAGACCTCCACTCCGTTGGAGGGACCAGGTGGAGAGTGATCTATAGCTCTGGAACCGATTAGGGACACCAAAAAAATAATAAAAAAAATTTTAGGTAAAGTATAGAACATTAGAAATAATGAGAGAAAGTTCTGAAAATGTAAGAGCTCTCTTCAGTTGTCAACAAAATATATAAAGTTGTCAAAAGTCATCATTTGTCATCACCCGCTTTATTAGATTTTAATACAACTTTAAACTCCAAACAAAAGCAACACACGAACAGCAATCAGCCACAGAAATTTGCCAAACTTTTGCAATTCTTTAAACCATATTTGGCATATTTCAATTATCTTCTGGAAAAATCAACGCAACACAATCATAATAATCAGCAGCAAGTGTTAAGCGTGGTAGACACAACACTAGTAATACCAAAGAGTGTCAGTGGTTAAGTTTTCATTTAGTTCTGTCACACACTGGCTTTCGTCGGTCCATTTCGAATTCTTTCATTAATTCGTACGTTTGGCAGCATGTGCATTTGATGGCAACTCCGACCTGATTTTACATGCCCAAATTGCATATACTACATGGTACTAAGTGGCGAGCGGAGGCGTGTTACACTTATTAAATACCGCAGACAACTACTGAAGAACACTTTTTTTTTGTGATAAAAGAGCTTAACTACATTTTTGTGAGTTTTCAGTTTGTGTTGGAATTTTAACAGGTTTTAATAAATTTTTGAGAATTCAGACAAGATATTCTAGGATGCTCATTGAGCTCTTTAGTAAGTAAATGTAAAAAAAAATAGTTGTGAATGGCACCTGATATATATCCTTACATACATCTTTGGGTTCATATCACTATCGAATTGAAGTTAATCTGAGGAGCTCGTCCAAGAAAACTTAAGTCACATCGCTTTTTTGATGAATTATCTTTTGGAACCAGCATCGAGTCGTTTTTGGATTCAAAAGCGAAATAACATTTTTTCAATTTGAGTTCGGGAAAACTTTTTAACCGATTTAATGACAAATGAAATCATTTCGAAGTTTTATAGTAATCAGTTGAATACCTCGATTGCTTTGTATCAAATAAGACTAACAGTAAATAATTTAATGAAGCTGAAGAATATGTCGTGTGACCAGTTCAAGCACTATATACTAGATGTCATAGAAGATATGAAGTTCTACTTTGAAACTACTCAGTATGAACTTATGTACTTCTTCGCCTAAGCACAACACTTTTGAGGCAACATATGCACCACATTGAAAGCTTATTTTGAGGCAGCTTCACTGGGACCAGCTTATTGCAAATATACCGAGTTACTTTCTCTATAAAACGGTGGCAAATTACGCAGCAGAAGACTTTAATAAACACAGCGCGGCGGCTTAATGTCTGCTGTTTCGAGCGGTAAAGTGCGTAACTAGGTTGCCGCCAAATGCAATACAATTATACGATATTTATATATAAGAGAGTAAGTGTTTGAGTGTATCTCCGAAAATCTCCGCACCTAATTTGATACTTAATTCAACTCCACTGCCCCCATTAAAGGGAGAAATCCGTGTTGCATATGACAGCCTGACAACAAATGATATGTTGCCATTTGCCACTTGCCACTTTTTATAGGCGCCACACAAGCACATTCGCCTAACCCCCAATCCTCCAAGAGATACACATACAATAGTTAAGCAGCCTAGTTGTCACAACGCCCAACAAAACATTCGTTAATGGCCGTCCCTTGCAGAGCTGGTCAAGGCGATTCACTTAAGCTAGCACTTATACACGCGTAGAGTGTTTGTTGTGGAGGTAGCTGGAGCACCGAGGGTACTAGAGACTTTGTATAATTTGAAATTATGCCAAAAATTGTGCTTGCTACACCGTGGAACTCGTACTTCTTGGTCATTGGTGGACAGTAAAAAGCT